>OX369286.1:10000-466270 GCA_947284805.1 Coleophora flavipennella | reverse complement strand
ATAGTATTTAAATAGCATCTTATTCAAAAAAAACAGAAAAAAATCAGGTAGGTAATTAAAAAATTTTTGGTGACTATAACAATTTTCTCTCTATGTCAAAAAACAACAAACTAGTCATCCCAAACGGTTCTAAAAGTGAATCTAAACCGCAGGGAGATGCAATGGGAAGCAAGGAGATTGATTTTGGAGCAAAAAGTTTTGCTACATCACCTAATACCTTACAAATGCACGTTGCAAATAGTACGTTCGTTAGTAAGATTGGGAAACATATTGCTCATTAAATACGACAATACGGTATCCTCCCTAGTTAGAATAAAACCGACATTTTCTTTTAGTTTAACAATATTTACATGATGTAACAGCACCCTACCCTGGAGCCAGCCCGTCCCGAGTGCCGGGGGCGCAAGCAATAAGCAGTGCTTAGAGGCAGGAAGTGCGGAGGGCCCAGCAACGAGCCCTGAGGGACGCCGCCGCATTTCATTTCCCTGCGCGTGTAGTTGGCGATTTCTTCGACAAGGGAAGGGGAGAAATGCATTCCTTTGATGCGAAACGTCTTTGAAGTGTAAAAGTTAAGGAGGGTCTTAAATATATTTGTCGTGATGCAGGATTTACGATTCGTTATTTTACTTCTTTACTTTAGTTTCTCTGTTCCTTTTCAAAGTGATCTATGAATGAAGTTCGAAGTGATTCTAGCTAGCATTACGACGCAGTTACGACTTACGAGTTTGCAAGGTGTTGCTACCAGAGTTCCGTACTTATACTTTGATGCGTTTGATGTATACCTATACTTATAGTACGTTAGTACTAATGTATACCTATACTTATAGTACGTTAGTACTAATGTATACCTAAACTTCGCTTATAGTACGTTAGTACTAATGTATACCTATACTTATAGTACGTTAGTACTAATGTATACCTATACTTTGCTTATAGTACGTTAGTACTAATGTATACCTATACTTATAGTACAATATGTGACAAAAATAAGGGAAACTGGGGATAAAAACCCTTACGGAATTTGCCACATATAATACGTAAGATTTAGAGGTTCGGGCCTAAACGGAGTTTTAAGAAAAATATTATGGGGTAAATTAGAATATACGTATTTTATAATTTTTCTAAAAAAGAAGGAACAATATAAGTACTAGAAAAAGATGTGATGTACATTGGATGACCGTGTTGATATATAACAATAACCTAATATATTTTTGAACAATTTCCTGAAATAAATCTAAAGTGACCATTTTATTTGAATATAAAAAGCTTATTTTATAGAATGCCGGTAGGCAACGATCGTCGCCGTCCCTTTGGTACTTAAATAAGTTACTAAGTTCTAAAATAATTAAATTTCACTTTGGTCTGAATTACCCTATCGTTCTAAAAAACACGTATTAGGTACTAAATATTTTTAAAATTTAAAACAAATAACTAAATCGTTAGAAACCAGAAGCAGGAAATCTTCTAGGACGGCAGAAACGTCAGAGAGTCAGAGAGTCGCTCGGGATAAAAGATAAATTAAGCATTCACTTCCCTTTTGGCAAGCAGCTGGGCGGGCAGTGGAAAGGACTGGCTGGTGGTCAGCACAGCTCCATCCCAGGATCAATCCTTAGTCAGATGAACCTTCGGGGACGTCAACCTCGCAGGGGGAGTGGATGAACCCACTGAATAAAATAGTGGGCCTCAACAAAACATTAATATAAAACCAAAAATTTAAATATACATAACAGTCAAAGAGATCACGGTCAACCTTTATTTCTACTCTTGTCAAAAGGTAACAAATATTTTCAAATTAAATTTTCATAGACGAACAAAACCAAAAGAGCATTTAATCATGAAACGCAAGAAAGGAGATCGGCTTGAAGCGATACTTTGCGCTTCAGTTAGTACTAATGTATACCTATACTTTGCTTATAGGGTGACAACGGAACCCTATTAAGTACTTAGCCTACGCTCTAAGTCCGTTAAATAGCCGGTTAAAATTTCACAGTATACTATATGTTATTAACGGGATACCGTAAAAACAAGGGGTCCCCATACAAAACTTTTTTTTTCAATTCAATTATGCTCTACTTTTCTTAAAAACGGTAACCTACGTACAAGCGTTAAACAACTCTGCTGTAAAAACCGGCTAATTATTATTGAGAGTGGGACAAGCACATATTAGAACTAAGGATCCTGATAACATTTTTTACTGTCTATCTCGTTGACTTCGTTTATATTTAAATTAACATCATTATTGTACTTAGTCATTGATGTGTTTATAGTTGCGCGTACCCATAGGTGTGGCGATACGGAACCACGGTGCTCGAGTCCGCCTCGTATTTGCCGTTATTTTTGTGAATTGAATGCCTTGACTCACAAAAGCTGGACAGGTGATATAGGTAAAAAGGCGAGAGAGAATCGTGCAGAGTAGATACGTTTTTCGGCTGCGATGATGATATTATGGGCCTCTCAGAGAAAGTTCATGAGTAAGAATTTACCCGTGACAAAGAGTAGGGAATACTAAAGTACCTGTGAGCATATGTGCGGCCATGACGAGTACCTCTAGTTCAGATGCTTTGTTACTACTTGTTTGTGTTTTGTTTACAAATGACTAAGTAACACGCATGTGAACGTGCCTTAGTGTTGTAAACACAATTTTTCACGCCTATACGTGTTTGTTTTATTATCAGTTATCACCCTCTTGAGCGTCGGTGGCGTGATGGCTAGGGCGCTGCCTCCTGTCCGGGAGGTCGTGGTTCAAACCTGCCACGTACCAATGTGATTTCGAATTTAGATTTCATATGTAAGTTTATCCGACGCTCTCACGATGAAGGAAAACATCGTGAGGAAACCTGCACACGCATGCGAAGAAACTCGCAGGTTGTGTGTGAAGTCGACCAACCCGCACTGGGGGGCCCACGTGGTCGACTAAGGCCCGATCACAGATTACTAAATAGTGGCCCGATCGCCCTAATTCAGGGTAGGCTCGAGCCCCTCGGTGGGGACGTATATGAGCTGATATCAACATTATCATCACCCTCTTTAAAACAACTATCTTACTAGGTACCCTTATACCCTAACGGCACAACTTCCAGGAGGCGAGTGACTCACAATTTGCCAGGGTTCCGTGTAAAGGCTCTGAGGCACGATCAAAGTCAAGCTTTGGGTTTTTGTTTGTCTGACGTTTATTGTCAGCAAACCGTCCGCCCGCGTTGTTTTCGATTTTCCCGTGGGAATAAGACGTTTTCCCGGGCTAAAAATTAGCCTATGTCCTATTCCAGGACCTAACCTATATGTGTGCCAATTTTAATCCCGATCCGTTCAGTGGTTGAAGCGTGTAAGAGTAACAAACATCCATACATACACACAAACTTTCACAATTATAATATTATAGTAGGATTATTGTGTGACAGAAAAAGCTTTGCTAGCTCATCTCGATGGATAAACCATGGTCAAAGTATATATACATATTAGTACTCCATGGTGCTTTGGCCTATTGCAGATAAGATGTGGAGTGCGGTGGAGCGCGGCGGCACGGGCGGGGAGGCATGCGGCGCGGGGGGCGCGGTGCCGTGCGCGCGCGGCAAGCACTCGGCGACGCTGCTCGGCGTGCACGTGTACGTGCTGGGAGGGCGCGGCGCGGGCGGCGCGGTCCCGCTGCGGGACTTCTGGCGGTACAGCCTCGGTGCGTATATATCACCTAGTGCCTTTCCACGACTAGATCCGTTAACGATAAACCTTTAACCGAATATTCCACTGTGAAGTGTAAGGAAACAAGGAAAATTTTCACACGTACCGGCGGGCGGGCGTGTAATTTACCAGATAAGCCTGAAGACACTTTTCGCAGGGCTACCCAGCAACCGGAACTTCTGAAGAAGTATGAAAAAATGTAGTGTGTGGTTTTATGAAACCACGGTAAAAGTGAAACTTTTTTTTACTTTATAGACATTTACAGAGCACGAAACGATCATGGTTGCTCTCGTCTTGGAGCTACGGTACAGAGGACGAAACGATCATACCGACAGTCACGCGACAACAGACGAAAAAATTTAAAACGATGTAATAAGTTTCACTTTAAAAAGACTTAACTCATCAGCTTGCTTTGGCGTATGGTGATGTTGACTATCATCTTAACAGCAAAAGACGTCCACTGCTGAACATATTATACCGTGTTGGGGGGAGAGTGTGTCCTAATCGCCATTCGCCATGCTTGGCAGGCGGGCTGGCCATCGCAGTGTGCAGTGTGGTGTCACGGCACGCGGACACAGGACGCTGCTGATGCCCATCCTCCTGCTCTAAACCCCAAAAACCGTAGGATGGGCAGTTTCCTTTTGTATAGTAGGAGGTAAAGACAAAGTTAGTAATCATAACGGAAATGGATAAACATAGGTTGAGAGGATAAATGGCAACCCTCTGATGTTAAATATGTCGGTCTGCCTGCACAAAGTGGTTGCGTTATGTACTTATAGCGCCATCGTTACGAGTATCAATTCTGGACCAGGCCCCCACCCCCCGGAGTCGGAGCCGACGTCAAAAGTTGGAAGTTGGAATCCGCCATTTCCAACTTTAGTTTACTGGCATGGGGGTGGGATCCTGGTCCAGAACTCTCGCTATTCCTATTCCTAAGGTGCTCCATACATATTCCTACTACAACCGAATATTTGGTCAGTTTTTGCATAATTGTCATGAGTAGTACTTTCATTTTATATATTACTCAGCAATTTTTCTTATCGTTTTTTTTTGGTCACGATAACTAGTTTTTCAGGCGCTATATGTATATAACGCAACCACTTTGCGCAGGCAGACCGACATATTTAACATCAGAGGGTTGCCGTTTATCCTCTCAACCTAAGTTTATCCATTTCCGTTAACGTTACCAGATTTGTCATGACCTCCTAGCACAGATTACTACTCCTAGTCTATTTTATTTAAACTTCCGACTGTTACATTCAAATGCAATTATTGTTTTTATAAAAATAAATGGAAAATTAAATCAAAACCTAACGTTACGTGACATCTGTCTACCCTACCACCATAGCGGTACGGGAACCGTTACATTGCTTATAATATTAATTTAGTAGCCACCGGTCTGCAGAGGCAGGGCAGGCTATTTTAGAATGCGTGACAATGCCCCACAAACCCTTCCATAAAAGGGTCATGTAATGTTTGAACAGGAAGCTACTCGGTGCTTTTAAGGCACACGACATGGAACAACCTCGATCACTATAACGTTAGCAAAAAAAACCGGCCAAGTGCGAGTCGGACTACGCGCACGAAGGGTTCCGCACCATTATCTATTATAAATGACATATTAAAAAAACTACTTACTAGATCTCGTTCAAACCAATTTTCAGTGGAAGTTTGCACGGTAATGTGCATCATATATTTTTTTTTAGTTTTATCATTCTCTTATTTTAGAAGTTACAGGGGGGGGACACATTTTACCACTTTGGAAGTGTCTGTCGAGCAAACTATTCAGTTTAGAAAAAAATTATATTATAAACCTCAATATAATTTTTGAAAGCTATCCATAGATACCCCACATGTATGGGTTTGATGAAAAAAAAAAATTCAGTTTCAGTTCTAAGTATGGGGAACCCCAAAAATTTATCGTATTTTTTCTATTTTTGTGTAAAAATCTTGATACGTTTCACAAAATACATCTACTTACAAAGTTTCAACAGTATAGTTCTTATAGTTTCGTAAAAAAGTGGTTGTGACATACGGACGGACAGACAGACAGACTGACATGACGAATCCATAAGGGTTCCGTTTTTTGCCATTTGGCTACGGAACCCTAAATACCCCCTGATCCGTGGTTTACTATTACGTCTGCTTGTATACATGGTGTAGGTCCCGCTAACTGGGATTCTACTCATCATATTGAACAACTTTTATTCTATGACTGCTCAAAATCGCAAAAAAAACTCTTCATACAAATCGATCAGCTTATCGACCAATTTTGTGATTTTTTTATGGAGGGTCTAAATCTTTTTTTGAACATTCACTATTAGTTACTTGAGAAGGTTGTTCAGTATGATGAGTAGAAGCCCCAGTTAACGGGACCTACACCAATTTTGTTACACCCGCATAGCCGCTTTGTCCAGAACAATCTCATTGATTCCGCAACAATGCTAGATGCTGATCTGATGCTGATCGACGCGGCTGGCCGGCGGCGTCGGTGTTTAGTTTTCATTGCTCCTTGAGCTCGTAAAGTGACGTCCTGTTGTAGCTGATCTGTAGGGGTTAAATGATTCTTGGTCGTGAATTACGTCAGAACACACAACAAAGTACTTCGTCAGCTCGAACAGTTAGGTAGGAGACATCATAAACACAACTCTTCAAGAATGTAAAGTGGCGAGAGCTCTTCAATGGAACGGATTTGTCGTATCCACCCTTTGACTCTTGTGTCGAGGCCCGGCGGGTGACAGAGCTGGAGCAGTGACAGCTCAGCGCGATGCGATCAAGAGCCTAACTGGGTCGAGGGCCGAGGGGCGCGTTCCGGCTCGATGGACCAATTATTTAAGATTTTACGTAGCAGTTTTACGCGTTTGCAACCGCCTCCGTGGCGTATTGGATAGTCCATTCGCTTCACACCAGGAGGTCGCGGGTTCGATTCCCGGTGAGGTCAATTTGTAAGACTCGGTTTGGTTGGTGGTAGGGCATTTTCTAAGCCCGCCTGGATAGCTACCACCATCTTATCTAAGTCTTGCCGCCAAACATCAGTGTTAACAACATTGATGTGTTCCGGCTTGAAGGTAAGATAGCCAGTTCTCCATTACGATGGGGAATCTTGGTAAGCCCGCTTTCATCTTCGGCATCATCGTCACTTATCATCAAGTGAGATGATGCCAAGGGCTTAACAATTGAACATTAAAAAAAAACGTACATACGCATACCGAGGGTTGCGGACGACGGAGGAGTGAAGGAGGTTTTGTGATGGTTAAAAATATATGTAGATTTTTCTTGTAACAACGGACTGCCGCGTACTGTAGGTCATATACAGGGTCTTCGGCAGATGGTTGAAAATACGAAAATGGGGGATAGGTGGGGTCGCCTCCCACCTATTTTCAGAATTTAAAAAAATCTAGGACTTGTAATTTTTTTTACAGGATTTTTTTTTCCTTTTTTTAGAAACTGCCATTTTTATACCTTTGAACACATGTAACTTTTTGTTTTTTAAAGCTAGCTCCAAAATCTTTTTTTAATAGACTTTTATAAGATTGTCGGCTCTAAAAAAAATTATGTTTGTTTCAAGTTATTGCTAAAAACAAAAATGTGGGCCCCCGAACTTAAAAAAAAGTTGAACAAAAATTTAAAAGTCAACTTTGCGATGCATTTAAAAAAAAATAATGGGGCTGGAAGGCTTCTGTTTTTTTTTAAAACATCTCTAAAGCTTAGGCTTTTGAATGGTATGTAATTTGTTTCGGTATCTTTTTTTTAACCGGAGTTGTTAATTTTTTTTACTCAATTGGACCATGTTGACGAAATTCCACTAGTTACATGTTTTGTGAAACATAGGATTTATTTGATGACAAAACTTGTCTGAAATCTGACCATTTTTTTAAATAAATAATTTCCATTCAAAATAGATGATCCCTAACCTAGTCAAATCATATGCTAATTTTATGTCTATCAAACACCCACTAGCTTCTTAGCTTCTAGCTTCTTGGTACCCAAAATACGTGAACTGGTTGAGATAGATCAGTTGAGATAGATCAGTTGGTTGATGGTGACTGTACTTACAATCCGTGGATGACAGAACTTTGGGATTTTCCCTACTCTCAAAACAATATGTTTTTCTGTCAGATAACGACTGTAACACACACATTATATTAGTCATGTGAATTCCCGAACTAAAAATATGTAAACATAAAACTTTTTAGATAAGAGTGGTCAGCATAGGTACATCGCATTTATTAAGGAAAACCACACTTCAATAACAAGAGATAAATAGCTTACGTGGACATTTGATAGTTGTTTGAAAAACGGTTTTAAAAATATGCAATTTAAAAGTAAAAAGGACCCTAGGTCAGTCGGGCCAATGGAGAAAGAAAAGATAAGCGAGAGAGAGGACCTACTTGGAATCTGAAGATTGTCTGAAAATTTCATCGAAATCGGTCCAGCCGTTTTGGAGTCTATAAGGAACATTTTTTTTTCCTTCACATAGCACAGAGATAGACTGGATTCAAGTGCTAATAACTACAGCCTCCCTGATATAATAAAAGGATTTGAATGTAAATCACATGTTAAACGCTCATAAGAATTAGAAATGATTTGAACGATTAAAAATTATTCAAAATGATTACAAATCAAATCATTTTTAATCCTTTTTAATGATTTTGTTTAATCAGGGCTGTGATTAAAATAACTAAAAAAGAGATTATAAGGTTTTCTTATTTGTTTACTTAGCTTAAGTAATAAAAATATGTATCGTTTATTTAAGTAAATAAACTTTAAACAAAAAAAAATGTTATGAGGACAGGTTATAGCGGTGAATACTTATAACCTGTTTTGTCCGTTAAATTTGGAACCATATTAAAATAAATAAACTCATGTGAGTCCAACTATGTAACTTAATTAATTAATTAGTTTTGATAAGCATTGCTATTTAAACGGAGACGGAGGGTCGAAATGATTCATATTGTTGCAACCATTCCGAGCAAATGGAGTCCCAAAAAAAAACATGTATCAATTGTGGCCGAGTGTACGATTTCAGCCCATTTTGGAGGTGGTGCAGAGACTGTGGACTGAATAAGTTCATAGAGGAGCAGAAACAAAAAAAAAAAAAAAGTGTTAATCTTCCGTTCACACATCATGAATTTTTTGTCTAACATTTTTTTTGGTGTTTGTCTAAACGTACTATCCTCATAGATAGCAGTGAGAAGCCAGTGCTGTCGTTAGCTGGTAAAGATATTGAGTAAGTTAGTATTCTCAAGAACCTGGAAGCTATTATCGATCCGACTCTGCAATGATCTGAGAACAACCGGACTATACGCTGTTATCGCCGATTCCGGGTACATCAATGTACAAGAGCTCTTTTCTTGTCCTTGGAGTTGCTTTCTGGAACTTTGTGCCACCTGCTGTTTCAACTGCTGCTTCCCTGGATGAATTCAAGACGATGCTACAACCACTTACTTGCTATTGAGCAAGCTAAGTCGCGAGTGCATAGTTTCTGGTGTGTGATGTGCTGGTAGGGCTGTCAAGTGTTATATGATACAATACTTTTTGTAAATCGTTTTGTTTCTGTTTTTTTAAATGCCATGAGTTTTATATTATTTTTGTCTTTATTTTAAAAAAAAAGGTTGAGCTAAAGCTTTTGTATTTTGTAATGATAAAGCCTACTCGAGGGTAAGCAGGCTAAAATCTTAAAATATTAAAAATTTTAAATACAGAACATAATTATAAAAAGCGTCTGATTATGGAATCTATGTAAATGGAGAGGCATCAAGATTTAATTAATAAAAGGAAAGATACAGAAACCATAGATAAGATCTACCATGATTTAATTAAATTAAAATAATCTTTAAAAAGTACCGTTGTTACACTTTCTTGGTTAATTAGTTGGAAATTTAAATTTGCGTTTGTATTCATGTAATTTCAAAATTTGTAATTGTAAGTGTCTTTTAAACTTTATGATTATATTTATGTAGTTCAAAATTGACAACCCTGGTTATCTGGGTAGGTGATTTGAATGACTGACTGTATAATTTGTAATATTACCAACTGTACATAAGACCAGTGTTAGCACACGGTTTTGGCTGTCAGTTGACCAATAATAAGATTTATGAACGCATTGTTCATGTGACTTTATAATTTCTTAATATTATAGTGTTTTTTAACTAACGTTAAGATAATTAAAGTTAATGAATTAATTAATTAAGTTACATAGTTGGACTCACATGAGTTTATTTATTTTAATATGGTTCCAAATTTAACGGACAAAACAGGTTATAAGTATTCACCGCTATAACCTGTCCTCATAACATTTTTTTTTGTTTAAAGTTTATTTACTTAAATAAACGATACATATTTTTATTACTTAAGCTAAGTAAACAAATAAGAAAACCTTATAATCTCTTTTTTAGTTATTTTAATCACAGCCCTGATTAAACAAAATCATTAAAAAGGATTAAAAATGATTTGATTTGTAATCATTTTGAATAATTTTTAATCGTTCAAATCATTTCTAATTCTTATGAGCGTTTAACATGTGATTTACATTCAAATCCTTTTATTATATCAGGGAGGCTGTAGTTATTAGCACTTGAATCCAGTCTATCTCTGTGCTATGTGAAGGAAAAAAAAATGTTCCTTATAGACTCCAAAACGGCTGGACCGATTTCGATGAAATTTTCAGACAATCTTCAGATTTCAAGTAGGTCCTCTCTCTCTCTTATCTTTTCTTTCTCCATTGGCCCGACTGACCTAGGGTGCACGGAGAAAAAAATATCGTCAGAATAACTATTCAAAGTTTATAGTTAAATTAGTTAAAAGACGTATCGTTAATATAGCCAACTGTTTCGTCAAACTAAGGATCTGTATCGCTGAATTGGCTATACAGATCCTCAATTCTAGAAAACAGTTGACTACATCAACGATACGTCATTTAACTAATTTAACTATAACTTTGAATAGTTATTCTGACTATATTTTTTTCTCCGTGTGCTTTTTATATTAATAATATGTATGTTGCAGTCGTTATCTAACAGGACAAAGTATTATTTTGAGAGTAGGGAAATTCCGACGGAAGTACGCTACTGCTATTGGTTTCTGGCAATTGCATGACACCACCTCGTGGTCAAATAATATAAGTAAAATAGTCTTTTTCTTTCTAATTTAGAGGTAAGGGTTAATTTTAAGGGTCTTAGGAAATGAAAATGTAAAAAAAAATACATAAAAGTTATGCAAATTTAAAATATGCGACATTAATACCGTAGATAAGTTTATATAGTTCAGGATCGTGTATAAAGATATGCATAGAGCTACTGTTTCGTAATTAATGTTTTACTTAAGAAGAAATAGGTCATAGATATAATTATAGAGTAATTTAGGTTTCTTCTTTGTTTGCTAGTGAAAACTGCCAATGTTTTTATGTTATTATTTATTATCTCGAGTTGTAAAAGGATGTCTTTGTTTCTGAAACTTTATATGTGTAATTAGACATTATCTTCATTAAGTTTTTATAGAGTGTATAGACTTCATTTGTGACATTTGATGTGTATTTTCGTTCATTCTCTAAAAAGCTACAAAATTTGCGAACTAGTCACAGATTTGTAAGCTCTCAGATACCATAAAATTCACTATTTATCAACCATTATGATTCAGCATAGAACGATAGCCATTCAACACAATAAATGGTCATTCTTTAGCGCCTACATGTTTTAGAATATCAAAATCCACTGAATATATGTTATGAACCTGATGTGATGTCTTGTTTACGAAAATGCCATTACTCAGCCATAATAAATCATTTCGGATAACATCTGTGTTTCATTTAACGCTCCCTGTACAATTATAAACAGTGCGCATGGTTAAATTTTTTATAAGAATTTTCTAGTTGTTTTCTTCTAATCTTTTGATGCGCACTCACAGAAAATCTCGTCGAGTTTAGTTAAGTCCTTACTTTTGGATCCGAATAAATTCTGAGAAATGTATCAAATGCAAAGTTGAAAATAATGTAAATACTTACTGTTGGGACGGTTACAAAGAGCAGGTACGTTTTTTTACATTCTTGCACACACATAATGGCTATCTTTTGTCATTTATTGGCATATTGGAGTTAGCACTTCCATATGCCAATAAAATGTCCGCATATTCCGCATTGGTAAATTGAGCCATTTTTAACCACAACAAAGTCTTAAAAAAACGTCTGATAATAACAAAAAGTGACAAACAACAAAAAAACTTAACAAAATCACAAACGTTAATAACGTTAACGTTTTTTTTTGTTTTCGTTAATTTCACTTTACTGTGTTTGTGATTTTGTTAAGTTTTTTTGTTGTTTGTCACTTTTTGTTATTATCAGACGTTTTGTTAAGACTTTGTTGTGGTTTAAAATGGCTCAATTTACCAATGCGGAATATGCGGACATTTTATTGGCATATGGAAGTGCTAACTCCAATATGCCAATAAATGACAAAAGATAGCCATTATGTGTGTGCAAGAATGTAAAAAAACGTACCTGCTCTTTGTAACCGTCCCAACAGTAAGTATTTACATTATTTTCAACTTTGCATTTGATACATTTCACAAAACATGTAACTAGTGGAATTTCGTCAACATGGTCCAATTGAGTAAAAAAAATTAACAACTCCGGTTAAAAAAAAGATACCGAAACAAATTACATACCATTCAAAAGCCTAAGCTTTAGAGATGTTTTAAAAAAAACAGAAGCCTTCCAGCCCCATTATTTTTTTTTTAAATGCATCGCAAAGTTGACTTTTAAATTTTTGTTCAACTTTTTTTTTAAGTTCGGGGGCCCACATTTTTGTTTTTAGCAATAACTTGAAACAAACATAATTTTTTTTAGAGCCGACAATCTTATAAAAGTCTATTAAAAAAAGATTTTGGAGCTAGCTTTAAAAAACAAAAAGTTACATGTGTTCAAAGGTATAAAAATGGCAAAATTTCTAAAAAAAGGAAAAAAAATCCTGTAAAAAAAATTACAAGTCCTAGATTTTTTTTAATTCTCAAAATAGGTGGGAGGCGACCCCACCTATCCCCAATTTTCTTATTTTCAACCATCTGCCGAAGACCCTGTATAGTTAAACTAACACAACGAGTTTCATCAAAATCTTTACAGCCATTTTTGAATAAAAAATAACAAGTGAATACTATAGACGTAACACAAAAAAAGATAGGGGATTTTGTTTTAAAAAAAACCTTGGAGATATAAAAGTATCTCCACTTCAATTTTTTTTGCCATCACAATACATTCTTCACCCCTTCGTCGCTCGAAAATGAAAATGACTTCACTGTTATAAAACTTAATAAGACCTACCTCTTCGACCGTAAGACCTACTACACTAAGTAGTTCATTATCCAAAAAAACAACGTAATAAGGTACCTCCCATACGAACACTGTTTTTTTACTAGTTTTCATCAGAATATTATGAAAAATCTCTTTTCTTTGCTACTAGGTAAGCATGTCTTTAATGTTGATTTTCTGTATGACAGACGATGAAGGCTATTGGTAACTTTACTACAAATGCGGCTGCATGCAGCACAGAAGGAGTTATTCTATAACGCAGCCGGGTTACTACCTATATAAATAATAGGGCTGACGACAGCATCAGAAATAAATTATGAACTCTTGATCACTAAATTGTCCTCCTACTTAAACTTCGGAAAACCCTACACGTTTTGTTTTCCATCAAGTCTTCGATTTTTAATTCATCAAAATCACAAAATGATTGATAAATGACGCTGCAAAACTATGACGTCACGCCTAGGTATTTCAAACATTTTTAGAACAAAATGTCGTTTTTTAAAGATGATAAAAAGTAAACCAGATGACTAGGAGGATTCGTCATCCCTATTACAAAAACGACTCCAGCACAGACTTTCAGAAACTGTCTGCACTGTGATCGGGTTCAAAAGATATTGTTTTAATAAAAACGCCTGCAATACAGAACAGTTTAGTTGTTCATATCGTCAATCGCTAAAGAGCGAAGTTGAGCGAGCGATGATAGGTTCGATCAGTTTGATTGATTATACTGTCGAGGAGCCTCGCGAAGCAAGGCTTCCCTCACAGATAAGAAAAATTTTTTGCGCTTCCCTCTCCTCTTTTCCCCTCTTCCACCCTCCTGTCATGGACCACAGCTACTGATTAAGTGAATTTAAAATGGTTGGTTGGCTGACTTGGTTGAGGTTGAGGTTGACAGAGGCCCAGGGCCGGGTTCATGATCCCACAACCCTGTATCAGCCTTTGTACTTACACCAGAAAGTATGTGCAGCGAGGCTGTACAATTTATTTTAAGTGAGTCACTGTAGAAAGCGAAGGCCTATGCTAAACAGTTTCCGGGTGAAATAAAGGCTAACATGACCATCCGCCCTCGCCTTCGACAGAAGGCTCGCGCACACTACTACAACTACTACTATTATTAATGGGGTGCATTATCATTTATCAGGTATTATTCATTTATTTTATTTCTCATCCAAAGTTACGTACATTAAAATTTATTTATTACTAGCTTTTGCCAGCGGCTTCGCTCGCGTGAACATAGTGTCATAATGACTGTCTCTGAGGGTGCGCAGTGCGAGCCGCAAGCAGATCGCGAGCGTGGAAAAAAGTAGCCTATATGTTAATCCAGGTCCTAATTTGTCTACCTGCCACATTTCATCCAGATACGTTTGTAGTTTTTGCGTGAAAGAATAACAAACATCCATACATACATAAAAACTTTCGCGTATTATGTATAATATTAGTAAGAATTTTATTGACATTCCCGGTACCAAAATAATTAATAAAACAAAAAATAAGTGTGTGTTTGTGTGTGCATGAGTGGTGTGTGCCAATTTGTGTTGTGTGGATGTGTATTTGTATGTGGTAGGGATATAAGAGGATTCTTGTTATGTAATAGGCTTGAGAAGGTTTTCTGTATCCGCGAACAAGAGTTTCTGCAACCAGTCCCCGATAAGTCTAATAGGCTATTTTCCTTAGTATCGCGGTGCCTTATTATTCTGTTGTATAAGAAAGGTTGCATAAACTTAGGTAATTTACGAGCAAATTCTGACTTAACTTGAGGCTTTTCTACCCTAAATGTGCGTTTTCTTAAAGGTTTTTGATAATCGTCTGATTTAAGAACCTCGCAATGTGCAGAGAGAGATGATTTTAGAATTTACAACTGGCGAACATTAAGAACCGCAACCTCAACGTATAGTTTTGAGGTAGAAAACCTGAATGGTTTTCTTAGTATCACTTTAAGAACTGAGCGTTGAACTCTTTCCAAAGTTAGCATCGTGGTTATGCAGCTACCGCCCCAGATTTTTAATAGTTTCAATGCATATATTAAACGTCTTACTCTATCTGCTAAACACGTAAAGTGTGGCTTTAACGAGAGATTCTGATCAATCAGTACACCAAGGTATTTTATGTGATCAAATCTTTCAATTTATTCGCAGGTACACTGGGTGGAGTTGCATGCAGTGTGTAATCTTATAGGCGGTGGTCTCTTTGACCGCGGTTTGAGAAATGTCAAAAATTTTGTTTTCATTGGGTTGATTGTAAGCAGATTGTTATCAAACTACCCTTTCAACATAGATAATCCTATTTCCGCTTTTTTAAACGTATATGTCCAGGCTTTAACGTGAAAGAGTATAACAGTGTCATCAGCGTAGCAAAAAATATCAGAATGGTCGGTAGCGCATTTATATAAACCAGAAATAGCAGAAGGCCGAGCACGCTGCCTTGCGGTACTCTGAAATCATTAGGGAGTTCTATACTTATTTCGTCTGCGATTTTTAGGCATTGGCGTCTATTTCTTACATAACTGCCGAACCAGTCCAACGGGGGCCCTCTTAATTCCTAAATGCTCTAGCTATCTCAACAACATCGGAATCGAGACAGTGTCAAAAGCCTTTGCTAGATCCAAAAACACTCATTAACATTTTTTACCTTTATCGACATAGGAGGAGATCAACAAAAATAGCGATTCAACAGCGTCTTCTGTCGATATTTGTCACATAATTGCCGAACCAGTCCAACGGGGTCCCTCTAATTCCTAAATGCTCTAGCTTTCTCAGCATCGTCGGGATCGAGGCAGTGTCAAAAGCCTTTGCGAGATCCAAATAGACTCCTACACATTTTTTACTTTTATTGACATAGGAGGAGATCGACGAAAATAGCGATTCAACGTCTTCTGTCGATAAACCTCGTCAGAACTCAAATTGTTTATTGTTATTGACTTATGCTTTTCAAGGTACTTGGTTACACGCTTTTTTATAACTTTCTCTAATAATTTTGAGAAGACTCCAAGCAAGGAGATTGGTCGATAGTTTTCCGGGGTGCCTTTGGATCCATTTTTGTAAATAGGTTCAACAGCTGCGTGTTTCCATGTGTGAGGGAATACACCTGAACGAATGCTTAAGTTTAATATAGAAGTGAGAGGTTCTACGATGGCTTGATCTCTTTAATTAAAGTTGCAGTGTATCCATCCATACCCGGGGCACTGTCAATACTGTTTTGCCGACCATATATTACGAAAAAAAGCTTCAGTTAATATGACTAAGCAGCAGTTAATATTATGACTTACAAGCAGTTAATATGACTCAGCAACGCAACCCAGGACAACGAGCGAAGTTAGTTCCGGCACTTCGCCGGGCACTGCCGCGGCACGCTCGCTTCGCTCGCTCTGCTCGCAAGTTGCCTTAAAAATCAAACTTAACAGCTCGTCGCTTCGCTCCTCGCTGCCTAACCAGTCGACCTAACCCCACCTAGACCCCACTTTGACGTAATCTATTCATGTATCTCATCTAAACCTCAACACTGACATACGGTTACTTCAGATCAGATGGGTTGCGTTGTTAATTCATATACTTAAGTCAGCTTGTTTTCACAATTATAGTTCGCAAATTAGAATACTTTTAGATGCCTATACAAATAGTCGCTGACAGTTCAGTTCAACCCCCCCCCCCCCCCCCCCCCCTCCAGCCAGCATTACTGCAGCAAGGGCGCGGGGACACCAGAAACAAGAGGAGGGCGTAAATAGGATAGGAGTGAAGGTCGGCGCAGTCAGGATGAGGAGCGATAGGAGTTTGAACCAGCCCGAATTCAGAACATCGTAGCCAGTATGGGGAGTATAAGTATTATAATTGGTGTGTTCATATATATATGGGAAAGAAAATTTATGACTGCCTGATAGATAGGGCTGCTTCCAGTTGGGTCTCTTCTAATGTAAGGTGAAATGCCACGAATGCGGTTAAAATAGGCGGTTAAATCACCTTTCGTCGGCCTACAGTTGAATTTCTCGGTTTAGATGAGTTCCTGAGTAGCCTTTGCCCTGTAGTGTCTTAGAAATATAGCCACATTACTTAATGAGAGGACAAAAACTGCTTTAAAAAAGAAGGTGATTCAAAGTTTAGATGCAAGGTTTATTATTTCTCATTAAAATAGAACACATTTTTAAGAAGTTCATGAAACTGAACAACCTTTGTTCAACAACTTCGATGAAATCGCAAAAAAATGTGGACTTTCATGTAGAACAAAAATGCTTAGTTTTATTAGTAAAAGCCCCTCTCAAAAAAAATATATTTAACCTAATACCCGGTAAGGCGGGGAAGCTATTCCTACCCTTAAGTAAGTACCATCTGCTTAAAGCCATTAGCCATGTTACCCAGAGAGAGAGTCCTAAGGCGAGAGCAGCAAAACGCCTGAGTGTTTCCACAGTTCATTCCTAACTTTCAAAGTAGATACCGAAATCCACAGTCTCAAGAATCCAGTCTGTGTGAGGGCTCGAGGAGCGATAGTGGCGGTACGGGGGAATCGGCAGATATATGGACGCGACTCGCGAGCACAACGCTACGTGCACTGTGACTAGTATGTCGACTTTGACGCAAACAACAAGCCGAAGTGCCGAAGCGATGGAGAGCAGAAGATCCATACAGAATTGAGGAGAACTGTTTCGTTTCAGCGGAGGGGCGGTGGGAGAAGCTGGAGTGCCGCGGCCAGGCGCCGCCCGCGCTGCAGGAGCACAGCGCGACGGCGCACGGCTCCAGGCTGTACGTGTTCGGCGGCGAGGCCGGCACCATCACCAACGAGACGCCGCTCTGGATATTTGACACCGAGGTCGGTGAGCCAACTAAACACGCAACTTCTAACATAACATTTTGTGATTCGGGAAATATTTAAGACTTATAAACCAAATACTTAAATTAATGCTCGGACTTCAGAGCTTCCACTTCAATCAGTCGTTTTTATTTGTGCTGGTCGTACTGTCATCGACTTCCAATTGTAAACGATCTTAAAATAATTACATAGACAGTGTGATGGTGAAGTATGTTTAGGTTGGAAAATTTACGAAACCGGCTGCACCACTAGTAGGCGGTTGGTCAGGTATCTGAAGACCTCTGGTTAAGTACCTAATAAGAACCTATCGAGGCAATGCGCCGACGCAGCAGTTACAAAAACTGGATTCAGTCAGCAGGCATATGTACTTACTGAGCTTGACAATTGCGCAAGCTTTAGCTTCAGCTAACGAAAACAAAACCTAATAAACTTTTCATAGTTTTATCTACCTATACATACATAATCTTGGATTTGAACGACTTGCGTTTACCTTTAGGTTTTTAAGTGGACTTTCCCCCTCAGACCCAAATCTGGCGCAAGCTGTCGAACCAGCAGCCCTTGCCGAGGGGCCCGACGCGGAGGCGCGCGCGCGAGGCACGCACGGCGGCGACGGCGCCGCGCGGCCGCCGCGGCCACTCCGCGCACCCGCTGAAGGACTGCCTGCTCATCTACGGCGGATACAAGGACCTGAGGGGCTCCACCAATGAGCTCTGGGCTTTTCATTATGGTTCGTTATATACATAGTCGGGTCACGTGTTTTGTGCGAAATAAATGAAACAGATTAGCTTTTATGTAAAAAACTAGTGGGTGCTCGCGGCTTCGCCCGCGCAGTTCCCGTTTTTTGGTGTTCCCGTGGGAATTTCCCGAAATCCTTCCTTAGCGGTTGCCTACGTCATAACATCTACCTGCATGCCAAATTTCAGCCCGATCCGTATCCCTACTTAATATTATAAATGCGAAAGTAACTCTGTCTGTCTGTTACGCTTTCCCGCAAAAACTACTGAACGGATTTGGCTGAAATTTGGTAGGTAGACAGATTAATAGGACCTGGATTAAGACATAGGCTACTTTTTACCACGCTCGCCCTGCGCACCCTCGAAATGTCATAGAAACGTTGTCCATGCGGGTGAAACCGCGGGAAACAGCTAGTATATATATTATTTTTTTTGTTCCAGAAATTAAGTAAGTTATTAAGGCAGTTTTAGACCCATGTTGATATAACATTATTTACTCATACATAATACCACCAGGAATCCATGGTTAAAATCTGTCGGTATACTCCTTCCCAACCTGTATATATATAAAAAAGCTAATTACTTAAATACAGATATTATATTTATTAAAGTTGTTCAAAACTCCCACCTGATTTTTGATACATGCCTTCAACCTACGCGACCAGTCGTCAATAGCAGCACGCGCGACTTCCATGTCAATAACAGCGGCTACTTTAATGAATTCAGTAAATTACTCCAGTAACTCCAAATTTAGTTGATGGGAGCGATGGCTGACTCTCGCGTTATACTCGTAACCAGATGCTGACCGGGTGCTGTCCGTGTGAACTGGCCTACTCTTGTTAAATGCGTTCAATGATTTATATGTATAACTTTTCGTGTTATATTGTTTTCATGTTCTAATGACATACTTAATCTAGTTTATATCAAGGATTTAATTTTGACGTTATTAACTAATTATTGTTTATTTCTTGATTCTTCACAAATGACATAGTTATTATTATTTTATGACTATCAAAAAAAAATGTAATTTGCACGTATTTTAAATACATATATTGAATTGAATTGAATGGGGTTTAGCGCAGATTTTCTCCTCTAAATACTGCCATATTATGTTATCTAACGGATTGAAATCAAAGCTGGAGGAGAGCCATTCCAGATTCCGCCCCAGCTCGTTAAGCGAAAAGTACTCAAAACTGGCTAGCGCGTGATGTCGACTTTATCAAGCACAAGGAATAGCCCTTCTCCAGCCCAGACTTGATATACGGTTTGATTACAAAGTGTGGCAGTATTTAGAGGAAAAAATCTGCGCTATACCCCATCTAAATTTAGTCACTGAAGGCATCCCTCATTAATAGCATCCGCTGTTACTGACATGGAAGTCGCGCGTGCTGCTATTGGCGACTGACCGCGTAGGTTGAAGGTATGCGTCGAAAATCAGGTGGGTATTTTGAATATGTTTAATGAATATTATTTAACTAACTTTTTTTCATATGTAAATTGTTAACATAAAAACTATATGACCCGACTTAGTAAAACCATCGAACCCGCAGCCATGAAGGGTTGTATACTCAGCTGTGGCGGGACTGGAGCCCGTAGAATATAGACTTTGCCTTTAACCCGGCGAGTATGAGGTGGAAAAAAATTACATCAAGCGTGTGGCAGGGTATGACATACCCAAAATTTAATGTACCATAATATAGTTGATTTAAATTTTATTTTATTTTGTCGATTGTATATTGTTATATAATGAATTATTTAAAAGAGAAAGAGAAGTTTTATTTATGAAATTATTTTTATTTATTCATGTTTTTCTTATACTAATAGGAACAAAAGTTTAGAGGTTTACAAAAATCAACAATTATAACAAAAAAGTAATTATTTGTAGTATAAATCAAATTTAAACTGAAAGATAATGAGATCCTCTTCTTAAAAACTTAATTATATTTTTTTAATTGAATATATGATTAATCACTGCCATCGAGATCAGTACAGTTTTGGCACCTAAATTTTGCGTGCTTCAAACTGATGAAAAACTGAAAAGAATAACACAATGTCAACCAAAATAAATTATTAATAAGAATAAACAATAATAACAACTTGATAAAATAATTTAAAAAATAATACATAAAAAAAATACATCAAAAATGAGGCAGGGTGTGACATACACGAAACAGGTTCGTACACGAATATTCCGGCCGGCGCCTCACGCCACACTGCGATCACGCCACTATCCCCTCCCGCACACCACTGGCTCCAGCTACTGAGCGAGCTAGAGTTGCCAGACAAAAAATTAAAAAAAACCGACACTTTTTTAATACTACCAGGGTATCAGATACCCTGGCTCATGCTCGCCGGGTTAAGAGAGTAAATAATCAAAGACTGTGCCATAGACGAGCATGGTGCTGGACCTGCTAGGTGTATGTAGAGTGTAGACGCTTGCATGTCAAATAGCGCAACGGTAAACGTATTATTATACAGGATGTAACAAAAACTGGTGTAGGACCCGTTAACTGGGGGTTCTATTCATCATACTGAACATCTTTCCCCGTCAATTATCAAAAAAAAAATTGGACCCTCCATACTAAAATGCACAAAATTGGTCGATCAGCTGATCAATTTGTATGAAGAGTAAAAAACTTTTTGCGATTTCAGCAAAGTCGTTGAACAAAACTTGTTTGTATGATTAGTAGAAGCCCCGTTCCCGGGACCTACACCAATTTTGTTACAACCTGTATAAGTAGTTGAAATAATGAATTGCATTTGAACATGAAAACGTTGTTATCTGTGCAGAAACGGAGTCATGGCAGCAGGTCCGCACGGCCAACGCGGGCCCGGCGCGGCACCGGCACGCGGCTGCGCTGCACGACGCGCGCCTTTACGTGCACGGCGGCACGTGCGACCTGCGCGACCAGCCCGACCTGTGGCACTACGACACACGTGAGTGAGCTCCTAGACTAGCCCCTAGTCAAGATACCGCCAATAAATCGCTGGTACTTCAGCCTTTTTAAAAGCGTTCGGTACTCATACAGCAACAGAGCCAAAAATATATATTTTTATTAAATTTTATTAGATACAAACAGCCATTTACAGATACAAAACTAACAACCGTAATGTACTTAAAGACGTATAGTCCCCTGTCTTAAATGTAGAGGTACATTACATATGGGCCTCATAAGAAGGCTCAAGGTCACCCAAAGGGTGTCATGCTATGGCTATGCTCGGAGTTGCCCTGCGTGATCGAATCAGAAACGAGGAGATCCGCAGGAGACCCAAGGTAACCGACATAGCTCCCAGAATCACTAAACTAAAGTGGCAGAGGGGAGGGGACATAGCTCGTAGAACAGATGGCCGTTGCGGTACTAAAGTTCTCGAGTGGCGACCGCGCACCGGAAAACGTAGCATAGGTAGGCCTCCCACGCGGTGGACCGACGACCTGGTGAAGATCGCGGCAAGCAGATTGATGCGGGCAGCGTAGGGCCGGTCGTCGTAGAAATCCTTGGGGGAGGCCTTTGTCCAGCAGTGGACGTTTTTCGGCTGATATGATGATGATGACTTAAAATAAAACGATAAAACCACGAGGTCCACAGATCTAATAAAATATAGTTTGCCATCGACACGATAAGAAGAATAAACCACTTTATGTGCTCAACAACTTATTGTTTCGTCCATGTGCGTTCCGTTTCAATAGTATTTCAGTCTGTTGTAGACGATGCAATGTTGGTACCTAGAGCCTGAGAGATAGGTGGGGCTTGTCATACATATCAAACTGATGCGAGAAACTAACACAATCGCCCCACTCGTGCACTCCCCAGCGCGCAAACCTGGCTAGGGAAGCTTGCGGCAGATTTTACATGTTACCGTTTTACCCCCACGTACTTCGACACTGATTCTTTCCGCAGTGTCGCGCGTATGGACGCAGGTGCGGGGGGCGGCGCGCGCGTGCCCGGCGGCGCGCAGCGGGCACGCGGGACTGCGCGCGGGGGGGCACTTCTACATCTTCGGCGGCGAGATCGCCTCGCAGCCCACTAACGAGCTCTGGCGTTTCCATTTTGGTAAGTTATAAGTATAGATATTATAGCCAAGATCCACTTTGTCTAAGTATACCCATGCTAAATTACAGCTTCCTAGTACTAACGATCTCTGAGCCGTGGACATACGGACAGACAGACACACATGGCGAAACTATAAGGGTTCCTTGTTGACTTCGGAACCCTAAACATTAAGCAATCTCATCGGTAGATTTTTAGAAGCGCAACACCCATTTTTGGCCCGCGACACCATCTTGTTAACCTTGCTGGAAAGACAGAGCTTTATTTACTCGTATTATAGGATGCGATAGTTTCTAAAATTACACTTGAAGAGGTTCGTCTAAAAAGCAATCAAGACATCATTTCTGACTGTACTCTTCTATTTGAACAGCAATGGAGACATGGGAGCGCATGGAGACCGGGATGCAGTGGCCGTCGCCCCGGGTGGACTGCCGCGCGCTGCTGGTGCCGGCCGCCGCCCGCCCGCGCTCAGCGCCGGCCGCCCCGCGCGCCGTCCCGCCCGCCCCGCCGGCCACGCGGCCCGACCCTCCTGCTAGTTTACTTCGCACAAAACTCTCCTCCTTCCAGCTGCGGCGCTCGCAGCGCTGCGCCTACTCCGTCCTGGCTACCGACACGGACTCCAGTGAAAGTCTCTCGCGCGACACCGCCCTTTCCAAATCCCATTCTTCCTACATCATCGATCGGCGGCAGAACGGCGGCGGCGACAGTCCCCGCGAGGGCGACGTGCCCGAGACCTACCGCGACATGTCGCGCGAACCGATCTCCGTCCCAGATTTCGCCGACATGGTGCTACCTACGCCCGTCTTGTCGCCAGTGGAGGCGACCAAGCTCGTCTATCTGGACTCCGAGGAAGAGGAGGATATGCGTCGCGAGATGGAAGCCATCAAGCGCCGCGACACGGCAAACCGCGACGTCGTCGCTCTACAGAAAACCGTTGTAGCTATGCCGAAGTCGGCTTCGGTGCGGTTCACCGGGGACTCGGTGACGGTGACGACGGAGGACGAGGGCGAGATGTCCACGTCGGACTACGCGAGCGCGGAGCGGGTTAACCGGCTGTCAGGGTTCAGTAATCCGCACTACCTGGGCCCGGACGTGCGCAGGCTCGGCCACGCGTTGACACCGGACTCCGGCGTGGGACCGGGCGACATCGAACTGCAAGAGTTGGGCGAGCGGCGCGCACGGAGCGCGACGCGGCACACGGAGTGCGGACTGCACTTGCTGCTAGTGGGCGGAAAGGAAGCGCCTCACGTGGCGCTTTTCAACGCGCCCCTCTCCATGTGGACCTACCGCCTCCTCTAGGCATCTCCTCTAAGCCACTAGGGCCTGGCCACGACCGAGCGACTCGCGGTGTGACAGCGGCACAGTCGCGGCGTCCTATACGAACATTCCTCGTTCTGCCACTGTGCTATAAGGTCGTGGCCAGACCCGTTATAAGTGAGACAATTTTGCATTTCACAAGATTTACGCGTATTTTGTGCGATTACAGCGTTGATAGCACTGATAGCTGATATGTTTAGTCCATTAGTTATTACTTATACTTAAATTTTTCAAGTTCCATATTTACTAAATTGTATAGGAGTTACGTTTTAGCGTAGCTTTAGCATAGCGATGGTGAATTATTTGGATCGATAGGTATTCAGTGACGTCAAATTTTGTTATGTAGGGGAGGCCGGGGTACAAAGTATTTACCGATTTTCAAATATTATTTAAAAAGAACGTCAAAAAAGTGTCAAAACTTTGACTACCAACAAAACAAGACCTCTCAGTACATACTTGGTCTAGGTAAATAGGAGTCTAATGATTCTGGACCTTGGAAATTTTATTTTTCCTGTAGGAACGGAAGGATTTTAGCTCTTCTAGATTTTCCTGTAATCTATGGATTAAGGCCCGGTACAAGTTTTGTAGTTTGGGAGATAAGGGGGGAATGGTCAATTTTCACCTATTTTTAACCTCGGACGTAAAGCGAGGGCTGCTATAAGTTTAACGTGTGTATCTGTTTCTGTCTGCGCCATCGTAGTTCCTAAACGAATGGACCGATTTTGATGCAGTTTTCTTAAATAACTTCAAAACTATCACATATGAAAAAAAAATATTTGAGATTCTCACAACAAACCCTTTCATTTAATGTCACATGATATATTTTGCAATTAATTGTTTTCTAGTTTACCCCCAAGTGTTTAAAATTCACTTATTTACGTTGCACGTCCGTCTTTGGGGCACCGACTTACATATGTATGTGTACCAAATTTTAACGCAATCGGTCCAGTAGTTTCGGAGCAAATTGGCTGTGACAGACGGACGGACAGACAGACACACGAGTGATCCTATATAAGAGTTCCGTTTTTACATTTGAGGTACGGAACCTTAAAAACGATAGATATCCAGGACGTACGGATAAACAGTTTATTCTACGTTTGAACTGTATGTATAGTTGACTTGGCTCAGGATCATTGTTTTAATGAAAAGTCGACAAGAAACAACCCACCCCATCATGGGGCTGATTGTTCCATTGTTCAGGTAAGTTGTACCGGTAGCAATTGCAAACATTAGTAATAGTAGGTATATGGGTATGTACAGTCGCCGTCAGATAAATCGTACAGGGCGAGTTGTTCAAATATATCTGAACAGCAGGGGCGTAGCTACCGCCGTATTTGCCGTATCAATTATACGGGGCCCCCGGGCCACGGGGGCCCCCAAAGTGTGTAAGGAAAAAGAATAAAAACTTTCTAATTTATTTTATTTTACAAATGACAAAATTCTATAAAGCAATTCCTTTTTTTCCCGCCTTAAGGCGCTTTGCACACGACGGGGCGGGGCGGTCTTTTTGCCCGCGAAGCAATAAAGACTGCGTCTGCCCGTCGATGCCCGCGGCTGTCCGCGCCGCGTACACAAAGCACACGAGGGACAGATGCGGTCAGTTCAGTACGTTCGTTCTAGTAAAGAGCATGTCAGTGAAAATGGATATACAGAGAATTCGAGTCCTTTTTAAGACCCAGTAAGTATACAAAATTAGTGTAGGACCCGTTAATCAATGCTTTTGATTATCATACTGAACAACCTTCCCCAAGCAACCCATAGTCAATTTCCAAAAGACAATTGGCTTCACCATACAAAATTGGTATGTTTTATGGAGGCCAATTTAAAAAAAAAATACTACCTACGTGTTCCCTGGGGAAAGTTGTTGCCTTTGTCCAGCAGTGGACGATTTGTGGTTGATGTGATGATGTCAGAAGGCGCTACTTTTTGCTTGTATAAAGAAAATCTAAGTAAATTATGGAGACGGCCGGATCTTTTGAAGTACACCTATTATAATTAATAAATATGTGGATGCATGTGGTACAATTTATAGTAAAGTGGTAAAGTTGTTCAGTACCTATGATGTCGATGAGCAGAAGCCTTGATGAACGGGTCCTACACTAATTTAACATCGTTATGGCGGGCTGCGGGACTTCCCCGTTTTACTTACTTCATCTTCAACTCAGCGGGGAATCCCCGGGAATCCTTCATCGATATCGCGATGTATGTGTACGTTGTTGTACTTTGCATTGGATGTTAGACCACGGAGTGCAGTGCACTGTTTAAGTCTGTTTATTTACGCGCTTTATATAAATGTGCATTACATTGTAATTCAGTACAAACAATATTGTTCTTCTGGTTTAGCAGTATTAGTAGCGATTTGTAAAAGAAATGAGTGAAAGGAAAAGAGATTATCCCAGCGGCGCTGAGAAAAGAAAAATTAAACAGAAAAAGGACGAGGTTATAAAAAAAGTGCCCAAAATTTCTTCATTTTTTCAGAGACAAGATACTGTGAGTGATTTAGATTGGAAAGGTAAGTACTACCCAACCCATTTATTAATACAGTAAAGACATCTCACTTAATCTTTGTGACCAATTAAAGGCTCTAAAAACATGCTTAAATTCTGAAATTAAAAAAAAAAATCCATTAAAGAACTCATTGAATTATTGCTCGTAAAATTCAATAGTCTTGCATCCAGTTTTCCCGAGGTAATCACAGCATGCTTTTTATTCTTGACCCTTCCAGTTATAACCGCAACGGCAGAAAGAAGTTTTTCAAAATTAAAACTAATAAAAAATTACTTAAGAACTTCGATGGGACAAGAACGGCTGTCAGACATCTCACTATTGTCCATAGAGGCAGAAACTTTAGAAAAACTAAAATCATCATCAGCCATAAATGATTTAATAAATCAGTTTGCCGAAAAAAAGGCAAGGAGAGTGAATATTTAAAATTCGATTTTTATTTGTAAAATGGGTAAATTATGTGATAAATAAATATTTCTTCTCACAATATTTTTTTTCTTTTGTGAAAAATCTTTACCTCCATATAAGGGCCTCCAAAAAAATTTTTATACGGGGCCCCGACAAGGCACGCTACGCCACTGCTGAACAGTGATGAATTTCAATAAATTATGTACACTAGAAGTTGCTATTAATATCTGAACATAAATATCTAAACAGCAAATTTTTCAATTAGTAGCATTTTAGGGAAAAGTACTTTTCGTCATTGTGTCTTGATAACATATTGAAATACCTGCTGCTCAGATATTTATGACAAATTAGATGTTCAGATATTAATAGCAACTCCTAGTGTACATTAAAGTATATTTTTAAATTCAACACTGCTCCGATATATTTGAACACCTCGCCCGCTACGATATATCTGATGGCGACTGCTCGCATAAAGCTAAAATCTGTATTGAATAGTAGCCTACGGTCGGTGTTACACTAGTGTTTAACTTTTCGACATAACAAATCTCTCGTTTCCGTGCTGCCGTTTTGAGCTTCTGATGATAACAGCATCAGCTGCCCGCTGCAACCATTCAACTGAAGTCTTGCCCCTTTCTGTTTTCCTTTTGCAGGTTCTCATCCTAAATCATGTTTTACCCGACTGAGCCAGAAGGAGGGTTATATTTGTCTTAAGTATATTAATTAGCCAATTCACCCATCATAGAATAAGTTTTTCCGCGGCACTATTGCTTTAACGGTGAAGGAAAACATCGTGAGTAAACCTGCACACACCTGCGTGAAGTCGACCAACCCGCACTGGGCCCGCGTGGTCGACTAAGGCCTGATCGCCCTAATTCAGGGTAAGCTCGAGCCCCTCGGTGGGGACGTATATGAGCTGATATGATGAGATTACAAAGGTCCAACAACGATATTAAAAATCAATATCCATATTTTTTCAACTTATAAATGCAAGTCACAGATGAATCTATTGTGGATTGAAATATTTCAAGAAGATTAAATACGAAAAAATTAGCTCGCCGCCTGTCACTAAAATGGCTGCTGTGGTATGACGTTTTGCGACGCACTTCACACTTTATATTGCTGTCTTTTTATTTTCGGAGCGGTCTGTATCGGAACAATGTACCCCCGGCACTTTGAACCCTGACCCCTCTCTACGAATAAGGGTGCGTACAGACTAGAGGCATCCTCGGGGTGAGCGCGTCCACATTTGAGCAATTGCACGGGCATCCTGCCGCAGCCTCTAGTTTGTATGCACCTAAAGTTAGTAATATACCTGTGTAATTCTATGGTTGTATTTGGTACCAAAATGTGCCAATTTTTTGTGTATTTGAAGTACAATTTTCTATTTTATTTATGTAAATACATCGTTACTGTACTTACAAATCTAGATATTTTGTTGCAATTATTGATTGTGTAATTGTTTTATGAATATTCCAATGATTATTTTGTAAGATAAAGTACGTTATAGAGGTACTTGCACAACATGTAGTTACCGACCTGTGAAATAAAATCATACTCATGAAGTATGTTAAGTATGTAATCCCTATGTTAACTTGTTTATAAGGTAGGGAAATTATTTATTATGTTATCTACAGATGTAACAAAACTGGTGTGAGACCAGTTTAATGGGTCTTCTACTCATCACACTGAATAGCTTTCCTCAAGAAACTCGCCATGGTCAATTCGCAAAAGAAACTTACTTCATACAATATTGATCATCAGTACTTTATACAATATTGATCATCAGTAGAAGCCCCATTGAAGGTCATCCAACAATTTTCTTACATCTGTACGTCAACTCATCGCTACGACTAGCGCCCGTGTAATTGTTTACCGTTTCCCGCGTCAGGTCAGCTCATCGCTAGGGTTAGCACCCGTATGAGCTCATCGCTACGACTAGCACCCGTATGAGCTAATCGCTACGACTAGCGCCCGTGTGAGCTCATTGCTAGGACTAGCGCCCGTGTAATTGTTTACCGTTTCCCGCGTCATGTCAGCTCATCGCTAGGACTAGCGCCCGTGTAATTGTTTACCGTTTCCCGCGTCATGTCAGCTCATCGCTAGGACTAGCGCCCGTGTAATTGTTTACCGTTTCCCGCGTCATGTCAGCTCATCGCTAGGACTAGCGCCCGTGTAATTGTTTACCGTTTCCCGCGTCATGTCAGCTCATCGCTAGGACTAGCGCCCGTGTAATTGTTTACCGTTTCCCGCGTCATGTCAGCTCATCGCTAGGACTAGCGCCCGTGTAATTGTTTACCGTTTCCCGCGTCATGTCAGCTCATCGCTACGACTAGAGCCCGTGTAATTGTTTACCGTTTCCCGCGTCATGTCAGCTCATCGCTACAACTAGCGCCCGTGTAATTATTTACCGTTTCCCGCGTCATGTCAGCTCATCGCTACGACTAGCGCCCGTGTAAGACTGAGTAGCGCGTAGTGCTAAGAACCGATGATGTAGGTTAGTTAGTTTGTTAATGTTCTCGGTCACTCCATGTCCACAGTAGGGTAGTTGACTGAATCAACAATAAATTGTGAAATATTATTCCCTTAATTGCCCTTCTATTAAATTTCAAACACCTACTCGTTTTGTTTTTCATCGCGACTTTAATGTTAAATTAAATTAAATCAGAAAGTTGTCCATCAATGAGATGCTGAAACATATTTGTTTTAATTTATAAAACAAAATGTCGTTTTTGACAGGTGATACAAGATAACTCCAATGGTTCAGTTAGCCAGCCTACTACAGGGTGTGGCTTTGGTCAAGCCAAAACAAATATTTTTGGACTTCTTTGCAAAACGATGAAAATTCATCATATCAGCCGAAAGAAGTCCACTGCTGGACATAGGCCTCCCCCAAGGATTTCCACAACGACCGAGCCTGCGCTGCCCGCATCCACCGGCTTTACATGTCCTTCACCAGATCGTTGGTACATCAAGAGGAAGGGCTGCCTACGCTTCGTCTTCTGGTGCGCGGTCGCTACTCGAAAACTTTACTGCCTTAACACCCACCTGTTCTACGAACAATACCACTTAAGTTTTGCTATTCTGAGGTGAGGACTATACGCTCCGGGCATAGATATACAGTGTATATCAGATTTGGTTACAGAAATATTAAGGGCCCCTAAGCATATAAATACACTACATTTTATCGACGAAAAACCCCCTATTAGGGAGTCGCACCCTTCTCCCCTCTGAATGGCAGTCAATCAAAAATATGTTTTCTCCTAAATTTACAGCAGCACAGACTTCAAAATGGTCTAATTCGAAAGGTTATTTAGTTTTTCAAGTGATTCATACATAAAGTTAACCGAAACATTTGAGTAAAAACTCATAAAGTTTAAAGAAAACAATATCCAAAAAAAATATATTTTCTTTTTCTAAAGCTACTGCAAATACGAGGTCGTTAACGTGTTGGTGTTTCTTTTTTATCGATCGATTATTATAAGCTAAGCTACAAAAAGACACTAAATTATCTACCATTATTTACTTACACAATTATGCAAATTGATGGTTAAGAACTCATGTGCGGGGTTGTGACAATCCTTTAATTGTAATTTCACAACAATTTAACATTTTCACATTTTTTTTAACTCGAACACTACTTAAAACAATTGTTCAAAGTGACTGCCTCCATTCCGCAGACACGCTGCAGCTCTCACTGCATCCTGCTTTGTGGCCGGTCTGACCATTTCTATATATCTATACATATAATAGAACTGTAACGGGGCCGGGGCCGTGTCTGTACATGAAATATTTTTGGAAAATAATACTGTGGTGGACATTACTAACGATATAGAGACCAAAACAACACCTTTTGGAATTTTTGTCTGTCTGTATGTATGTTCATGCATCACGCAAAAACCACTAGGCCGATTTTAAAGAAATTTTGTATGGTAGTTCCTTATAGGCCGGATTAACATAAAGGATACTTTTTATCCCGGAAAATTCAAGATTTCCGGAGGGAAAATCAAAAGTAGGCATTTTTTTAATGGCTCACCACGCAAATGTTGTTAGACCTATTGCAATTAAATTTTACACGTTGATACCTTATATCGCGAACTACAATTAAGGGTTCCTGCAGGAATGCAAAAAAAAGTTATGAAACCTTTACATAGGGATGGGGTGTTTTGACCATCATTACATAGTTGGGTATTCTTTATCCCGGAAAACTAGAGGTTCGTAGGAAAATAGATCTATACATATAATAAAATCGATTTAAAACGCGCTTACGTAATAGACTGCTAATAGATAGCGCTGCAGGCATAATAAAACGCGCTTACGTTTGAGGCGCGCAAACTGCCTTACCTAATTGATCGAAAGTATTGACTTAATTCCTTTTAGATCTGAACTGCCAATAGTTGGCGCTGCAAGGATAATAAAATAAAACACGCTTACGTTTGCGGCGCACAAACTGCGTTTTCTTTTCACTATTTTACTATACTATAGTGTATCAAAACCTCCACGCGGGCACAGCTAGTTAACCATAAATTGGCACACTAAGTAAGAATCTTAGTGTACATAATTTGGTGTCGTGTTATAGCTTAGCTCAAAATCAATCGATTAAGAAGAAGAAAACAAGATGTTATGACCTCGTTTTTGCAGTAAGTTAAAAAAAATAAAAAAATATTTTTTGCATATTTTTTTTATTTTTTTTGTTTTTTTCCTCAAATTTTTTGGTTAATTTTATGTATGGATCACTAAAAAAAAATTAACTTTTAAATTAGACTTTCAAATTAGATTTTGAAGTCTGTATTGATTGTTGCTCATTCAAGAAAAAACATGTTTTTCATGTACACTGTACAGCTACAAAAAATAAATTGAAAATAAAAATGACTGCTATTCAGAGGGGAGAAGGGTGCCGACCCCCTCATGGGGGGTTTTTCGTCGATGAAGTGTGGTGTATTACATGCCCTAAAAATATCGCCAACTCTATCCGATACACACTGTATAGATAGATTGAAGTCATGCGTTATTGACAAAACCACACCCTGCTATGTTTAAATGTTAGTCTAATTCACATGTCGTCGTTTCATGTCCACTGTACTGTCCACTCGACATGTCGTCCACAATGTCGCCGCTGCATCTTACATCGTACTGTCCACTCGACATGTCGTCCACGATGTCGCCGCTGCATCTTACATCGTACTGTCCACTCGACATGTCGTCCACAATGTCGCCGCTGCATCTTACATCGTACTGTCCACTCGACATGTCGTCCACGATGTCGCCGTTGCATCTTACATCGTACTGTCCACTCGACATGTCGTCCACAATGTCGTCGTTGTAAATCAATAAATTAAGTAGTTTGGCCAAATCTTGTTTCACTTTCGCATGCTTCAGAAGAAAATAACATTTGACATTCGACGAAAATGTATTTATTTATTTATTGAATTATCGAGATTTTTTTTTGATAATAATAATACATTTCTACATGATAAATGCGTACACAGCATTACATTTAATTACACGCGTACATAATAGTTATTACTTAAGAAGAAGGCTGTTCCACATCTAAATTATTCACAGATACTACAAGAGTGACATTCCTACAGGGTCTGTATCGCCACACCCTGATCATTTCCCGAAAGGATCACGTTTGAAGACTGACGAGACAAATATACTTAAGAACATAATCTTTTAAGAGTGGTGGTGTGGTGACATAATTAGGTACGGAAAACCCGCTCTTTAGCCACCTCGAAATGGGCGCGCATGTGTGAACAAGTCCATCTACCGCAATCTTCGAAGTCTGCTTCAAATTTTCAATCGATTTTAGAGCGACTTCGAGGGGTCCGATTGAGGTGAATTTTGGTAAAAAGCCATATTCCCAGTGACAATAGATGGTCGCAGATGATGTCTATAACCATTAAGCAAGTGACTATAACCATTAGCGCAGTGCGTACCGAGCGGACTTACAGTACCTATGTATCTATATCACACGAAATTAAACACAGGACGCAATGCTGAGGTTTCCCAACACTTCGTTATGGTATCCATGCACTAGCCAACTATTTGATCCACTACTGGCATGGTCAATAACGCCGAAGATGGAAGCGGGCTTGCCAAGAATCCTTACGCAGTGTAATTTCCAAGTGCATGGAGCGCATAATGTGGTTGCGTCATTTCGTGTGGGCTGTATGTATAGAGAGGCAGGCGGGGGCAGTGAGGCGGTTAGGCGGCGGGCTGCGGCGGCGCCTGCGGCGCGCTGGCGGTGGGCACGGGCTGGAACTGCACGCCGAACAGCGCCTGGCACGCCGCCTTGGCCGCCTGCTTGCGCGCCTCCTTCTTGTTAGCCGCTGCAATATGACAACACCGCACTATAACGACACCGTTATATGTCACAAAAATAAGTACCCGCAGCGGGCGTAGCTCAGTGTGAATTGTGTGTGCTGGGGTCGATCACGCAGCTCCACCTGAAGCACCTTTATATACCCTACAAGAAGCAGTAGCTCGTTATAAAAATCTACAAATGTACCTCCCATACCTTATTATTACTTTATTTCGGATAACGTGGATCCATAAGTCTATGTTAGTAAAGAATATGTGTGTCACAAGTATGCCTCCTGCACTGGCTACCAGGAAAAATGTGAATAAGATGTTTCTCATAGAAACCCACATTATTTGTAAGTTGTTATCAAGTCTGATATACCTTATTATTTGCTCCTTAGTAAGCGTAATGATCCTATTGTAATGTTTATTGTTGATTCCTGTATGTTGAGATGGTGAAGGCCTTGCGAGGAAGTATGCAATAATAATGTCATTTGTGAAGAATCAAGAAATAAACAATATTTAGTTAATAACCTCAAAATTAAATCCTTGATATAAACCAGATTAGGTCATGTTAAAATATTTTTGTACACAACGTGACGCTGGCCCCTGTAAGTGTCTCTTGGACATAAGGGACTAATAAATTTTCCTATGTACTTTCTGCCACTCAATGGAATACATAGGTACATTATACCTACTGTAAACAGATATTTTTAATTTTTTTTAATATACCTACTCTCTTTTAACCAAATGCTATACCCAAATCTATACCGTTCTTTTAATATAATACATAATATTCAAATTAAAAGTACGCAGACGAAGTCGCGGGTACCAGCTAGTTAGTTAATAACGTCTAAAATTAAATCCTTGATATAAACCAGATTATGTCATTAGAACATGAAAACAATATGACACGAAAAGTTATACTTATAAATCATTGAATGCATTTAACAAGAGCAGGCCAGTTCACACGGACAGCACCCGGTCACGAGTATAACGCGAGAGTCAGCCATCGCTCCTATCAACCATATTAGAGGGAAAGGAACGACCCGGCTCCCGATGCGCCACCATCCGCATCCTTACTAACAGAATCACATCTTGTCCACTATTAAACACAGGCCTCCCCCTCTTCACTGCGATCCTGACCCACTTCCGTTCAGCAGCGCCCTGCTTGCAGCTTCTCTAGGCCATCAATCCGCCAGATAGAGGCTGTGCACTTAATCTCTGGGATCTAGGAGATCGCCTGCGCACAACCTGAGCACCCAGCTTGCAGCACAATACCTCTCCGTATCGGCTAGGTGGGGCTGTAAGTGTGACAACATGAAGCGCCAAATCGAGGATCGGTGCAAGTGGTGCGCCCCCACATCAGAGCTGATAATGGTGGTTACCTTTGCCGATGTAGGTGGCTCCGTCGACGTCGACGCCGAGCGTGAACACCATGTTCTGCGGGCGGTCGCCCTCCTCGGCCAGCTCGCGGTACTCGAGCTGCGGCCGCATGTACGTGAGCAGCATGCACGGGTGCAGCGCCGACGCGTTCACCGGCAGCTCCTTCGGTGGCTTCTTGGAGGGCGCGGGCGGGCGGCGCGCCCCGCTCCCCGCGCCCGCGCCCGCCCCCGCACCTGCGCCTGCGCCCGCCCCCGCCCCCGCGCCAACGCTCGCCGCATCCGGCTCGGACATCTGTGGACCAACAACGTTATGAACTGCTATTCTATTGTACAACAAAACAAGATAAGATTATCTTTATTGACAAAAAACACCTAATTGTACACAGCTATTAATTATAGTGATAAAATGAGGAACAAAAACATTTTAAGTGGTAGATGGAGTTGGTAATAGGAAATATAATTTGGTGTACTGATCTCCAAACTAGGGCGTCTAGTAGTAGAAACTAGTTGCGTCAGTGGAATCTCCAACCAAGAGGTATTATATATTTGACGATACCAAACACGTTAAAAAATCTTAAATCTCAACAACTTAGTACAATTTTGTTTCATTTTGTCGTAGCTCAGTGGGTTGACCACGCAGATTAACTGGCCAACAGAGAACCACGATCATTACCTAGATAGATTTGAATGTTAGTGGCATTTTCTTTGACTGTTTCCGTGCTTCGCAAGGCACGCTAAGCCGCTGGTGTCGGTTGCTTATCACTAGACGGCAGTCGTTAAGCCGTGTCAGATGTCTTGTAGGCTGCTTGAAAAACTTCTGACTGTGGTGTTCTCCACTAGCCCTCCACCAACCTGCACTTGGCCCCGTGTGAGGACGATGGCCTAACCTTCCTGATCTTGGGGAGACTCTGCCTCAGCAGTGGGGATGTTATGGGTTGTTAGTGTATTTGTAATTTTTTAAAGTAGATATACACGGACAACAAATTAAAAAAAAATAAGTTAACCGATTTCGATAAAATTTATATGGGTACTCCCTCTACTCCTAGTTGAAGGCAAAGATAACCTATAAAAAATAATTATCAAAAGCGGTTCACAACCAGTGAAGAAATGGTGTAACATACAGTCAAACAAAAACACACAGTCCAATTGACAACCTCCTTCTTTTTTTAATTGGTTGAAAACTGACCGCCTCTGCACTTTAATGATCTGTCAATTCGGTTCACACCAGGAGGTCGAGGTCGAGGTCGACTCCCTGCAGGGTAGCGGGGTCGACTTTGTAAGACTGTGATTGGTTAGTGGAATGGCATTTTCTACGCCCACCTGGCTAGCTGCCACCATCGTATGTAAACATTACTAATAATCATCGCCAAAACATTACTAATAATCATCCGGCATGAAGGTAAAAGATAGCCAGTTCTCTATTGCATTGGAGAGTCACTTACTATCAGATGAAATGATGCCAAGGGCTTATTATCAACTGTGGATAAAAAAAACTCAGCATCATCATCATATCAGCCGAGAACCGAGCATAATCCTAATGTAAATAAATCTGGGGGCACGGCAGTGCCCCCGCCAAGTCGAGAAAAAAAAGCGGCACGACCGTACCATCCTTTTCTCGAAGCAGTTCAGGCCATTTTCGACCCCCCCACAACTTCGTTGTAGATAAACCTAGAAGCCTGAATTTTCTGTACCCAAGCAGGCATCATATAAGCACGGTATATTCCAAATTTCATTCAATTTGAACCAGTACTTTAAGAATTATAACTAGTCAAAGTTTCCTAATTTGTCACTCACTGACTGCAGATCATCAAAATTCCAAGGCACTTTTAGCCGACATAGAAGATTCAAATTTAGAATACAATTAGTCTTTAGTGTATAAAGCAAGGAAAAACTCAAATATTTTGCAATTTCGGTCCAGTTTTCTAGTTACACAAACTACATAAATAACTTTGTAATCCCATATAAAATATATAGGATTACAAAGTTATTTATGCAGTCGCAGGACCGAACTCCTTGATTTACTAGTTTTTAAGGCGCAGTTCATGAATCAATGTAGTTTTCTACAAAAATAAGTGAAATCCCACCAAAAACATCCTGTAAAAACTAGCCAAGTCTCGATTGAGCTGCTTGTTTTTCTATAAAAAGTAATGAAATCTCTAAGCAAAGCCAAGCCTAGTCTAGGGTTCTTTACTGCGATTTCTTTATTATTATGGTTAGATTTTATGTGACTTGGCCGTTGACTTGGATGTCTCAAGGAGTAAATATGCATCCCACCAAAAACATCCTGTAAAAACTAGCCAAGTCTCGATTGAGCTGCTTGTTTTTCTATAAAAAGTAATGAAATCTCTAAGCAAAGCCAAGCCTAGTCTTTTATGTGATATAGATTTTATGTGACCTGCCGTTGAACATTCTTTATGCATATTTACTCCTTGAGACATCCAAGTCAACGGCCAAGTCACATAAAATCTAACCATAATAATAAAGAAATCGCAGTAAAGAACCCTAGACTAGGCTTGGCTTTGCTTAGAGATTTCATTACTTTTTATAGAAAAACAAGCAGCTCAATCGAGACTTGGCTAGTTTTTACAGGATGTTTTTGGTGGGATGCGTTTTAACCTAAAGCTTAATGAGGTTCTTGTAGAACACGGACCGATTTTAAAGAAACGGACCGATATTGGAAATAAAAGCTCCTTTGTTCCAATACGGTCTCAAAAATATTAACTACTAAACCAGTATGGTATACAAAGTCATTAATAAAATTACTAAATGAAATACTAAAATATCGCAGACTTTGGAAACAGTATGGTAATCCACTGGATTACAATAGTTTTTCCATACTGCGTAAAAGAGCGTTTAAATTGGAACGCAAGTGTTACAACAACAAATACTTTGAATATTCTGAATCGAAAATAAATACTCACCCTAACGAGTTACGAATGTGCATCCTCTGCTCATTCGTAACTGTGCTTCTAGTCTGGCTTTGCCTCTTACAATTATATACAAAAAATCAATTAGCGAGGGTATCGTGCCGAACATATGGAAACAAGCTCTAGTAACCCCTATTACCCAAAGGTACCTTTAGTCAGGATATTCGAAATTACCGTCCCATTTCCAAATTTTGTCAGTTGGCAAAATTTTGGAAAAAATAGTCACCATACAGATATTTAATACAGTTTATCCACATATAAGTCCAAATCAGCATGGGTTCTTTAAAAGTCGTAGCGTAGAAACTTAACGAGGGTTACCAAGTTGACGCCGTGTATACCGACTTCGCAAAAGCATTTGACAAAATTTGTCACAATACATTAATTATAAAACTATGGCTTCTCGGTATACACGGCGATCTCCTTCGTTGGGTGAAATCTTATGTAGAAAATAGCAGTCAAGCTGTAGCAATTGGAGGTTTTAACTCGGATTACAAATACACTAATTCCGGAATTCCACGAGGTTCGCATTTAGATCCTTTGCTTTTTATTCTTTATATTAACAATATTGACAATATTGCAAAAAATTCAAATATGTTACTATACGCAAACGACACTAAGATATTCAGAATTATCCGTAATGTTGAGGACTGTGAACAACTTCAATCCGATCTTGCTAATTTTGAATCATACTGCCATAAAATGTATCTCAATATCGACTAGTGTCAAGTAATGACTTTCTCCAAAAATACTTAACCAATAGTCTATATTTACACTTGAGTAACACAAGTAAGGGACCTAGGAATCATCATAGATTCAAAGTTGACTTTTGTACCACATCTGGACAAAGTTTTAAATAGGCTTTATTTTAAGGATATTAAAACACTTTAAACATGCTCGTAGGTACAAGCAATCTGGAGTTTGCTTATAGTGTATGGCGTCCTTTTTAAAGTATACACATAGAAAAAATTGAGAGATCACAGAGGAAGTTCGTGAAGGCTTTGGATTATCGTACTGTTGTTTTTTATCACGATTATGAATCTTCGGCAAGGAGACATAGGGTCGAAAACCTGGAGCAGTGTCGCAATTATCTTGATTCGGTAACCTTGTTTAAACTATTGAACAACATTACGGATTCACCTACACTATTGCAAAAAAAATCTTTTAGAATACCACGTCAACGCGAAAGAAATTGTCGTAAGAAGATGCTATTTCTTTCAGACGTTAGTAAATAAATAGTGTTTTGTTAATAATAGTTTCATTTGTCGAACTTGTAAGTTTTATAATAATCATGTGGATATGTTTTCCTCTTCTTTGTACAACTTTAAGCGTCAAGTAAAAACTAAACTAGATATCCAAGGAGCACGAGGAATAAGATTGAGGTGCGCCCGTTGCAGCGCTGAAATATGACATTTTATAGAAACACTGTTTTTGTATTAGGACCTAATTTATTTAACAAACTTCCTGACTATAAAAGAATTAAACAATAGACAATTTAAATTAAAATTATACTTATATTTAAAGAACCGATGCTATTATAGTATTAACGAATATTTACTTGACAATGATATAAAAATAGACTTAGTAATTAAATAAATGTTCATGTGTTAGATTAAAGAATGACATTGCACACCTTTTTAAGGTAGGCCATAGAGGACTTCTTTATTATCTTTAAGACCATTTTATTTTTACCTTTGGTTACGCAATAAATGTATTTTGTATTTTGTATTTTGTAAACTCATTTTATCTTTTTAAATCTCTGCACTTGTAGCCGCATTGACTAGTTCGGTTTTTTCTGTTTTACCCTCATTTGTTCTGTTAAAATTTTCATCATGCATCGTCCACAGCGATGGCTTTTTTGTAAATTAATATAAAATTTTATTATTAAGGAAACTATAGGTCTATAATGAAGTAATAGATTTATTTAAATGACTGTTTGTTTCTATTTAATAAAAATAAAATTTAAAAAAAGCTGACTGCTTCAAATTGTGTCCTAGGCCACGATCATGATGAATCAAAAGACATCGACATCTTGTACTACAAAATGTGTCCTAGGCCACTCAAGGAATCACTATGAATCAAAAGACATTGACACCTTGTACTGCAAAATTTGTTGTACTCGACGCTTAAAGTTGTACAAAGAAGAGGAAAACATATCCACATCCATAAGGTGATCATTATAAAACTTACAAGTTTGCCGAATGAAACTATTATTAACAAAACACTTTTTACTAACATCTGAAAGAAATACATGGACATCTTGTACTACAAAATGCGTCCTAGGCCACTCAAGAGATCACAATGAATCCAAACACATCGACACCTTGTACTACAAAATCCATCAACCATTTAGGCTACAAACTCAGGCAAAGAAACATTCATACATACAAACATATGTCACCCAAAAAACATTATCCTCTTTCTTGGGCAGTCTGGTGAAAAAAGAAAACAGTGATTTCTGTGTCACACATAACAACTATGCTTTCATCCTGCTACACTGTGTCACACGTAACAACTATGCATTCATCCAGCTACACTGTGTCACACATAACAACTATGCATTCATCCAGCTACACTGTGTCACACATAACAACTATGCATTCATCCAGCTACACTGTGTCACACGTAACAACTATGCATTCATCCAGCTACACTGTGTCACACATACCAACTATGCATTCATCCAGCTACACTGTGTCACACGTAACAACTATGCATTCATCCAGCTACACTGTGTCACACATAACAACTATGCATTCATCCAGCTACACTGTGTCACACGTAACAACTATGCATTCATCCAGCTACACTGTGTCACACATAACAACTATGCATTCATCCAGCTACACTGTGTCACACATAACAACTATGCATTCATCCAGGTACACTGTGTCACACGTAACAACTATGCATTCATCCCGCTACACTGTGTCACACATAACAACTATGCATTCATCCAGCTACACTGTGACACACATAACCACTATTCATTCATCCAGCTACACTGTGTCACACATAACAACTATGCATTCATCCAGCTACACTGTGTCACACATAACAACTATGCATTCATCCAGCTACACTGTGTCACACATAACCACTATTCATTCATCCAGCTACACTGTGTCACACATAACCACTATTCATTCATCCAGCTACACTGTGTCACACATAACCACTATTCATTCATCCAGCTACACTGTGTCACACATAACCACTATTCATTCATCCAGCTACACTGTGTCACACATAACCACTATTCATTCATCCAGCTACACTGTGTTACACATAACCACTATTCATTCATCCAGCTACACTGTGTCACACATAACCACTATTCATTCACCCAGCTACATACACTGTGTCTGTACACTTGTCTTATTGTAAAGTCGAGTGATACGGACAGACGGGAACGTTACTCACCGAGACGTTAACGGGCTTCAGCTGCGGCACCTTGTGTCCCTCGTACTCCCACTCGGAGAACAGCTTATGCAGCGCGAACGACGCTAGCTGGATCATGGGCAGCACCTCCTCCTCGTTCTCGTCTTCTTCAGGCGCGGGCGGGTTGGCGCCCGGCGTGACGGGAGCGGCTGGGGCGGCGGCAGCGGCGGCAGCGGCGGCGGCGGCGGCGGCAGCCGTTTCCGCAGCCTTGGCGAGCTTCTTGATGATGAGGTCGCGGATGGCCTGCTCTGCTGCTGCATTGCGCGCCATCAGTTTGTTTTCGCCTGTGCAGATAGACAGGCTTAAACTTTTTTTTCAAAAAATTTTTTTAAGAAAAATCTTTTTATTCAAAAAATAGGAGCATATCACATTCTTTCTGATGATCATTGAATGATAATTACATATACATAAAAAGTAATTTGTGAAAAATATTGGAAAAAAACTTCATCATCATCATATCAGCCGAAAAACGTCCACTGCTGGGCATAGGCCTCCCCCAAGGATTTCACGACGAACGGTCCTGCGCTGCCCGAATCCAGCGGCTTCCCGCGATCTTCACCGGGTCGTCGGTCCACCGCGTGGGAGGCCTTCCTATGCTACGTTTTCCGGTGCGCGATCGCCACTCGAGAACTTTACTACCCCATCGGGCATCTGTTCTACGAGCTACTGCCCTGCCGACCGCCACTTCAGTTTAGCGATTCTGTGAACTTTGTCGGTTACTTTGGTTCTCCTGCGGATCTGCTCATTTCTGATTCGATCGCGTAGGTAAATTCTTTTTGCTCCATTGTACTCATTTATGAATTAAGTACTTATAATGTTTTATCTTCATCGCTTGTTTGCTTTATGGTGCTGTTTTTCTAGAAAAATAAATGAGTTATCTATCATTAAGATTTTTTTCGATTCTTTTATAAATCACTAGCTTTTGCCCGCGGCTTCGCCCGCGTGGACATCATTTTTATGACTGTGGTGAGTGGTGCGCGAGCCGCAAGCGAGTCGAGTGTGAGGTCAGCGCAGAAGAACTACAAGTAGAACTGACCGCATCCCTTGTAGTTGTTCCCGTCGAGCGTGAGATCGGCGCAAAGAGCTACAAGTAGAACTGACCGTATCCCTTGTAGTTGTTCCCGTCGAGCGTGAGATCGGCGCAAAGAGATACAAGTAGAACTGACCGTATCCCTTGTAGTTGTTCCCGTCGAGCGTGAGATCGGCGCAAAGAGCTACAAGTAGAACTGACCGCATCCCTTGTAGTTGTTCCCGTGGAGCGTGACTTCGGCGCAGAAGAGCTACAACAAGTAGAACTGACCGCATCCCTTGTAGTTGTTCCCGTCGAGCGTGAGATCGGCGCAAAGAGCTACAAGTAGAACTGACCGTATCCCTTGTAGTTGTTCCCGTCGAGCGTGAGATCGGCGCAAAGAGATACAAGTAGAACTGACCGTATCCCTTGTAGTTGTTCCCGTCGAGCGTGAGATCGGCGCAAAGAGCTACAAGTAGAACTGACCGCATCCCTTGTAGTTGTTCCCGTCGAGCGTGACTTCGGCGCAGAAGAGCTACAACAAGTAGAACTGACCGTATCCTTTGTAGCTGTTCCCGTCGAGCGTGAGATCGGCGCAGAAGCTGTACTGGCCGCCCGTCTTGTTGAAGTAGTTGTTGGCGAACTGGTGCGCCGGTTCCACCTTGAACTGCTGTCAAACAACAACATAAATAAATAAGTATTTGGGGGACAAATCATACACGAGCTTCTGACCCAAAACAAAAATTCCCGTACTATAGGAACCTACTTATATACCTTTTAAACACGAACACTGACATCCAGACACAGAGCAGACAAACCTATATATCACATGAATGATTGCCCTGAGTGAGTGGGAATCGAACCCACGACCTTAGAACCAGCATGCAGGAGCGCTAAGTTCACTTTCAGTTTATATAATACTGAACTGCAGAGTCATCACAGCTACAATGTCTGTGACGTCATAATAAACCACGAATTCTAAAATAAATGGAATTAAGCCACAGCGTATCGTTCTGGCACCGCTAGTGAGTACATTGTTGATGTTGATCCGCTCCTGAGTATCATCCCGTTGAGCATCATGGTGCTCTTGCGCGTTCTTGGGTGACAGTTTCCGCCCCAGCGTCTCGTTCTGGCGCCGCCGTAAATATAGAGAGAGAGAGGCGGTACTCAAATTGATGATCTGCTCCTTGGGCATTATCTCGTTGAGCACCTGAACGCGTTCTTGGGCGAAAATTTCCGCCGCAGCGACTCGTTTCGGCGCCGCCGGAAAGAGCGAGAAAGGGAGGTGGTACTCACATGTTGAGCTGCTCCTTGAGCATCATCTCGTTGAGCACCATGAGCGCGTTCTTGGGTGACAGTATCCGCCGCAGCGTCTCGTTCTGGCGCCGCCGGAAAGAGCGAGAAAGGGAGGTGGTTCTCACATGTTGAGCTGCTCCTTGGGCATCATCTCGTTGAGCACCATGAGCGCGTTCTTGTGTGACAGTATCCGCCGCAGCGTCTCGTTTCGGCGCCGCCGGAAAGAGCGAGAAAGGGAGGCGGTACTCACATTGTTGAGCTGCTCCTTGGGCATCATCTCGTTGAGCACCATGAGCGCGTTCTTGGGTGACAGTATCCGCCGCAGCGTCTCGTTTCGGCGCCGCCGGAAAGAGCGAGAAAGGGAGGCGGTACTCACATTGTTGAGCTGCTCCTTGGGCATCATCTCGTTGAGCACCATGAGCGCGTTCTTGGGTGACAGTATCCGCCGCAGCGTCTCGTTCTGGCGGCGCCGCTTCTCCTTGTTGCTCACTTTCTTCACTACACACACCAGCAAACTTTTATTAGCTAAAGTCTCCAGGAGGCTCGAGTTTCCATACAAACGTAGTTCCGCTTTAATACAAAAACTACATGCCAGATTGAATACAAACTTTGTAAATACACTGAATAGACACATATCGATGTTTGTAATTAGTTTTCATCGTAATAAATAATAACGTAACTAAACGAAGGCTTAAATTAGTTTTGTACTGAAAGTTTGAAACTGCTCTTATTTTTTCCGTTTTATATTATAATAACAGCTCATATACGTCCCCACCGAGGGGCTCGAGCCTACCCTGAATCAGGGCGATTAGGCCTTAGTCGACCACGCGGGCCCAGTGCGGGTTGGTCGACTTCACACACAACCTTCGAGTTTCTTCGCAGGCGTGTGCAGATTTCCTCACGATGTTTTCCTTCACCGTTAAAGCAATCGGTAAGTATGTACGTAAATTTTTGAAAAACTCATTAGTACATTGGCCGTCCAGATTTGAACCCGGTACCTCTGGTTAGATGGACCGAGTCGTTACCGGTTGAGCCACCGACGCTTATATTACTACATCGAAAACTAATTACAAACATCGATATGTATCTCCTCAATATATTTGCAACGTTTGGATTAAATCTGGCATGTAGTTTTTGTATTAAAGTAGAACTACGTTTGTACGGAAACTTCAGCCTCCTGGCGGCTCTTAAGAAGATTAATATTAAATAGTTAAAGAAATCAGGACAGAACAGTCCCAATGTTCACAGGCCACAACCTAGAATTATATGACACTTTTAAAATTACAATTACTAGGAAACAAGTAGAACGTATCGTGCCACCGAGAAAGCGTATGTAGCTTGTTACACAGAGCGAAAAGTTCCCGTTTGCAATACTCGGACTCGAGTAGGAACTCGAGTATCTTGTTAAGAAACTTCTGAGCAACCTTGAATCTCCGAAAATCACAGGCATAAGGCAGTGTAGGATCATAACGGATCGCATTGTAAATTTAAGACGAAGTTAAGATCCTGTTCGGGTGTTGAACGAGCACAATAAAACAATATGATGCTTCTGATTGAATAATCGTTATGAGGCCTGTGTCTAATGCTGAAGGAGTGTGGCGTAAGAAAATAAAATACTGTTGTGGTGTATCAAATCGGGATGGTCTAACCTCCAGACAGCTTGCTCTTCATCCAGTGGGGGCGCGCTGGCGCGTCGCCAGCGCCTGAGGGCATCGTCTTGACGTCAGCTGGTTCCGACTTCATTTCCACGTCCGTAGACTGCTACACACACAGAACATCCTTCATATTGTCATAGGCTCAAAGTTTTCACAAAATAAAATCGCACCACAACCCAACAGTAATGTTACAGCTAATTCACTGCAAGCAAGCAGTAAGGCCCGATTTACTCATCCAGGTACAGTACGAGTCAAGTGAGTAGAATTACAACTACACCGCTTTACAGGCAGCCCACTGTGCCGTGCGTGCCGTGCGTGCATGGAGGGCGAAGAGACAACTGGCACTGCCCACCCCTCAGGCTCTTCTGGACTGTAATGAGATGGCAACGTACAGGGCCGAGTATCTCGGATACTTGAAGACACTCCCGGAAGTCTTCGGCAACCAGACTTTTTAGAAGACCTGTGTTGGCAGTGATACCGGCAAACCACGCAAAATGGGCACATATCGTAAACCAGATTGCGGAAACCAGCCCATGTCTACTTCTTTGCGTTTCGAAGGTTTTAAACAGCTTATGCCCACTGTGTTGCCACATCGACGGCTTTTTGGTTTGCCTCAAGCAAATCCGCAAATACAATCACACCTTAATTGCTGTGATACATGGAACTATTTAGGAAAATGTGTAACTTGTAATTGTTAACCTTAAGATATAGAGTCTCTAACAAATTGCGCAAGTCTTAACTTTTATTTAATTGCTATTGTAATTTTTAATTTCTTTAGCACAAATTAACGCAATTTGTACATAACACACTGATGTTATAGACTACAGTACTTTGCTTAATGTAGTAACTACCACGATACAGGCTTTGCAGAATGTCCATAATAAATAGGAAAGAGTAGTTCTGCACTTGCAGGGCGCGAGCCGCTCCACAAGCGGCTCGCGTGCTCATAGATCTGGTCTGTTTGTAGCATTGTGTGATGGAACTCAACCGTAGCGGTGAATGCAGGGCAGGGTTAGGATACGATAATAAAATTACTATAACGTGCACGGATAACGGTTGCCATTGCACTTCACACTCTCCGTGTGCACGCCACATATGGTAAAAGCATGTCAATGTGATTTGAATACTAGGTGTTATTTGAAGAAGATGGAAAGTTCATGCATTTAAGTATGTAACCAGCGTTAATCAATATTTTACCAGTCTCACCTAGACACCTAAAGTCACCTTACAAGAGACAAAGTTGTAGTTTTTCTGTCTCCCTGAGTAAGTCTTTGGGTTATATTAGGTACTAATATGTAGTTCCTCCCTTTGCGTCAAGTCTCATCACAGCGTGTCCCGCTGCAGTGAGTTCTTAGTTTTATCGAATGTCAAAAATTCAGTGCAGTGTTCTCCCAAGTAGCGAAGCTAAGCGACGCGATCTAAGGTAAGCGACCATATAGACTGGAAGCTATTTCGCTCGCGTTGTGCAGCTTAGCTTGACTCCCGGTGGACACTGCCCTTCTCACTCGACTCGCACTGCTTTAATGATGTGTGGTGTGTCAAGCTGACGATGTTCCTTGTTATTCACCTGGAGGGTCGTCAGGTTTGGGTTGGAGTTCCTAGTCGGTGTCGGCGTGTACGTAGCCTGCTGCTGCTGTTGCTGCTGCTGCTGTCAGAATACAATGTGTATTCAGTACCATTCAAGAACACTTACAGTTCAAAATAAACGTTCACTTGTCCAGCTCAATTTGAAACATTTGTTGTAATAAATAATCTTGATCTCATAGTTAGAGACCATCTAGAAAATCTTAGGGCTTATTATAAAAGGTCTGCGAGGCTCGCTGCCGGCCTGCCTGGTTTGCGGTTATTTTAATCACTTATAAGCAGCAAATAGTAGATGAAACTGAACAACTTTTCACAAGGTATCCATACGATCAGTGCACAAAAAATTTAAGTTTCCATACAGTTTGCTAATTAACTGATAAATTATAGAAAATTTGATGTCCTAGACCCTGGAAAACCTAGGCGCAATTTGCGATAGGCTCAGCAGTGCCCCGCAACAATTTGCGATGGGCTCAGCAGTGCCCCGCAACAATTTGCCATGGGCTCAGCAGTGCCCCGCAACAATTTGCGATGGGCTCAGCAGTGCCCCGCAACAATTTGCGATGGGCTCAGCAGTGCCCCGCAACAATTTGCGATGGGCTCAGCAGTGCCCCGCAACAATATGCGATGGGCTCAGCAGTGCCCCGCAACAATTTTCGATGGGCTCAGCAGTGCCTGGCAACAATTTGCGATGGGCTCAGCAGTGCCCCGCAACAATTAGGATGATGACAACATCAAAAACTAATTATGAACTTTGGATCAATAATACACTCCTACTAAAAGTTTAAAAACCTTACTCGTTTTGTATTTCCATCAAATCTTCAATTTGTAATTCATCGAAACCACAAAATGAGTTAATAAATGACGCTGAAAAACTATGACGTCACGCCTAGGTATTTCCAACATTTCTAGAACAAAATGTCGTTTTAGACAGACGACAAAGTAACTCGAATGACTAGCATTCATCGACCATCCACCTATTGACCACGGACAAGACGAAAATGATGTCAAAGGTCTGTGTCGCACCCACTCCTCTAAAGGTCGGAGACTCTACACTCGAAGTTGTTGACAAATATGTATATTTGTGACAGACAGTCCAGTTCATCATATCAACCGAAAAATGTCCACTGCTGAACAAAGGCCTCCTTTAAAGATTTCCACAAAGACCGGTTCTGCGCTGGCCCGCATTCAGCGGCTTGCCGCGACCTTCAACAGGTCGTTGGTCCACCGCGGACCGAGGAAAGGCCTTCCTGCGCTACGTCTTCCCGTCTTCCGGTGCGCGGTCGCCACTCGAGAAATTTACTACCCCAACTGCTATCTGTTCGAAGACTTATGTGCCCTGCCCAGTGCCACTCAAGTTTAGCAATTCTGAGGGCTATTTCGGTTTCGACTTTTGATAGTAAACAAGGCTAAAACGCAGAGGCTGGGACTACTCGCGTACTACAGTTTCAACTTGTAAAACATATCGAATGTTTTAGAAAATTACGCACTTACCGCGTATATTTTCCAATAACTAAACTCCGCAACGTGGTTGGAATCTATACGCGATTAGTTTCAAGGTAGCCATTTGGAACTGTGTTTTTATTGAATTTGGAACTGTGTATTTATATTCTTTTGAGCATTTGGCTTTTTGAACATAAAAACTCGAGCATTTGGCTTTTTGAACATAAAAACTCTTTGCAAATCATCATATCAGCTCATATATGTCCCCAACGAGGGGCTCGAGCCTACCCTAAATTAGAGCGATCGGGCCTTAGTCGACCACGCGGGCCCAGTGCGGGTTGGTGACTTCACACACAACCTTCGAGTTTTTCGCAGGCGTGTGCAGGTTTCCTCACGATGTTTTCCTTCACCGTAAGAGCGTCGGATAAACGTACATATGAAATCGAAATTCGAAAACATATTGGTACGTGGCAGGATTCGAACCACAACCTCCCGGACAGGAGGTAGCGGCCCTTGCCATTACGCCACCGACGACGCTCTCCTCTACGCACGCCGTCTTTTCAAATAAAAGCTTCTTTTTCGAAAATTATATTTTACTATTTGCTCTCAAACTACACATTTCAATAACACTATGGATGCGTGTTGGCCTTGTATACTATCAAAACTCACAAATCGGTTACTTTGGTTCTCCTACAGATTTCCTCGTTTCTGATTCGATCACGCAGTGAAAACTCCGAGCATAGCACGCTTCGTTTCCCTTTGAGCCTTCTTATAAAGAAAAGTCTCGGTTCCGTATGTTATCACTGGCAATAAACTAAACAATGATCAAATACCTTAGTCTGACACTGCGGTATTTGGGACGTGTCACGTGAAGATATTGCGAAGCTTCGCAAACCACAGGTGAGATACCTACTATTTACTGCCTGAATGCTGCCCAGCCGAGTTGGATTCGACAATTGATCTCTTTCTCGAATTTGGACCTACCTAAATAGATTGTTTGTCCCAGGTTCTTACTTCGTCAACAACTTCGAGTGAAGAGCCTCTAACCTTCAGAGGAATAGGTGCGACACACGGACGTTTGACATAACTTTTGTCTTGTATATGTTTATTATAGACCTACTTGTTGAAAGGCTCTACTGAGACCATCGAGCATTGTGCCTAAGTCTTCCATGGTCTTAGCTATGACCACGATATCGTCAGAGAATCGAAAGTGAGTAAAAAAAAAGAAGTAAAAAAAAAGGTTCCTCCTATTTTATTGTATAGGTTCTCTGGGAAAAGTGGTTCAGTTTCATTCAATGAGTAGAATGTACAATTTGCCGTTTTACTGCAAATAAAGACATTTAGATTTATTAATTACTTAGTGAAAAGGCGAAGCGACTAGACAGCAATGATAGCACATGTTGATGTCACAAACACATCACACAAGTGTCAATCTGTAGGTACAGTGCCAGTCTGTGTGATGCAATATTATGGTTGCTATCAATACATGGTACTTTTCAATTTATATTTTTTATTTCAAAATGTCGATTCAAATAGTCACATAATAATAAATGGCTATGTTCAAGAAACTAATTTGAATATTTTGTCTTTTTATTCACTGATTATTTTTTCATGATTTTTCAAAATATTATAAACACTCAAATGTTTGTAATGACGTCTCAGACCCAAATACTAAGAAAAAAGGGCCCAGTACTTATTTGAATTGATGAATATGAAGAGAAATCAGTTACTTAGTATGTATCTACAGTATACAATCATTATACAGGATGACTGTAAGTAGTGCAAAATGCAAATCCTTTTAAGGGGAGAAACTACATGTAATGTAGAACAAAAATGTCATTAACTAGGGGTCCTAAATCAACGGTTTTCCAGTTAAAGACCATTTAATTCTTAAATTTTGTATAAAAAACGCATTTTTTTAAATGATGTCTGATTTTTCAAAAAAGCTATACTACACTCATTTTGGTATATATTTACACTAATTCCACAGAAATTGAATAAAACTACACGTTATAATTACTTATAATATGAGTAATATAATTTTCCACCAAGAACCTACAATCAAAAGTATCAACTAGCTATACTACAGTTGGCGTTAAAAATACGGTAAAAACTTCCCAATCATATCAGTTTTCCAACAAATTAAAAAAGTTAAAAAAATACAAATGAATAGCAACAAAAACAATGATTGTTGTCAAAAGGGTGTCCCTTAAGTCCCATTCTAGTTATTCAACAATTTTGTTTTTAAAAATTGAAAGTTAATGATACTAGATGTCCGATAATGGGGAAAACATCATAAATCTTGGAATTAAAAAACATGTTTTTTGAAAATTTGTATGGGATTTGCTTTTGACAGCAAGCATCGTTTTTTGTTACATTTAATTTGTATTTTATTAATTTATTTTACTTTGTTGGAATGATACAATTTTTTTACCATAATTTGCAAGTCAACTATGCTATAGGTAACTTTTCTTTGCAATTGTTGAAATCTAATAATTGCAGAAGCTTATACCTCCAAACGGTTTCCAAATTAGGTGGGGTTCATAAAAACTGAACAATTGCAATACATAATATCAAAAACATTAAACTTCTTGTATTCTATTCAAAAAAATTAGAATTTAAAAACCATCATTAGTTAAAAACTACAAAATAAAATCATTGATTTAAGCAAATGTCATTATAATTTAGAATATTTAGTAGACCTGTTCACACGTACAGCACCCAGTCATGAGTATAGCGCGTGGGTCAGCCATCGCTCCTATTTATTACTTATAATTTATAAACAATGTAGACTAATCATACTGAATAATTATCTCCAAGGAACCTGCGGTCAAATCCGTTCCATTTTGTTGGCACACTCACCAGAGGGTCTTTGCAAAAAAAGTTTGAACCTCCCACTCCCACACTATGCAGGCTAATCAGTCCAGTTTTTTTTTTGCTTTTTCACTATAGGTTCCTTGGGGAGAGTTCTTCAGTTTCACGTGAGTATATTCGTATTCAAATTCATTGTAAGGAGGACACATTATAATCTACATGCTGATAACTGCGATTTGAAAATCACGAGAAGATGTTGGGGTCTAAGAAATCATCACCTTAAATGTTTTTAGTCAGTTTAATTTTAACCGGTTAATTTTTATTTTCCAAAATACAAGTTAGCTTGAGCCAATTTGATGTCAGTTCTAAAAAATGGCCCATATTAAAACCACATTAATTATTTCAGTAAATATGACAAAATACGAAAAAATATTATCAAAAACCTTTACGAAACCGGTTTAGCTCCCATAGTAAATTAACCGGTTTCCAAGCTATGGTCATAACAGTGTAACAATCCATACAGTGGTCTAATGCCTTTGATTTTTGCGTCAAGCCGACATCACTAGTCACCTCTGGCTAATTAATATCCCAAATGGTGATTGACAGACTTAGACCTCGACCTCGCTCATCTCGCCCCTCGGACCCCATATGAATGCCCTGTCTAGGTATCGCCCTTGGACAACTGTATGGATTCTTTACACTATGTAATCGTCATCTAGATCATAAGTAGTTCTCACCTGCGCGGGATAGGAGTTGCGCTGTGGCTGCGGAGTGTACTGCGCGGTGGCGGACTGGCCGACGCTCGCCCCGTGGCCGCCCGGCAGCTGGCGGCAAGCGGCCCGCTGGCGTGTACCACCACACACACACACACACACACACGCGCTCATAGACATAGGACAGGGAGTAGTAAGGTAATGAAACTCTTCATAAGCATGGACAACAAAAGATAACATTAACAACTCAATGCAACCCAACCACTGGGCAGGTTACACAAGCGGGACAGGAAGGAATAGACAGAGAGAAATAAGATGGAGATAGGTAAACTCTTCATAAGCATCAGGAAAATATTACACTATTAACTTACCTAACGCTGGACCACTAATGGTTTAAATTTAATAAATAATGATACAGATGTCCAGACCTCCATGTGCTAGCAACCCCAGAACTCCCCGAAACAGTGATTAGATTAGTGCCCCAAACAGTTTTAAAAATATAGTTTAAAAAAACTAAAAAACTCTTTAAAAGCACATCAAACTAAAAAGTGAAAAATAAGTCTTAATATACGCTGAAAACAATAATGAACGAGAAATACTAGTATTATTGTGAAAAAAGTGTGGGGGCGCTTGCTCATATATAAAAAATATGGCACACAGCACCCCATGCTTTTTATAATACTAGTATTTTTCGTTCATTATTGTTTTCAGCTTATATTAAGAATTATTTCTCACTTTTTAGTTTGATGTGCTTTAAAAGAGTGTTTTTAGTTATATTAAACTATATTTATTTTTAAATTTTTAGTTCAGGAAACTTACGAAATTATTATATTGTCACTGATTCTTGATAAATGTACAAAGTTTGAATTAGATATGTTGGTTTAAAGTGGATCAAAATCGAGTGCAAAGGAGTTGTTTACAAACATACATACATACAGATGAAGCTAATATAAACGTGTTAAAAATAGACTTGACAAACATTTTAAAAATTAATAAATACAAGTTCAGTAACAAACAGGCATCAGCTCATAGAGCTAGTAATATACAATTAAATGATAAAAATATTTTTAATCTTTAGAAAGAGAAAGAAAGCAGGCAAATAGGAATAAAGGGAATGGAAAATTTGTCATTCACACATCTCTTACACTTAAGTGTGGCTGGTGGCACATCAACACAGCTCATCCCGTATTCCTACCATGTGCTGAGCTCAGTGAAATTGTACCAGCTCTCTTACAACTCACCAACACCTTGATAAAACTCTCAACTATACTTACAGCATACAGTCATCAACATCAGTTACAATTTCAGAGAGTTGCCACATGCTAGGAATCTGGGTCTGCTCACTACATACTTAAGTCTAGAGAATCCGGTATGTGCACGAAGCCGTAGGACCAGCCTCGTGGCCATAATGTATTCTCAACCGCCAGCTACCCTCTGAGAGGCTATCACCGACGTCATCTGCACACCGTAAGCTATGGCTTGGGAATTACTATTAAATGGAACCAATCAGCAATGCCACAGTGGAGGGCAGTCATTGCAAGAGAGGGAGTGACACCTCTCGTACAACGCAAGCCAAGGTGATCCAGTGGTCGCAAGTCAGAGGGTAGCCGTGGACTTTCGCCAGCGCCTGTTTGGGCTCATTGTGCTGCGATAATAGGTAGCTCATTAGCTAATGGTACATTATTTGACCATTTGATTACTTTAGTTTGGATGTTCTTAAGGCTTGATTTATTAAACTCTTACTAAGGAAGAATGATATTATGTTTAACCTTCAACTGGTGACGTGAACGTGAGTCACAGTATTGGAGAGGTGACGTCATTATGACGTATCAATAAAAAGCCATAAATACTGTAGATTAAGTGTAAGGGAAATAAAATAGATGATGTTATGTAAATGTAGGTTAGTTTGTTTCTAAAATAAAACACACTTTTGACATATTAAACGTAAACTTAACTTTATTCATACACTTGAACTTAATACTGAATTTTGGCCTGTGTTTTGGTAGACATGAGATCTATTGACATAAAATTAATGAAACTGAAAAGAAAAATAACAACCAGCCTTATTTTCTCATTAAGACTTAGGTAATTAATAAAAAAAAACAATTTTTGCATATTGGTTACACACAAAAAATAATTTGATTCATTTTGAATGAAATTTTACAACAACAGCTCACAAATAAAACATAACACTAAAGGTGACGTAACGTCAAAATGACGTCGGGTACCATCTAATACCTAAACTGTGCGCGTGCGACGTCCGTTCTGTGTATCGGCCGACGCCAAACTGCACACGAGGCAGCTACTAGGGGGCGCGGTCGCGGGGAGCAAGCCGTTTCTGAGAAATACAGTGTTTTTATCGTTGCGACGTCAAATTGACGGTACGTCACCAGTTGAAGGTTAATAATACCAAAGCTGATGCAACTTACCTCTCCGGCCGGCACGAATTGACCGGGAGTGTTGTAGCGACCCGAATGGCGGGTGTTGTCTGCAACAATCAAACGGGAAATCAGAGAAGTAAATAAATGGAAAACTGAGTCTGAGTGTTCAAACTACAAAGCTACTTATAATCACACCTTGTGCGTAGGTATTTGTAACTGAATCAAGAGAAAAAAAGATGAAAGGCCAAAGGCCTGTAAAAATCAATGAACCGAATGCGTCACAGTCTACTCACATTTACCGCTGTTGTAGGACATCTTGGTAGATAAAAAAGTACTGTTCAAATTTAAGACTCTTGTAAGAATAACGCGACTTATTTTCACGTTAAATTATTGACTAATATTCACAAAATTTAATAAATCAGAAAAAGCACACGCACAAAATCCGAACCGACATGAATGAATGATTTAACTAAATGATTCATTCAATTCGCTTCACACTATTTCCACTTCACTACGGTTAACCAAAGATGACCTATTACACTAGCAGAGTCGAGTTACGAGTACCTACTCTACTCACCATTCAATTTCTACCACAATTTTGCAGACTAAGATTGAATCGTAATGAGGGATATTATAAAACAGCAACAGCTTATTAAAAAAAAGAAGCTCTAAATTATTTCAATAGATGGAGCTGACGTGACATGGTTCTCTCGAAATAACTTTATTTGTGTGCTTACAATAAATAAATAACTAAAGTCGACGCCATAATTCGAGAGACAACTTTGACATTTCGTTTTGCACAAGTGTTGCCATAGTTAGGGTAGTGCTGTTCGTATCGATATTTAAAAAAATACGGCTTTGGATACCAGTGCTATTTATCCATTAGTTACGGTGAAATAATCAAATTAATTTAATATTATATATAATATAATATTAATTAAAATGCAAGATATAAACACAGAAAGTGCAAATACTAACCAACGACGATTATTAAAGTCGTTTGTTTTGATTGGCCTCACCGCTATACGTATATTTGAGCGAATGACACTATGGCCGGCATCAAGTGCGATAACCAAGGTAGCACTACGACACTCCATACAAAGTGACAAGACGCATGCAATTACAAATTGCATCTCTTTCTAACCTTGATAGGGTTGACACTTGTGTAATATTACTGATTGAGATGGAAATAGAAGTACGGAGTAGATTGAGATACTAAGAAAAATTATTATTAAATGATGCCGGGAAATATTCCATACAATTCTTGAGCCAGATGTAGCTAGTCGGTCGGCGGCGGCGTGACGACGATGGGGACAAGTATGCAGTATGCAGGTAGCTGAAGATAAACAAAACGCGGTGCGTACTTGTCAATGTCAACCGTAGTACGATAGATTTTGTAATAATAAATAAATAAGGTTAAAACGGGAGTAAACCTTTAATTTTAACGGTTTAAACCTGTCCGTAAATGTTTATAGGTGTGCGTGAACTCTTGATAGGGTTGACACTTGTGTTGTGTACAACAATAGTACTGATTGAGATTGGAATGGCAGTACGGAGTAGATTGAGATACTGAGAAAATTTATTATTAAATGATGCCGGGAAATGTTTCATACAACTCTTAAGGCAGAATTAATCAGCTAGTCTGTCGACGGCGTGAAGTATGCAGGACGCAGGTAGCCAGCAGCATTAGTAGTATCTTTGAAAGTACGATCTCCACCGACCGGACGGCACGGCAACGGATTTTTAAACTGTCAATATTACAAAGCCAGGCAGATTCCACGTCACTCGGTACACAATAAACATACAAATTAAAATAAAAAAACAACCTTTTTTGAAGTCAGGTGAAACCATAAACTTTGAGCTAGAAATAGACTTATAAGTAACTATTAAGTCAATATTGTGCAATCTATGCCGCGTCCCGAAATAATCATTTTGAACTTATTTTGAACGAAATTCTCGTGTTTTGGAACGCGGCATAGGTCATAATATGACCTTGACATGTTTGTGCTTTTTTTAGAAATATAAAATTTTAAAGCCCCTCATTATATTCCCGAGTATAGATCTCAATCACAGTCTCTAAGCGAAACCGGTTGGCGAAACTAATTGATTTTGTGGAACAAGTTTGTGTTTGAGTAATCTATACTGAGGATGGCGTTTTACTACGAAAAACGCCAATTGCAACAATAATATTCCCGAATTTGATCAAAAATTCCGACTTAACAAACCATATAGGCGAGTCGATACTGTCTATCGATATCGGCCACATCACTATTTAATTTCGTCTAACCCTGGTAACCCTTTATCTGTCACTTACTTGTCAAACTTGTCTCTCGAATTATGGCGTCGACTTTACCTATCTGTACCTACTTATTCTATCAATTTATCTTGGTATCGTCGTATAAATTAAAATTTTCAGTATTATCATATAAAGATGGACTTGTAATACAGTAGTACATAAAATCTTTTTCCTCGATGTCGCCTCCTACTTGCCTTAAACATCAATTCAGGAAAACTGGTACTCGGGTGTTTTTAAATTAATATATTGTACCATACATAACTCACATGGCAGTCACATGTGTAACGTTATACACGTCATGTAAAATTGCTACTCACATGTATCATAAAGGTAAGTTCTCACCGCTGCGCCGATGTCAAAATCTTCGGCGGCGATGGCGGGGCATCGAGGTAAAAATTTGCCAGTGGCGGTGGCGTAAACGTTTTAATCAATAAGCTGTCAAAAATCCCTCCGATTCGATTGTTTAATCATACCCTTTGTATTTGAAACATAAGTTTTACAATGTATCAAAACGACAAAATTTGCATGTTTGAAAAAAACTGACATTTTCATTACATAGGTCTGATTTATTTAACCTAACTTACTTGTGTTCAACATTAGCATTGAGTAGATAATTAATGAATTGTGATATTTTTGAATAATCAAACAATAAGTATACTTCAGTTATAAAATTCAAATGGCACCATATTAACACCTTATTAAAATAGCTTAAAAATATCGATATCAACTTTGGAGTCAGAGTTGTTGTCATCGGTGTAGATTCCGCTTTATCCTGGGAGGTCTGCTGGGTTAGTTGGAATTTTGAAACTGAAGTCAAGTTTATATTATTAATTTCAGATGTAGCTTTTTGTTGTTTTAATTTCAACCTATAAATCTGTTTTTTAAGGCAGCATTTTGTCGGGTTAAGTCTTACCCGCAGATGTTTTTTTTTATTTTATTTGATAATTTCATGTATTTATTTTTCCACTTCAAATCATTTGTATTGTCGACTTTTCTTTTTGAAACATTTCCCTGATTTTTCTCTCTTCTTCTTTCGTTTGCTGTATTCTACTGAAGTTTTATTTTTTCTTGTTGATTTATAGTTTGTTCCGGTATACTTTATACAATGTAAGGTAGTCTTACACTTCTCATATTATATCCTTTAAGACGCCCTATCTTCTGTTCATACTTTTCAGAATTAAGTTTCAGTTTTTCTCGATATTTGCTTTTACGTTCCGCGTTCGTCATCGGCGCCAACTAGAAGTGTTAAATAATAAAAGATCATTGTGAATAACAAAAATATGTAAGTAACGAACATGCGAGTAACAATCACCAATATGTCTTTATAGTGTGAGACACGTAATGTTAGTCTTAAGTAAGAAAATATTGACATTTTAACATACATACGTCGATATAACCTCAAAAAAACATGGTTTTGAAACAAGAAATTTCTCCCTTTGTAGCCAAAATACTTAATAGGGATGACGACAGCATCAGAGATACATTATGAACTCTGGATGACTAAATTGCCCTCCTACTTAAACTTCGGAAAACATTACCTTTTTTGTTTTTCATCAAGTCTTCGATTTTTATTTCATCAAAATCACAAAATGAGTACATAAATGACGCTGCAAAACTAAGATGTCACGCGCCTAGATATTTGAAACATTTTTAGAACAAAATGTCGTTTTTGACAGATGATAAAAAGTAAATCAGATGACTAGCATTCGTCGTTAATTCCTTCATATTCTTTCGGATATATAGCAATCTTATAATTACACAATTTCACTTACCTTTCATATCAAAACTCGTGTTATTTACAGGTTTTCCCATAGATTTCCAGCCCGCACTCCATATAAAAACCTCAATTATTTTGACAAGGGAAAGAAAGACGTTTATTTTTTTAAACCGAACTGTAGCTTAGGGCTGCCAGAATAGAAAAAAGTATCCGACTGTAGTTTATACAATGTTGAAAGCGCAAAAATCTCGTTATTCACAGAATGTAACTCACATGTAATAAAACCATGGACATCTCTTTGAACGAATCTACAGAACCACCAATAAGCTTAATACAATTTATGAACAACGAAGTCTGAAATTTGTTCGAACGTATAAGTATGAAAAAAATATGAAAACTTTTGTTGATGTAGGTAGCAATTGGACATGCTAAAGTTGTATGGGTCAAAAAACTTAAATATATTTCACTAGCCGCTGTTCCAAAATTATGGGGTTAAATGATAAATATCCAATGTTAACTTAAAAAATATGAAACAGCCTTGAAATGAACAATAACATAAAACTGTAAGGGATTGCGAACTTGATCAAAATATGCAATCAAGTTTGTGGACAAATGTTTTGACTCATAGGTACAATTAATTTGAAATACACCCACTCACCTCTTTCCCAATGACGAAATCCAAAGAGCTCAATGGATTTAAGCAGTTAAACATAATGTAATGCCCGGATTGGCCCTACGAAAGTATTTCAGAATATGTTCCACTCATTTTCGACGAACTGATTTCAATAGAACTCCGCTAACCATGTTACAGTAAGGTTAGTTTATCACTATTAACATAAATCGGTACAATAATACTTTATACTATATAGTTCACATGTTCTTTATAATTTTGTTAGATATTGTGCCAAAAACATTTAAGAAAACAGCTATACCATAAGGGTTTTCATGGGGAACGGCTCATCAGGAATGTTCATCAACATCCCAAGATCAAGAAATATCCACTTTTAATGTAAAAAAAGCTCAAAACACTTATGCAAGAAGTAAGTACAATAAAAAAAGCCACATACCTACAATGCGTGCCACGAAATATATGATTTGATGAGCGGCATTTGTGGGGAGCCGGCGCAGGTACAGTCGTGTCATCATATCAGCCGAAAAACGTCCACTGCTGGACAAAGGCCTCCCCCAAGGATTTCCACGACGACCGGTCCTGCGCTGCCCGCATCCATCGGCTTCCCGCGATCTTCACCAGGTCGTCGGTCCACCGCGTGGGAAGCCTGCCTATGCTACGTTTTCCGGTGCGCGGTCGCCATTCGAGAACTTTACTACCCCATCGGCCATCTGTTCTACGAGCTATGTGCGCTGCAAAGACCTTAGTCTTGAGACACTGCGGTATTTGGGACGTGAAGATATTGCGAAGCTTCCCGAACGCTGCCCAGCCGAGTTGGATTCGTCGATTGATCTCTTTCTTGAAGTTGGACCTACCTAGCTGGACTATTTGTCCCAGGTATACATATTCGTCAACAACTTCCAGTGTAGAGTCTCCAACCTTTAGAGGGGTGGGTGCGACACGGACATTTAACATTTATTTTCGTCTTGTCCATGTTCATTTTAAGACCCACTTGTTTAGAGATTTTCTGAGGCCATCGAGCATTGTGCTTAGGTCTTCCATAGTCTCAGCCATGACCACGATATCGTCAGCGAATCGGAGGTGGGTTATGTACTCGCCGTTGATATTGATGCCGAGTCTACCCCAGTCCAGAAGCTTAAAAACATCTTCCAGGGCGGCGGTGAACAGTTTCGGAGATATAAAACGTCTCCCTGTCTCAACCCTCGCTGCAACTGGATAGGTTTTGAGTTCTGATCCTGGAGATGAACCGACATGGTGGCGTTTTCATACATACACTACATTTCATACAGTCGTGTACCAATTAGTTATCCATAATACATCTTCCTTTGCTACTTTTGACATAGATATACACAGTCATGTGTACATGTTGTAAACCATCTTCTTACTTTGTGTTCTTAATGTTTTACCTCGAGGCATAATCAAGATTTCACTATGTACTCCTAAACAACAAAGTAAAAATTTATAAACACAGGTTGCACTCGTCTGTACTGCGGAGTCAAGCGGTGGACGCGCGAGGTGAGGAGAACAGGAGGCAACTAACGTGCATTAGCAGCACCTCCGGTCCTCTTTCCGCTGCCCTGATCTCGCCAGGTCCCTTCCCGCCTCAGACTTCATACTGCTAAAGAGACCTATAAATCGTCTACTTACTGCGCAAGTCAAATCACGTGGTGTGTCAAGTCTAACCTGTCGTGGTACGCATTATATAATGTTTATGAGTACTCAATATGCGCGACTGCCCTGTGTGGCTGCAGTGTCACACACATCAAATCTGTGCTGGATAACATAGCTATTTAAGGTAGGAAATGCTTTTGCAAATTCAATGCTTCACTAGAGTCGCAAAGCTCCTGTTTCTCTGATCCTCCAATATTGTTAACATTTTATTTTTGTCTTGTAGTCAAGTCTGTGGCAATCAAGGCACAAAAGTGTCAGTCTTCGCTCGAATGTAAAACTTCTCAAACAGTCAAAGGGTCCAACATTTTACTCTGAGTTGGTCTCGGTACTACTCACAGCTATTACTTTCTGACCAGTCTAATGTAATCAGTTTTTTAACAACCCATCAAAATTTTTCGGGAATTATATACTAGCTACGGTTAATTTATTTTATTTTATTTATTTATTTTGTTGTTGGAAAATTCACAGACAAATAATTTCCTTAAATAAGGTAAAACAATGCTAATTACGAATTTCCACCGATAGATATTTCAAGTACTTAACAGAGATTAACTTATCATCATTACAGCTCATATACGTCCCCACCGAGGGGCTCGAGCCTACCCTGAATCAGGGCGATTAGGCCTTAGTCGACCACGCGGGCCCAGTGCGGGTTGGTCGACTTCACACACAACCTTTGAGTTTCTTCGCAGGCGTGTGCAGGTTTCCTCACGATGTTTTCCTTCACCGTTAAAGCAATCGGTAAGTATGTACGTAAGTTTTTGAAAAACTCATTGGTACATTGGCCGTCCAGATTTAAACCCGGTACCTCTGGTTAGATGGACCTAGTCGTTACCGGTTGAGCCACCGACGCTTTATACATGAACATTAAAATTAAAAAAATAAATAAATAATAATGATATAGACGAAATAGACCGTTATCAACAAGTGAATAACAACACTGACAATTATTTATGAGAGAATGTTAGGATGCAAAAAAAAAGATATTATTAAAATTAGAGATATACCTACTGCAGCATAATTTAATCAAAATGCAGTACTAGGTAATACATTTTACTGTTGTTTACAGCTCCTACCATTAAATTTGTAGAAGGGCAACCATATTTGGCTACTTTGGAAAATTTTGAAAATGAAGATCCATTGTATGTAAGCCATGAAAATGCAGAAAAAAAAAGAAAATGCAGATCCTTCATACTTAAGGAATGAAAACGCAGACATGGATGGTAAACAAGAAAATTTTGTGGTAAAAATTGAAATTGATATTGCAGAAGAGTTGGAAATTCCATCAATTTCTACAATTATTCCTAGCACAGAAAATAAGAAACATGTAAAATCTGTACAAACTGAGGAATTCAATACTCATGGTTTTAGTGTTCATCATCACAATAGCAATGGTAAAGCTATTCACTTTTATATAGGCCTTTTATACTTTAGGACAGGTATGCATATAAATTAAATTATTTCTATGATCATCCTCCTCAAAAACTATATGCCCTGGAACAATTTTTTATAACATTGATAATCTTACGAATACATAAACCCTTTGAAGAAATTGCATTGATGTATCAAATAACTATAAAAGAAGTATATGAAATATTTGTAAATTGGATCCGGTTTATGTCACTGCAGTGGAAAAAATTGGACAGAGACAGTGTTAAAAACCATTAGATTTTTATGACAAGTATCCTTTAACACGAATTGTGGTGGACGCTGCAGAATGTCCAATAAAGAAATCAACTTAAGGTTTTTTTTTATAACATTATTTTGTGTATAATTTGTACAATAAAGAGTTTACAAACATGAAATGCAGCATGAAAGTTAAGGAGTTAAATCGTCCATCATCAGCTCATTTGAATAACCTGAAAGAATACAACTATCGGTCTATGCATACCTACTCGTACGTATATATCTATATATAATGCGATGCGCCTTCCATCGCCGTTTTTAAGGGAAGACTGAAGCAATGGCTTCTTAATAAAATCTACCACAAATTTTTAGATTTTTTAAAAGAACCGTTACTTATTTAGGTAACTGTGTAATTTATTTTTCATTATAACTACTTTTTCTGATAAATTAATTTATTATTAATTAAATTTGATTTAATTAGTATTGACTATAAAGTACTTTACTTTATGATTTACTAATTATTATATTTGTATTATTTACTATTGTTTGATGACATGTAACAATTAGTGTTATGAATAAATTTTCATTTTCATTTTAATATTGAAAGAATTTTCATCCAACTCCTAACCGTTAAGGAGTTGTACCTTCCTTCATCAGCTTAACATGAGATGATGACTAACAGACGCAAGTATTTTAATAGCTTTAGAAAACATATAAATCAAGTAATAAGTGCCTACAAAATTTGAGGGTTGCCTCGATTTCCCTGGGATCCCATCATCAGATCCTGACTTGGTGATAATGGGACCCCCTCGGGAGTATACTCTTTCGAATAAAAAAAGAATTTTGAAAATCGGTTCTCAACTGACGGAAAAATCGGTGAACATACATTAAAAAATATATATATTATATATACTGTCGAACATAGAACCTCCTACTTTTTGGAAGTCGGTTAAAAATGAAAGGCAATAGTCCTTCAGTTAAACTCTGTGGAGACACTGCCACTACTTCCACATAGTCATAGGCGTTGGTCATTTTCCGAATCGACGTCTGAATTGGAAGGCACAAAAGCGAGTTCTCGAGATTAAAAAAAACAACTATTATTACATCTCTATATAGTATACTCTTCACAAGTAGTGGGGACGGATATATACAGTAGAGGCTCTCATTGGCATCACCCCCAGTGGCTTGATTAGTTATGTGTCACCTTGTTATGGTGGATCCGGCAGCGATAGGCAAATTATAGAAATAAGTTCTATTGTACTGGGCAGAGCTCTTAGATATAAGCAATGCCAGTAAGTAGTAATAAATAGACCGTTAACCGAGCAACACACATCGCGTTTTTATTTAATACATGGCAAACCTGCCAGCGACGGGGTGTCATGTCACGGGTCTCATATTGTTTGTGTCGTTGGAAATAAAAAAAAAACGCAAAATGGGCAAGCAGGTTTCGAAGGAAGAGAAAAAGGATGTTGTTATCACTCAGAACGCCGTGGGTGCAACTAGTGCGAGTACACAGTCGAGATCACATCCATATTAACAACATCTTGATGTCTGTCATCCTTGCTGCGGTTGGAGTTGGAGTACTTTCCCTGCTGTACAAAAAGTGAAAAAGTACCCAAAAGGACTGGATTCCTTAGGAGGTGCACCAGAATTATTTCAAACGGATTCAGATGTGTTTTTCGGGCCGTACCGGATCGGGTGAATGGGCAGCTGAGCCGCAAACAGAGGAAAGTGTGGAAAAAAATCGAAGTGCAGTTTAAAAGGGCAATTTAGTGTAAAGAAGTAACGTAATAAAAACGTAAGGACCTATGTAGGTATGATTTGGTAGTAATCAAGAAATAAATAGGTAGATACCTAGTTTATCTTTAGGTATGCAAAATAAGTTGATTTGATCGGTAATGGAGTAGGTAGTTAAAGTTGAATCGGATCATTAAACGTTGTAAGTGAATAAGTATATCTATCGCTGCATTTTTTTAATGTTGAGCTCGTAAGTATGTATCATTAATTGGAAATAAATTTAACTTCTATAGAATTATGATACGGAAAAATAATTAAGTTCTATACATGGAAAATTAGAAGATTTAACCCCTTACTGCATGGAATTTTATAACTCTTTAAGAAAAATATATGTTGTAGATTAGACCCAGGCAGTACTAATTAACTATATACTTTGACCTAGGGAAACCCTAAAAAAATACTTAAAAAATATTCGATATAAAGTTTTTATTTTAGAGATTAAAATATATGTTGTTCATATATGGTACAATATGCAGCGAGAGGTGGGAATTACGGTTGCCCAAATATGGGACATTATGCAATGGCGGAAGTCAAAACTGCCTCGAGGTAAATAATATTAGGATCTTCAAATGAAATATACAGGGTGTTGTTTTGGTCGACAACGAGCTTTTCAGGGGTGATACAGTTCATGATACTGATGCCAAAAAAAATAAAAAAATCAAACCTTAATTTTTCATGAGAAAATCTTAGCAAATATTATTTTATTGTTACCTTATTTTCATACGATTATGAATGAGAGCGTAAGATCGGAGGGGACGGGGGCAGGGGCGGGAGCCATCTACGGCCAGCCGGCCGGCGACGCGCGCGGCGCTCGCTCGCCAGTCGCCAGTCTGCCGCAATCCTCGTCACCGGCTGTACGTGCGCGACGCGCGTGTGTTTCGTTCTGCGCAGGGGCATTCCCGTATACGACTATGGCTCAGAAACAATTTAGTTACTAAGCATTTACTTTACGTGTGGTGAAAACAAAACTGAGTGTGTGAGAATTTGGCGTGAAGAATTCCCACATCGTAATGAAATAAGATAGCGTAAAAATAAGAAAAAAGCGTCGGTGGCTCAACCGGTAACGACTCGGTCCATCTAACCAGAGGTACCGGGTTCAAATCTGGACGGCCAATGTACCAATGAGTTTTACAAAAACTTACGTACATACTTACCGATTGCTTTAACGGTGAAGGAAAACATCGTGAGGAAATCTACACACGCCTGCGAAGAAACTCGAAGGTTGTGTGTGAAGTCGACCAACCCGCACTGGGCCCGCGTGGTCGACTAAGGCCTAATCGCCCTGATTCAGGGTAGGCTCGAGCCCCTCGGTGGGAAGTATATGAGCTGTAATGATGAATGAAATAACGCGGTACACAGTAAGGACAATTGTTTATAACCTCAGTGAATAGGGTTCTTTCGAATCATGTGTAGTTCCTTTGACGGTCCTAAGCCCGTGAAAAGTATGAAGGAAAAGGTGATCTGATTGGCGCGGCAAACTGCGTTTCTCAGAAAAGTTTAATGGAGCCGGCAGCCATTGAGCTTGTCGCCCAAACCCCGCCTTCCGCATGCGCCGTCTTCGTTATTTACGGATAATTTGTTACTGATTTTTTTTTATAATTTCAAATTATAAAAAAAAAGATAATGTGCTATTAGAACAAGATTTTTTTGTCCTACCACCCCTCAAAAGCCCGTTGTCGACTAAAACAACACCCTGTATAACAAGGTAATTAAGTACTTCGGATTTGCTATAACAATAACAATAATTTAGAAATAAGTAGTACCCAGTGTTCTCGAACCTACCGATTTTTCGGTATTTCTACCGATATGGGCTATGTTCTACCGAAATACCGAAATGAATCGACTTTTCTACGATTTTAGAGTATACATGGAAATTCTCCCGATTTTTCTACCGATTTTTTACTTCTAAGTTGGCAATCCTTTTCATTTATGTTTAATGTTACGGGGAAGCCCTCAATAGTAAGTATGAACCTAGTGCAGAATGTTCCATACATTTTGGGGAATACCCTGTGTCCTACAACTCGATGTTAAAAGGGGCTTCCCGCTCGGGAATTTACCTGTCTAGTCTATATACGTAATCAGGAATTCGGTTTTATTTTATTTCTTGTTCATTAATTTTCTTAACTTTGAAGAGAGAGTAGAGCACCTATCCTAAAGAGTGCCTTCAAAATCTTTAAGTTAATAAAATGTCGTCTGACGAGGAGCCAAGCAGCTAATTGTTATGATTTTGAAATTAATTCAAATGTGACCGCGGCTATGGCCAAAGAATATTGGTATAAAAAATAAGTGTGATTGTATTAGTCTGTAAGATTCTTTTTTTTCAATAAATATACGACTTTGATTGAATACCGTATTTTTTTTGTCAAATACCGATTTTGGCTACAAATATACCGATTTTAGCTGACAACTCTACCGATCTCGCTCTATGACGTTCGAGACCACTGGTAGTACCCCATGTCTGCCCTTAATTTCAACCTAGTTTTTTGTATATGTACGTCTATATACATGTGTATATGTATATATGTGTACATAAAATTTTTAGTTAAAATAGTGTTTAAAATATATTAGATTTTTTGTAAATATAATATAGAAATAACATTTGTATTTTACATATATAATAACTCTTCCTCACACTCACAGGCCTTATGGACAGAAATGGCGTAGCAATGAGGGGGGGGGGGGATCAGGTGGACCTGACCCACCCTAGAACAACTATGGCCCACTCTAGAATAATATATCCATTTAAAACAAGACACATAATGATTTTAATTTAGCCCTTACATTTAATTCAAAGTTGTAAAAGTTCGATTAGGATGCATTTTTTTAAAATTGTCATTCATGTAAAAAGTTTCATAAATATATAGGATTACTAATAACATATAAAAAAATCTTTATAATACTATTTCGTCAGATAAAAACTAACTGCATATCGGTTCATATATGACCAAGGCAGTTTTTACCCCTTACTGCATAAAGATTCATATATATGTGTAGCACACTTCAACCGCAACTGCATGGTGTCACATATCTGCACACTTGTACTTCCATTGATATCTTCGTAAAATTTATAGAATCTGTGTTGTTTTTTTACTTTTTACGATTTTAATAAACCACTAAATTCGTATAAAAATCACCAAGCAGAAAAATTCATAGGTTTCTAAGAAAACTGCAAGGAAACACAGAGAAACTTACCTTCCGCCGAAGTTTGACTTCAAACTGATATAAAGTTTTTTCTACTAGTGCTGTACTTAGTTCACTATGATGAAACGTCAAAATATGTTTCCGGTATTCAATTTTAAGGGTTGCCAGCACAAAAAACTAAAAAAACAATTTAAATTATTTCACGAAAACATAACTGTGCACATATGGGTCGCCATGTGGTAAGTGGTTAAGATTTAGTTTAAGAAAGTTGGGACCAAAAAGTAGCAAAAACATAGGATTAAATAAAACAGAAGAAGCTAAGACGATATATAACGTTTATAAAGATTTAATCTAATCTTATATATGAAGACACGCAGCATGCTGGGCCATGCCCTTACGATTCAATCAGTCGGCTCACAGCAGATTGAGTCTGCTAATTGAGGTTCAAATTGAATGGTGAGTAGAGTACTTTAAACCAACCAAATGGACCAAAGCCATAAACTTACTGCCAGATGTGTTGCCAGATGCACTGTATTTATTTCCTGTTTTTTATGTCTTCTACTGTAATTAGTTTAGTGAATTTTCCTACAAACACTGTGATTTTGGCATAAGCCTTGCATACAAGTACCGTATTTTTTGGAAATATTTTATATTATTTTACCGTATTTTTGTATGGTGACACTGTTAATTTAAATAAAACTACTGTATTTTGCTTTTGCGACTTCGAATTACAAATTACAAATTATTTATTGATAAACTGATGGTTTACATGTCATAATGTTAATTCAATTCCAACATTTATTATTAATTAAATTATTACATTACATTTATAATTGGACATTCTAATTCTTTATGTTATTACAAGTGCAAGTACAAGTATGTACTTAGTATGTTTATTATTCCTTATGTATGCTCCTGGGGAGGGTCAGTGAACTCATCTACTGTGTAGAACGAGTGTGTTATAAGAAATTTTTTGTTTTTTTTAAAAACGAGTTGTAGCTGGGTGAATCCCGATTAGAGGGAGTTATTTTATTATATATTTTAGGGCATTTGCATCTGGTAACACTGCTTGATTGATTGTGTTGTGGTGTGAGGGAGTTTTGGCAGGATTTGTGGTGGACGCTAACGCATTCGTAGTTTTATTTTGTTGTTTTTGCATTGTTTTCTGCTAGAATTGGCTTCAAAAAGTGGTGCGTTTTGGAGAAAATCATCTGGTGCACTTGAGTAATGTGAACAACAAGAATATAAAATGAAGGAAGACGTGAAAACCCAATTTGCACTGGTTGCAGTTTTATAGACGACTTACTGCAACTGGGTGTTCCAGTTCCACCTCAGAATGAGGCTACTGTAAATGCTGTCAAGAACTCTAGAGAAGATATTTAATGCACCGGCACTAGCACTGCAAATAAAAAAACAAATGAAGTTTAATTAATGAAGATCGTCTCAAAAGGGCTTTTGTACCCAGAGATGGTAATATATTCTTTAAAAAAATAATTGTGGTGAGTGGTGTGTACCAAGCTAATATAATACACTACGTTTTAGGACTTTTTGGCGGGAATTTGTAGCCTTCAGTTTGTCATTTTTCTTTTATTATCCGAAAAATTACATTTAGTGGTTTTTGATGTATAATATTGATAGTGTATTTATCAGCGGAGGATCATATAAGTGTTTCTTGTGTAGGATAATGAAATAAAAGTGTGTATACTGTGTTTCGAGTTCCCACAAGAAGTCCGAGCAAGCTTTAGCAAAAGTGCTATCATTTTGCTAGAGTATGTAGGTTAGGTTAGATTATAGACAATGAAATGATGTGAACGTGAAGAAACTACTGAAAATTACTGAAGACGTGAATTCTCAAATGAATACTACTGAAAAACATATACTGAAGACTAGGCGGTATGGCCAATGAGTCTTAGCCTGCCCTAAAAGGGCGAAAAAAAAAAACACCCGGACTTTTTGGCGGGAATTTGTAGCTTTCAGTTTGTAATTTTTCTTTTATTATCCGAAAAATTACATTTAGTGGTTTTCGATGTGTAATATTGATAGTGTATTTATCAGCGAAGTATCATTTATGTGTTTCTTGTGTAGGATAATGAAATAAAAGTGTGTATACTGTGTTTCGAGTTCCCACAAGAAGTCCGAGCAAGCTTTAGCAAAAGTGCTATCATTTTGCTAGAGTATGTAGGTTAGGTTAGTCTATAGACAATGATATGACGTGAACGTGAAGAAACAGTGACCTTAAGGACTGAAAAGGAGAAAAATACTACTTCTGAAAAATATACTGAAAATTACTGATGACGTGAATTCTACAAATTTTAATACTGCTGAAAAACATATACTGAAGACTAGGCGGTATTGCCAATGAGCCTTAGCCTGCCCTAAAAGGGCGAAGAAAAAAAAAAGTATACCCCCCCCCCCTCTGTGAATTCTGATCCACAGATCACTACTATTTGTTAGTTTATTATATTCTCTTTGCTATTTGTAGGAAGCTTCTGATCCAAATCAAACAGTGACATATTCACTTTGGCAATAGCATATCAAAGCAGGCGAAATTTACAACAAAAAGCCTTCAATAAGCGTAAAGAAAACTAAACTGTTACGTACTTACTGGTTAATTGAACGATATCGTCAGTAACAATTAACAAACATGGGATACATCAAAATCGAAGTTGCTTCGTGACGGTGTACCGATGTCTTCGCGTTTACAGAACTCAGGGTAGGTAACTAAGTAAAGTAAACTATCATTTCCCACATTTCTGCCCGTCTTGTGGTCTTTTTTCGTTGATAATCCCTATTTTTAGAAGGACAAAGAAAATTCCGTCATCACCATCTTGTAAATATATAAACACCCAGATAATAGCCTACCTAGAAAAAATAATATTCCAACACAATACAGTCGCTGTGGACGTCTTGGCTAATGATGATACAATACAATGCATTTACACAACATGGTTGTGCAGGTCATGTTCACTAACCTAAACATAAGTGTATGTTTTAGGTACTGAGTATTGTTATTTGTAATTGGCAACCAGCTATACAGCTGATGTGCAAGTTATGGTTTAGGCCGCAGGTGGAGGGTTTTTAAAAACACTTTAATATAAGAAAGTGAGTTTAATAGTAGATAATGTGATTAACAGCTAATTATAAGTACTAATTATATAAATTATGTCCAAGCGCTACCGCGATGGTGCGACAGAAAGGCGGCGGGTCTTGGTGCCCGTCCCTTAAATTAACTTTGTTTCGCAATCATCATTGCATTGAGTCATTGTGTGATCCAGAAGCTTCCATGATGATGGTGTACGAGGTGACAGACTCGTAACTCCTCCGCCCCTAGATGAAAGACTATTGGCCAAGCTTGAGAGAAAATGTTGCAGCTTTTCTTTCTTCTAGAGTCGTCGCGTTGCGTGAAGATTGGTCAGCATGTCTTTCTTCGTTGAATTTTATTAGGTTTCTTAGTGTGTGGCGGCGTCCGTACAATATAGCGAGTGCAACTGTACCAAATATGATGATTGCGTAAACTGGTATTGTTGTATGGAATATGCTCGCTGTTGGGTCCGGTGAGTCAACTGTAGTCGGAATCTCCATTAGTACTTGGTGTTGAATGTTGTGTAATTTATTCAGGTCGATGGATGTCAGGTTATAACGAATTGAATTCTTTGTCGATTTTGCTGACAACTTGGGAATTGTTATGATTTCGACAGCATGTCCGTGAATTTTGTCATCAATGTTGATGATTGTGAATGATGGAGTTTTGAGGTGGCATTTCTGAGGGATGGTTGCTAGAAAACTGCCCTGTAGTATATGGTGTTCTTCTTGTCCGCAGGATATTTGTATTTTTGTAGGCTTCGGGAACGATAAGATGTAATGCTGGTCATCCAATTCCAGTAGGGCTTCTTTGAGTAGGTTAACGGGGGTAGAGTGACATGAACTGTCTATTTCTTGCTCGTAGATGAGTCGGTGGATACAGTCTTGCTGCATGCGGGTCTGATAGTTTATTTGCTGTTTGCAAATATGCCAGGTTGCGATCTTCGGGCATTCAGCCTCCATGTACACAAACTCCTGGGAGTTGGTTGCCATAAAGGGGAAAGGGGGAAGGATTATTTCCAGGTTTTTATTCGGAACCGGACAAAGTTGGAACAGGTCGTAGGTAGGTAAGGACAATATAGGAAATTTAAGGACAATAACTAGTTTTTTATCTAGAAAATAGGATCCTAAGCTAAGTAAATTGTAGTAATATCTAGTATCTAAGTCTAAAACTGAGTGAGTGCCATATATGTTTTTTATTTTGTGCAACATAGATGTTATATCTTCCACAGATAGCAGGGAGTGGTGCACAGAGCTAGATCGACTAAAAGCTAATATATTACTTAACCTAGTTATTTCATTATGTAGGTCTTGGATATTTTCACCGATTACGGTAAATAACTGAGACAGCTGAGCATATAGAGATATACGTTCTCTATCCTGATTAGTCATGTTAACCATATAAGACATAGCTTTTTCTAATTGTCTTTGATTATTGGTCAGATTTTGTAAAATTTGGGTTTGCTGGGATGTCATGTCTTTATATAGACTTATATGATTGTTTAAGCTTATAGAAATGTCTTTTTCATTCTTTTGAAGAATTTTGAGGGCATTTTCGAATCGTATAGCGTCGTCATTGTCTAAGTTTCCGGATATGCTTTTTATGATGGTTCCTAAGGGGTTGAGTAGGCCACGTTTTACTCTTTTGGGTTCAAATGTCGCCAAAAGGCGTGAAGTTTCGTTCAATTTCTTAAAGAGGTAGAGTATTTGATACTTAAAAAGTATGAAGTTGTTATTAGGAATTTTACTAACGGCATCAGATAGGTCATTTTCTAGAAGTTTAATAGCTTGTTCGATTTTGTCAAAGTCGATTTCATTCAAAAAGGTGTGGTCATGGGAAGTTATTTTAGTAGGTCCTAATTTAAATGGTAGGAGTCCAGGTCCTTCTGTTAGATTGTCAAGTTTGACGTTGGTCTGAAAGTCGGCTCGAGCTGGCGACAGGGTCACCACGTTTGTCATGGTCCTGTAACAATGTAGAATTTACTTTTTTATTACGTTTTAATCTAGTTTTTGCAACGGGACCTTTCTTTTTTGAGGTATATATGTGAATTGGAAGGTTAGTCACAATTTTGTCGTGGGTATAGCGTGGTGCAAGTTTTTTTCTGCTTGCTAGTGGATTTTTAACGTAAACCTCTTGTCCTTCTTCGTAATTTGTTTCAGGCTCCCGGTCACGATTTCGCCTTGTCATTATTGCTTGTCGGTCTCTGTAAGAGTCGTCATGAATAATTTTGTATACGTTTTCCATTTTATTTCTATGATCTTGCATGTATTGCTGGAGAAGGCGTTCGGATAGGTTTAGTTCTGTTGGGTCTCGAGGATCAAAGTGTCCGGATATTACTTCAAATGGTTTACACTTAGTTAGGCTGTGTACAGAACTGTTGTAGGCGATAATTGCGTAAAGCACGAGGTTAGAGGCTGGTTCATTTTTATGTTGAAGTTTTAACAGTTTAAGGTGTTCTAGTAGGGTATTATGAAATCGCTCAACCATGCCTCTTTCATTTGGGGCGTGTGCTGCAGTTAAACGATGGTTTATTTTATGAAATTTAAGAAATTCACTAACGACTTGGTTTGTGAATTCCGTACCTCGGTCTGTAACTAGAGTCACGGGGAAACCATGGTGGGTACAGTACATCAGGAGAGACTTTACAATATTCGGAGCTGTGCAATCAGGCAGTCTATAGACTTGTGTGTATTTTGAAAATGCGTCTATAATAGACAGATATTTTTCATTTTCTATGGTTATGACGTCAGCGAAAGCTTCTTCAAAGGGTTTACTAGGTGGGGGCACTATTTGGAACTCAGGTCGAACTGGGTTACGATCGTATTTTGCGCAATTACAGATATTGCAAGTATTTATAAATTTAGTTATACTGTCTTTTAATTTTGGCCAAAAATACCTATGAGAGATAGCTAGATAGGTTTCGTTGATTCCTCTGTGGTTTGTTTTACCTTGATGGTATTTTTGTATGATTTCTTGTTGTTTAAGGAAATCATTAACATCTTGGACCTCGTATTTAACTAGCACTAGATTTATTGAAGAACTTTTTAGGTTGCGTTGTAATATAGGCACGATGTTGTACATTTTTTCTAAAGGTTCAACTAGTATTGCTGTTCGCATTTTTGGATCTATGTGATTTTTGACCAAGGATATAATATCCTGTTCTAAGTTGTCATCATGAACATAGGCAACAGTTTTTCTAAAAGTCTCAAATGGCTGTGTTACCTTTGGATTAATTTTTATGGGACTGTTCGTAAATTTTATTATTAGTTGCCTTTTGTTTTTATTGAGTGAGTCTTCTAATATGGGTATTTCTAGGATCGGTTGTTCTGCACTTGTATGGTCCGTATTAGTCAAGGGAATGTCTTCAGGGGGCGGTAAATTATCTTCAGGTATGTAAGGTTCAGGGATGGGGCTGTTGTCAAGAGATCTCGGTGAGGGTAATAGTTGGTTTTCCTGTATATCATTGTTAATTTCGGGAATAGGGCTGTCAAGAGGTCTCAGAGAGGGTGCAGTGTCAGTTTCAGATTGGCTTATAATCGGTCTATCATCTGGAGCATCGATTGTGGCTTCCGAGTCTGCAGAGAGTGTAGCTTCCGAAGAAGTAGAGCTAATTTCTACTACGACAGATGATATATCTTCATTGTGTATCTCCACTCTAGAAAGAGCGTCAGCGTTGGTGTTATTTATCCCTTTTTTGTAAACGATAGAGAAATCGTATTCTGAGAGTTTTAATCTCCACCTAGTGAGATGTGTATTTGATTCTTTTAAATTCATTAGCCATTGGAGGGGCTTATGATCTGTCACAATTTTGAATTTTCGTCCGAAAAGGTATGGTCTAAAAGTTTTTGTGGCCCAAACTATTGCTAATAGTTCTTTTTCTATAGTTGAGTAATTTATTTCGCTATCATTTAATGTTCTAGAGGCATATGCAACCGGTCTATCTTGGCCAACGGTTCCTTGGGAAAGGACAGCACCAAGAGCTATATTCGAGGCATCCGTAGTAAGGATAAACTCTTTCGAAAAATCCGGGTATTGCAGGATGGGGTCGTTCATAAGTAACGTTTTACAGTGCTCGAAACAATTGACATATTCAGGAGTCAGTTGAATTTTAGCTCCCTTTTTGAGGCATTTCGTCATGGGTTTTGTAAGATGAGCGAGATTTTTGATAAATCGTCTATAATATCCTAATAGACCTAAAAATCTCCTGATAGCTGTAGGTGTTTTAGGGATGGGGTATTTCTGTATTGCAGCTATTTTTTCTGGGTTGGGCTTTACTCCTTCTGGTGTTATGATGTGGCCTAAGTAGGGTGTTTCATGTTTGACAAATTCGGATTTATCCATTTGGATTTTGAAGTTGGATTCTCGAAGTCTGTCAAAAATTTTTCGTAGATTAATCATATGTTCTTGTAGAGAGGTGGAAAAGACCAGGATATCATCTAAGTAGACTACACATATAACGTTTTGTAAGCCTCTCAAAACGTTGTCCATGACCCTTTGGAAGGTCGAAGGGCTATTTTTTAGACCCATGGGCATCCGTAGAAACTCGTAGTGCCCATTTCCATCTGCTACACTAAACCCAGTTTTGTGAATATCTTCCGGGTGCATCTCGACCTGATAAAAGCCAGTAGCTAGATCTAGCGTAGTGAAATACATGCATTTACCAAGCTTATCGAGGATATCAGCGATATTCGGGATGGGATATTTATCATCTATTGTTTTTTCGTTTAATTTTCGGAAGTCTACTACTAATCTCCATTTGACCTTTCCTGACGCGTCCATTTTTTTGGGAACTATCCATATGGGCGCGCTCCAGGCAGAGGTGGATGGCCTTATTATGCCTTGGTCTAACATATTTTGTATTTGTGTTCTAACTTCTTCTCTGTGTATGTGGGGATATCGATAAGTTTTCGTATATATGGGATTTTCATCTTTAGTTTTTATTCTATGCTTGATTTGATTAGTAAATGTCAGGGGTTCACCGTCAAGATGAAATATGTCAGAGTATTCTTGACATAGTCTAGTTAAATTGGCTTTTTCTTCGCTATTCATGTGATTGGTGCGTAGTCGTGACAAGACTGTTTTTTGTCTGTTGGTCATGTTGTCTGTTGCGAATTCTTCACTAAAAATACACGCCGATATGGGTTCGGTCAATCTAAAGGGGACGTCTCTATTTGTAGGGTTCGTAATTTCTATGAACGCATAGTTATTCTCCGCGACTGATATACATTCGGTAATGTTGCATTCACATATGTTTTGAAAATTAATTAGTATCTCGCCTTTAGCAACGTCTGTCGGCGCCCTTACGATACGACTGGAGTTCGCGGGAATCAGCGTTTCGAAGAAATGAACGCCCGGCGAGTTGAGTGACTCATACAAGTAAATTGGATTGGTCGCGTATTTGGTTAATAATGTACGTGAACCAAGGTCAATTTTTGATTCCCATTGTTGTAATAAGTCTAGTCCAACTAATCCATCGAAATATTCATGAAATCGGTATATGAAAAATTTTAATGACTTTTGGTCATTTAGTTCGGAGAAACATGGGATTGTGATCGAGTAGTCATTCCTAGTACTTGCGTGTATGTTTGTCACTACGAACGGTTCATAGTTGAGGGGAAAGTTTGGAAAAAATGAATGTACTACTTCTGGGCTAATAAATGATTTATTTGCGCCAGTGTCGATTAATAGTTTTAGCGGGGGTTGGTTAATTTGGATATAGGGTAATTGTTTTTTATCCTGTAGATTTAATTCTATTCTGGGGGGTCCGGTTTCGTAATTTTGGAAAAATTTTCTTCACTTGGTTGGGAAGAAATCTCATGGTTTATGTCGGCTTGGGAAAGGGGTTGATATTCTATTTCAGGGTTGGAGTTTTGTAAGTATAATTCACTGTAGTCATAGTTTGTATAATTGTCATAATAATAGTGAGGTTCGCACTCATAGTAGGGGTTCGGTTCATAGTAAGTCTCGTTCACGTTAAGTTGATTCTGGGGAGTAGGTGGTAATTTCCTCGCAACTGGGTAGCTGATGCCACTCATAGGCTTAGGGTAGTTTGTGTTTTGGTGATTTTGGAACGGACGGGGTGCGATTCTGAATCCAGTAGTCATGTCGGAGCGAGGCAATGCTCTCATGACCTGTTGGGTTTTTGAAGGACCTTGATAGGGTCTAAAATTTTGTTGGTATTGCGTATATTGTGGGGGTTGGAGGGGGTTTAGTGGCATAGCACTTGAAGGTTGATTTGCCATGGGGTTGTTTATAGGCCGGTGAAATGGTCTGGGTTGATTGAACTGATTATTTAATGGCATATTGAACGGAATTGAGGACTTTGGGTGATTATTTTGGGTTTTTGGGTATTGGGACGCTTTACCTTGTAGGTAGAGAATATTACTTTCCTCCAATGCATACTCTAGGGCAGACTCTATAGTAACAGGTCGCATACATCTAATTCTAGAGCCTAGAGGCTCGGATAGGCCTTTCAGGAAGGTTTGAAGCGATAGTTTCCTATACAACTCGCGTTTTGCTGCGACTGTGGTAGGTATGGTTTCGTGCAGCTCTATATAAGTGACAATAGTAGAAAAAAGATTTTGCACGCGTTCGTAAAAAATACTAGGAGAATCTTTTCCTTGTGTAAGCATGGATAGATCTGTGTATAAGGATGTTTCATCCCTATGATCAGAGAAACTGTTAACTAAGGTGTTTCTAATGGTTTGCCAATTGTTAGGGATGCCATTTGCAGACAGAGTTCTAGCTGCTGGGCCTACGATTTTATTAAGGATTCCGTTTAACAATGATGTATTATTTAACTCGTTTCCTGGGAGGGGATTTACATATTTTAAAATTAATTTGTCGCAGATATCTAAAAATCTGACCAATATATGAGGGTTCCCGTCAAATTCAGGGACAACCCTTAAAGATCTCCAAATTTTTTTCTGTTAGGTCTTCAGCTATTTGCTGTGGTGCAGCGTCATGAGCACCCTGGGTTTCGTTATTGCTAGCCATTTCTAACTCGTCGTCAGACAATTCTTCTAAGACAGCTAGAAGATCGCTATGAAATCTATCAGCCCTAAGACTTTCACGAAGAGAAGTCGGACTGTTGGGCTTAAGGCCCCTTTCTCTACGAGGGTAGAAAATTTTGAATATTAATAATTAAAACTAAAAAATAGAACTAGTTATACTTAGGATAAGGTTTCCAGGATCGGATATGACAACCAATAGGATTGTGTAACTTATATCTATTACTCACAAAAACAGCGTGATTTTGCAAACGAGACCCATCGATGTTTGGATTGATCACGTAGACTCCTTCCAGCGGTCAACCGTAGTAGGTTCTTGATAGCCAACGATTCGACGAAGCGGCGATTCGATTTTTGGAAACGCGTCGCGTCTAGTTAGACTACCTCAACAACGACTGCGCCAGTTATGGTTTAGGCCGCAGGTGGAGGGTTTTTAAAAACACTTTAATATAAGAAAGTGAGTTTAATAGTAGATAATGTGATTAACAGCTAATTATAAGTACTAATTATATAAATTATGTCCAAGCGCTACCGCGATGGTGCGACAGAAAGGCGGCGGGTCTCGGTGCCCGTCCCTTAAATTAACTTTGTTTCGCAATCATCATTGCATTGAGTCATTGTGTGATCCAGAAGCTTCCATGATGATGGTGTACGAGGTGACAGACTCGTAACTTGCATGAATCTGTGTTTTTATTTTAAAATAGTCCAAGGCCACATTAAAGTATGTTGCACTATTATTGTAAAAAAATATGTTAATAAGTATATCAAATTATAAGTTAAAACAATTCATTCCATCATTGCTACTGTTAGTTTATAAACACATCATAGACAGCCCTGGAAGATTGACTTGTGCTCTAGCAGAGCTCACAGAAAGCTGGCGATACAGGTATCAACAAGTTCAATAACAGATAAAAGGACTTTGATTTGGACTGGTTTTAATGAAGGAGTTGGATTATTGAGTAATGCACAGGTGCATGCTTACTCAAGGCTTTTTTGTAAGTGGATATGATGATAAATTCCATAAGCATTCTTGTAGTTCAATATCATATGAATTTTATAGTTTTACTAGTGAGTGCCCATGGCTTCGCCCTTGCAGATCCCTTTTTTGCCATTCTTGTGGCAATGTCCCAAAATCCTTTCTTAGCCGATGCTTACGTCCTGATTGCTATCTCTGTATTCCAAATTTCAGTGAAATCGATTTAGTGGTTTCAGCTGTGCGTGAATAGACCAGTCAGTCACCTTAACCTTTTATAATACAGATTTAACTATTTACTATTATTGGGATTTCAAAATGAAATCATTATGAATAACAAAGAGAAAAGTGCACACTGTTGGCAAACAAATGTGTTGGGAATGACTGCCGAATGCATGTGCATACAAGCTGAGCTGGATTCCAGGTTGCTGAGGAGACAGAGAAATGAAACGGAATGGTGGGCACTTGTTACATAAATTGTGGTCTGAGTGAGCCTCGTCCCTTGGTGCGGCTGAGCACTCAGTAAAGTTCTGATATAACTTTACAGTATGTCCGTCAATAAAGTGCAACCCTAGTAGTCTTGAACATCAAATTAATATATTTATATTAATAAAAAAAAACCAATCTATTCTATGACACACCACACAGTAGGGTATGTCAACAAAAAAAAAACACCTCTTTACATGTATCCCTTATGTACTCAAAAAGTTTTTTTCAAGACTTTATTGTACCACTTTTTTGGCATGATTAATATGTATACCCATGCCAAATTACAGCTTTTTAATACTAATAGTCTCTGAGCTAAACCTCGGACAGACAGACAGACAGACATGGCGAAACTATAAGGATTCCTTGTTGATTTCGGAACCCTAATAAATAATGATTTCCATTAAAAGAGGCTCATCAAATTATTACATGTCTATAGAAGTGGTTTAGCCTGTAAGGATACATGTTTGTAGAAATAATATAAATAAACAAAATAAATCAAATCCTATATAAATATCCAAAAAATTGTTTTTATTTTAACAAATTTGACCCACTATTTTAAAAGAAAACAATAATTTATAGAAAAGGTCAATGGTATGGATATTTTTTTAAATAATTAATATAAATTAAATTAAAAAAAAATTGGTAACTTTCAGTATAGTTTCACTGCCTTTGCACTTTATTGAGGAACACACTTTACTCATTTAATGAAAAATTTGAGTGCGTTTGACTGCAACTCACCTGATGGGAAGTGATGATGCAGTTGGGGATGGTAAATGCCTCTTCACACTGATGCAGGCAAGGAGTTCCACTCCTATGCTGTTCTCACAATAAATGAGGAGGCCTAATGCTTTGTGCGAAAAGGTGGAACATCAACAACAAAGCTGTGCAACCCCTTCCTTCAACTAGTTGACCGACAGTGGAATGAAGCCAAGGGAATGAGGTTGTATAGAGTTCTTCAAATGAATTCGATAGAATACCAATAGACAGATGACTTTGCAGCAATGCTCAAGGCTTTCGAGCTTGTTATTGACTAGCTCGTCGTCACCAATGAGTCTCCGGGCGATGGTGTCTATGGGATCCAGCTGATAGAGGTGTGTTTAGATACACACATGTACAGATATTATAATTAAATTTATTAAGTTTAATACAGATATTAAAATATATGTACATGTGTGTATAGAAACATATTGTTATCATCTCAAACAAACTGTTCATCACACGAATGTTTGCCCCGGGTGAAAACTGAAAATCTAAGGACCAGTAGTTGTGATGTGCGAATAGCATGTAGAGTTGGTGAAAGCAAATGCTTGTACAGGTGTAGGGACACCACCTGCACCTACGTCCTACACGCATCGCTGTATTGTTGCAGTGTTACGAGCATGAGTGTTAGATAGCGGCATGACGTCGGTGCACTGCGTGGTGGTGTGGGAGTGGCAGTGCGCGGGCGGCGGAGCGGGCGGTGAGGCGCGCTGGCTGCCGCACGCGCCCGGCGTGGCGCGCACGCTCGAGCGCGCGCATGGCAAACAGCTGACGCGCGTCGTGCTGTCGGACGCGGAGCCCGAGCTGCGCGGGCACTACGTCAACTTGCGGACGCTCACGCAGAGCTCGGACACTCCAGGTTGATACTAAGGGCCAAGACAGCCACATTTAAGTTAAATTGGTTGTGTAAGATTACGTATGTGCATGGGGATAATAGAACATTTTATCAGAATATAACTGAACATATTTAGGTTTTTCTTGCACTATTCCACAATTAATGTAAATAAAACAAAAATTTGTTTATACTGCAACCGGTTTCGTGATCATCTTCAGGCAGTAGACTGAAGATGATCACGAAACCGGTTGCAGTATAAACAAATTTTTGTTTTATTTACATTAATTGTGGAATAGTGCAAGAAAAACCTAAATATGTTCAGTTCAGTGTTCCACCAAGAACCTACTATCGCAAGCATACAATACAGAATATAACTTCTTTTAAGATTTATCTTTTTTAAACTTGGGCCATTATCTTTTTTTCTGTGGTTGTTGATCGTTATTCTCTGGTATGCCCAAACAATGAACATTATATGAGTGTTTTTTTATGGATTAATGTATTACGAATTCACTTTACAACCAAATCTTCATTTACTCTATGTCCAGGTGAAGTAGTTGAATGAATACATGTAATTCAGGGTAGGTTCGAGCCCCTCGGTGTGGACGTATATGAGCTGATTTGATGTAAAGTAAACAAATAATAGAGGTAGTAGCATTGGCTAAATCTGTGGTTATTTCATTTCTTCTTTCATTGTAGTAACATTATAATAAAATGTTATTAAATACTTCATATGTCCTACACATAATTATGTTTATAAATTAACAAGCTTTTGCCCGCAACTTCGCCCGCGTGGACAATGACTGTCTCCGATCGTGTAAAATAGTAGCCTATATGTTAATCCAGTTCTTAATGTCTACCTACCAACTTTCATCCAGATACGTTCAGTAGTTTTTGCGTGAAAGAGTAACAAACATCCATACATACAAACTTTCGCGTTTATAATAGTAGTTAGGATTATCTTTAACCGACTCAGGGTGGACTTGCAGACAGCACTTGAGTTTGGAGCAATTGTTTCAAGTTTTTTTTATTAATGAAATGAATTGTCTTAAGTTTTTTTTACTAATTATAACAAGCTTTCAATGAAAAAAAAAACTGCAAAGAACTTGAGCTGTATTAAATCAATTGAATGTGTTGCACCAGATGGAGGGGTAACGGAATGCCTGGTGCGGCGCACGTGTTACTCGCTGCAGTCGCCGGCAGCACGCGGCGCGCGCTGGGAGTGGGCGCGCGTGCCTCCGCGCCACCACCATCCGCACTACGACCCGTTGCCCATGCAGGTGGGTGCTGCCACTGGCACTGTCTCACCTCCGAGAAATAATTTTCCTGGCTAGACCAAACACTCGGTTCTGGGTCAGTTGCTCTACATCCGATCTACCGATCACTACAATGTAATGTTGCAACCTACGCTGAAGACCTTGCCTGTCACAGACCCGGTGGCGGCGGCGGCATTTAACAATTATTTGTTATCAAGTTACTTTAAATGCGCGCTAGATGACACAAATTCAACGTCTCCGCAGATGGCGCATTCGCACTAGTGCGCAAAAATCCCAGAATATCACCTTCATCATCATCATCATCATATCAGCCAAAAGACGTCCACTGCTAGACAAAGGCTTCACATAAGGATTTCTACGACGATCGGTCCTGCCCTTCCCTATTACCTTCACCCCGAGGAAAGGCAATAGTCCTTCAGTTAAACTCTGTGGAGACACTGCCACTACTGCCACATAGTCATAGCGTTGGTCATTTTCCGAATCGACGTCTGAATGGAAAGGCAAAAAAAGTAGTTCTTGAGATAAAAAAACAACTATTATTACATCTCTATATAGTATACTCTTCACATGTAGTGGGGACGGAATGAGACATACATAACAGACGAGAACAAAACTAATCGACTTGACAAAGTTTTTGCTGACAATGTCAGCCTGACATTGATATCCATCTCTCTTTGTCCACTGTATTCATATAATTGTGAGGTTTATATACTTTACTCAAAATATAAGGTCTAGAAAAAATTAAATCCAAATGAGGGGAAATATGTATGACAATCACTGAATCGCCCCGTGAACCAATTCAAATATTTATTTCACTCACTGAATCGCCCCGTGAACCAATTAAAATATAACACTCACTGAATCGCCTCGTGAACCAATTAAAATACTTATAACACTCACTGAATCGCCTCATGAACCAATTAAAATATTTATAACACGCACTGAATTGCTTCGTGAACCCATACAAATATTTATAACACTCACTGAATCGCCTCGTGAACCAATTAAAATACTTATAACACTCACTGAATCGCCTCATGAACCAATTAAAATATTTATAACACTCACTGAATCGCCTCGTGAACCCATTCAAATATTTATAACACTCACTGAATCGCCTCGTGAACCAATTAAAATACTTATAACACTCACTGAATCGCCTCATGAACCAATTAAAATATTTATAACACTCACTGAATCGCCTCGTGAACCCATTCAAATATTTATAACACTCACTGAATCGCCTCGTGAACCAATTAAAATATTTATAACACTTACTGAATCACCACATGAACCAATTAAAATACTTATAACACTCACTGAATCGCCTCATGAACCAATTAAAATATTTATAACACTCACTGAATCGCCTCGTGAACCCATTCAAATATTTATAACACTCACTGAATCGCCTCGTGAACCAATTAAAATATTTATAACACTTACTGTGTTCGGGCTGGTCCCCAAACGATGTATGTGGATTGTATGAGTGCAGGACGGCAGGAGAGTTTGTATGTAAAACGTGTGTGCTCTTGTCAAGTGTCTTTATTGCACTAAGTGAATGACGGCGGGCGATGTATGATTTCGCAATGTCAGCTAAAATACTTATTATAAAATTAGCGGAAAATAATCCTTAATGTGCGTGCTCGTAAATTGCTGCCGAATTTAAGAAATAAAACTTAAAACTAAACAACCAACAGTAACAAAGTAATAAGGTCAATGATCTGTAGAAGGTGAAGTAGCCTTATCCATCTTGCTCCGCATGTTTGGTTGTGGTGGCGGCGGCGGCGGCGGCGCGGCTGCGACCACTTCGCTGCAGTCACCACCGGTTCCATCTTCTCGAAGGACCAAAATGTTCGGGCTGGTCCCCGAACGATGTATGTGGATTGTATGAGTGCAGGACGGCAGGAGAGTTTGTATGTAAAACGTGTGTGCTCTTGTCAAGCGTCTTTATTGCACTAAGTGAATGACGGCGGGCGATGTATGAGTTCGCAATGTCAGCTAAAATACTTATTATAAAATTAGCGGAAAATAATCCTTAATGTGCGTGCTCGTACATACTGAATCACCTCATGAACCAAATAAAATATTTATAACACTCACTGAATCACCTCATGAACCAATAAAAGATTTATAACACTCACTGAATCGCCTCGTGAACCAATTAAAATATTTGTAACACTCACTAAATCGCCTCGTGAACCAATTAAAATATTTATAACACTCACTGAATCGCTTCGTGAACCAATTAAAATATAACACTCACTGAATCGCCTCGTGAACCAATTAAAATATTTATAACACTTACTGAATCACCTCATGAACCAAATAAAATATTTATAACACTCACTGAATCGCCTCATACACCAATTCAAATAACATACAGGTGACTTTTAATTTGTTCTTGATAGCAAAGGATATGAATGTACTCGTGATTATAAACAACTTTCCCAAAGAAAGTATATGTCAAATCAGAAAAAAATTGTCGGTCCTCGATACATAATAAGTTATCAAATCGGCAAAAATGTATAAAGGACCAAAATTTTTTTTTCATATTTGACATATAGTTTCTTTAGGAAAGTTCTTTGTAATCACGAGTAGATTCATATCCTTTGCTATCAAGAACTAATTAAAAGTCATCCTGTATAAGCAGATTCGACGGAACATAAACTACAAGTTAGTTTATCTACTATATAAAAATAAGTCGGGTTTTCCTCCCTGACGCTATAACTCCAGAACGCACGAACCGATTTGGCTAATTCTTTTTTTGTCGAGTTCGTTATTGTCAGGAGAAGGTTCTTATGTAGGGTAGGGTAGTGTAGTGTAGTGTAGGGTAGGGTAGTGTAGGGTAGGGTAGGGTAGTGTAGGGTAGGGTAGGGTAATGTAGGGTAGGGTAGGGTAGTGTAGTGTAGGGTAGTGTAGTGTATGTAGGGTAGGGTAGGGTAGTGTAGGGTAGGGTAGGGTAGTGTAGTGTAGTGTAGAGTAGTGTAGGGTAGGGTAGTGTAGTGTAGGGTAGGGTAGGGTAGTATAATGTAAGGCGGTACGTAGTTCGCCGGGACGGCTAGTCGGTGTTAAATTTAAGTACTTATTAAATTGTAAATCAATCTTACGCCAGTACAGTGTCTATTCAACTGTACACACTCACTGTGAATGTTGAAAATAAATGTTTTCATCTGAAATCTGTACTGCCGTTTATCGAGGAGGATGCGCGGTGCGCGCAGGCGATGATTGAATATTTTGAATATCATCCTTATCGTCTTCCTTTTATAAAATTTAAATTTTTGCTTATAATAACTATTTTAAAGCGACTGCCAAAAAGGAGGAGGTTCTCAATTCGACTGTATGTTTTTTTTATGTGTGTTACCTAAGAAATTTTGACTGGGTGAACCGATTTTTATGATTCTTTTTTTATTTGAAATCTAGTGCTTCCCGTGTGGTCCCATATAAAAATGTACTAAGTTGTTGCGATGGAAGACAGTTTTTTAACGTTTTCAATTATCTATAATAATTTTCCTTTTAAATTCACTGCTATTTTAATTTTTATTCAGATTTCTAAAATATTGGTTCAGCTGGTGGGGGACGGGGGTTAATTAACTCTAATAAAAATCCCCACTGAAAAACAAACTTAATAAACTTCGTAAGTAAATCATAAATGGTGTGCAGGTGCAGTGCGCGCTGGAGGACGCGTGGACGTCGGGCGCGGACCAGGTGTCGTTCGAGGGCTGGGTGGCGTCGCTGGCGCAGATGGCGGCGCGCCCGGCGGCCGGCGGCGGCGCGCGGCGCGTGCTGCGGCGCGCCCCGCAGGCGCCCTACCCGCTCGTGCGCCCCCCGCCCGCGCCGCCCACACCACCCGCCAGGACACCACCGGTGGAAGGTGACAGTCCAATCTCTAATCTAAAAGCCGTTAATCTATAATATCAGTTTTCTAAAAGCAAAATAACTTGGTTACTATTTTTATGACAGTGTGGGTGGGAGGTTTAGATTAGTAAATTGAAAGTTCTCGACGCATTTTTCTTTTTTGTGCTGTTCGCCGTTACGTCATCATCCCTTGGCCAAGATACCGCTAGGTTGCTGGTAGTATTCAGTGCACAGACACCCTCCCGACTTGCCCCACCCAATTTAACCATCTCCTACTCTATAAAATTATCGTATGCAGTACCCTAATTTGGGGACCTTCAAGGCGAGTGTGAATAGGCATTATTTGAGTTTGCGTGTACCTTGCTCGACTGCATCATCACTTCCCATTGGGTGAGATGCAGTCAAACACACTTAATTTTTTTAAATAAAATAAAATGAATAAGCTGTCGACAAATGTTTGTATACTAAAGACCACGTCAGGTTGGACACTGCCAGCACAAGCTGAGCACGCGACGCTGTGCGTGATATAGCTACGCGAGGCCAGCGTATACTGGTAGTTAATAGCGTGATGTGGTCTCTACTAAACAAGTGAACGACGACTGTGTAGATTTGTTCTTCAGATACTTAAAAAATATATATGTACATGCGAGTATGGTGAATGACTGATGAGATAAACAATTTATTTTCATTGTCTGATAATACTAAGTCATTCCGTGTTTTCAGGCCGCCGGGCACGCATCCCACAGCAGCACACAGGCTCGAGCGTGCACTCCGTTCAGTCCATACATTCCGTGCAGTCCGTACATTCCGTGCAGTCCGTGCACTCCGTGCAGTCGGCGCACTCCGGGCACTCGGCGACGTCCCGCGGCGGCGGCGCCCGCAGTACCTCCCCGAGGGACCGCAAGCCGGGGCTCGCCCGCCAGATACTGCATAACCTCAACATATTCAGTGAGCATCTCATCTCTCTTATTGCGTGGCACAATTAACCGTGCTATCCACTGGATAATCTAAACGAGCGAGAAATGATAAACATGTAAACAACTGACGTATCCATAGGCGTGAATACAGGTAGGGATTAATCACCGGCGGCATTGGTCACGAAATGTTTTTTATTTATTTTTTTATTCACATTTGGTAAACCCTTGACAACATCTCACCTGGTGGTAAGTGACGATGTTGCCGAAGATGAAAGCGAGCTTACCAAGATTCCCCAACGCAATGGGGCACTGGCTATCTTATCTTCATGCCAGAACACACCAATGATATCAACATTGATATTTGGTGGCAAGACTTAGATGAGAGGCGGTAGCTAGCCAGGCGGGCTTAGAAAATGCCCTACCACCAACCAAACCGAGTCTTACAATTGACCCCGCCGGGAATCGAACCCGCGACCTCCTGTGTAAAGCCAGTGAACTTTGCCTCTGAGCTACGGAGGTGGTTGTTTGTTAGATATTTACTGCATGTAACAATCAGCAGTGGCTACTTGGTAAGTAACTTACTTGAATAAAATTGTTCTTTTAACATAAATACAGTTTAAAAAAACTAAAAAACAATTTTTCAAGCACATCAAAGTAAAAAGTGAAAAATAATTCTTAATATGAGCTGATAACAATAATGAACGAAAAATACTAATATTATTGTGAAAAAAGCGTGGGTTGCTTCATCATCATATCAGCCGAAAAACTTCCACTGCTGGACAAAGGCCTCCCCCAAGGATTTCCAAGACGACCGGCCTTGCGCTGCCCGCAACCATCGGCTTCCCGCGATCTTCAATAGGTCCTCGGTTCACCGCGTGGGAAGCCTGCCTATGCTACGTTTTCCGGTGCGCGGTCTCCACTCGAGAACTTTAATACTCCAACGGCTATCTGTTCTACGAGCTATGTTCCCTTCCCACTGCCACTTCAGTTTAGCGATTCTGTGAGCTATGTCAGTTACTTTGGATGTCCTGCGGATCTCCTCGTTTCTGATTCGATAACGCAGAGAAACTCCGAGCAGCTGTTTTTTGAGAGTCATTACGAATCGTCTCGCACGCAGGTTTGACGACTTCCAGCCTCCCGAACAAGCCGGTTTCCGAAAAGTCTAGTACCGTAGACCACATACATACGCTGCGGCAGATTATACAGAAGACTGAAGAGTACAATCAGCCACAATGCTTGGTGTTTGTGGACTATGAGAAAGACTTTGATTAGTCGAATCCTGGGCTGTGCTACAGTATCTCTGGCGGTGCCAAATTGACCATCGATACATCGAGGTGTTGAAGTGTCTGTATGAAAAAGCCACCATGTCGGTTCGCCTCCAGGACCAGAACTCGAAACCTATCCAGTTGCAGCGAGGTGTGAGACAGGGAGACGTTATATCTCCGAAACTGTTCACCGCCGCCCTGGAAGATGTTTTTAAGCTTCTGGACCCCAGTGGACTCGGCATCAATGTCAACGGCGAGTACATATCCCACCTCCGATTCGCTGACGATATTGTGGTCATGGCTGAGACTATGGAAGACCTAATCACAATGCTCGATGGCCTCAGTAAAGTCTCTCAACAAGTGGGTCTTAAAATGAACATGGAGAAGTGGGTTGCTTGATTTACGAAAAATATGACATAAAGCGCCCCACGCTTTTTTCACAATAATACTAGTATTTTTTCATCGTTATATTAAGAATTATTTTTCACTTTTTAGTTTTCTTAAACTATATTTATTTTTCATTTTTAGTTTGATATGCATTAATTCCTGGCGATCCTGATCAGGATAATGAGATAAACTTATGAAATTATTGTATTGTCACTGATTCTTGATAAATGTACAAAGTTTGAATTAAATCTGTCCGTTTAAAGTGGGTCAAAATCAAGTGCAAAGGTGTCGGTTACAAACATACATACAGGTGAAGCTAATAAAAGCGTGATAATTACTTTAATCCGTTGCTCCGTTGCGACGCCGACGTGCGCGAGCGTGGAAATGAGTTTTCCCCAGATCCCTCGGGAATTATGTCATCGTATTAAGCTAATTATGTAATTTCCTACCTCCTTAACCACCTCTGTGCAAAGAATCATAACAATCCATTGTTTCGTTGCGATGTTAAAAAAAATACCATAAAAATCGGTTAAGTGCGAATCAGACCGTGCACAAAGGGTTCCGTATCATCATACTAGATGGCGCTAATTTCTTCACTTTTAAAAAAAGCGTTTTTTGTACGGGGACTCACTTTTTCTAATTTTTCGTATTTGTTGTTATAGCAGCAACAGAAATACATCATCTGTGTAAATTTCAACCGTCTAGATACCACGGTTCATGAAATACAGCCTGGTGGCAGACGGACAGACAGACAGACAGGCAGTCATAGGGACGGACAGCGGAGTCTTAGTAATGGGGTCCCGTTTTTACCCTTTGGGTACGGGACACTATAAAAGCTATCACTGTTCATGAAATACAGCCTGGTGACAGTCGGACGGACAGCGGAGTCTTAGTAATGGGGTCCCGTTTTTACCCTTTGGGTACGGGACACTATAAAAGCTATCACTGTTCATGAAATACAGCCCGGTGACAGACGGACGGACAGCGGAGTCTTAGTAATGGGGTCCCGTTTTTACCCTTTGGGTACGGGACACTATAAAAGCTATCACTGTTCATGAAATACAGCCTGGTGACAGTCGGACGGACAGCGGAGTCTTAGTAATGGGGTCCCGTTTTTACCCTTTGGGTACGGGACACTATAAAAGCTATCACTGTTCATGAAATACAGCCTGGTGACAGTCGGACGGACAGCGGAGTCTTAGTAATGGGGTCCCGTTTTTACCCTTTGGGTACGGGACACTATAAAAGCTATCACTGTTCATGAAATACAGCCTGGTGACAGTCGGACGGACAGCGGAGTCTTAGTAATGGGGTCCCGTTTTTACCCTTTGGGTACGGGACACTATAAAAGCTATCACTGTTCATGAAATACAGCCTGGTGACAGTCGGACGGACAGCGGAGTCTTAGTAATGGGGTCCCGTTTTTACCCTTTGGGTACGGGACACTATAAAAGCTATCACTGTTCATGAAATACAGCCCGGTGACAGACGGACGGACAGCGGAGTCTTAGTAATGGGGTCCCGTTTTTACCCTTTGGGTACGGAACCCTAAAAAGAGTGTTTTTTCAGTTCCCTTGGGAACTGCATCGGACTATGCTATTTTCACGAGATAAAAAGTAGCCTATGAAGGACTGGGAAGGCCAGTGACACAGGCTACTTACATGCCAAATTTTATCAAGATTGGTCGAAGTGTTGAAGCGTGAAAAGGTAACAAACAAACAAACACATTTTTACATTTATAATTTACCTCTAAGTCCAGGGTAGTCTCATATATCCGTATCAACATACGGTTTTGAAAATTAAGAAAAACAAAAAAGAACTAGAAAAATTGTACTTAGTTGCTGCGAGGGGTTACGAATGGGACCCTAGTCCTAAGCCTCCACTGTCCGTCTGTCTGTTAGCGGATTGTATTACATGAACCGTAATAGGTATACAGTTAAAATTTTCACAGTGTATTTCTATTATTAGACACCAGAATTTCTAATGTCGCTATAACAACAAATAATAAAAAAAATAAAAAAAATATAAAGGGAAGAACCATACAAAAAAAGTGTTTTTTTGAATGGCGCAGAAACTAGCGGCATTTAGTAGAATCTGGTAGTATTATGAAGACGTTTTGGTACCGAACCCGCAGTGCGCGAGTTCAACTCGCATTTGGCCAGTTTTTTAACTGTTTAACAAGAGTTGCAATTGTTCAACATGAGCCTACAGAATTTCTCAGTTGCATGAAAATGTGACTCAAAATCCTTACTAATATTATAAATGTGAAAATGTGTTTGTTTGTTACCTTTTCACGTTTCAACGCCTTGACCAATCTTTAGGAAACTTGGCATGCAGGTAGCCTGTGTCACGGGGAAGGACATAGGCTACTTTTTATCCCGGGAAAATAGCATAATCTGATGCAGTTCCTGAGGGAACTGAAAAAAACTCGATTGTTGTGATTTTTTGCACATAGCCGGTTGAGTAGGTGGGAAACGACATAAAGGCTACTTTTTATCCCGGGAAAATAGCATAATCTGATGCAGTTCCTGAGGGAACTGAAAAAAACTCGATTGTTGTGATTTTTTGCACATAGCTGGTTGAGTAGGTGGGAAACGACATAATTTACTAATCACCCTTAAATACAGTCATTAAAACGATGTCCACGCGGGTGAAGCCGCGGGAAAAAGCTAGTATTAAATAAAATGTTTTACTTTGTATTACTCAGGCCACAACAACAAAGGCAGTATCCCGCCGGACAGCAAGCGGTCGGAGTGGGAGCGGGAGAGGGAACGCGAGTGCGAGCGCGAGAGGGAAAGGGACGCGGATACGAGTCGGGAGCGCACGGAAGAGAGACAGACGGACACCGAGTGCGGCTCCACGCGGTCCGGCCGGCGGCACAGCGTCGACACCGTGTCCACGTACCTGAGCCACGAGAGCAAGGACGGCTCGCAGGTTCGCTTAATGTTGTTACGGAACCCGAGAGGGAAAGAGACGTAGGTGGGGGCGGCGTACGCGCGAAAGAGAGACAGACTGACGCCAAATGCGGCTTCACGCGGTACGAGCTTGGGCGCAAGAATGGCCCGCGGGCTTGTTTGGCTACAATAAAGCTGTGTGCGGTGGTCAGGCCATACTCCGCACACGCGGGCCATGGCAGGCTTGGTGGAGGTGGTTGTAACCCCACTGTTAGAAATGTGTGGGTACATACGAAATAGTTTTTTCAATACAGTTGTTCAAAAAGTGGTACTTTATATGCCCGTCCAGTGTGCGCAAAATTGATTTTACCGCACATGTGCTTTTACTTTACCACTTTTTTATAATTTCTAGCTCGGAGGTACAATAAATATCTAGCAAATAAAAAAAATAATAACCAAAGACACAGAATCTTCTTTAAGACTTGAAAGGAGAATTTTAAAAGAGATTGGTTGTAACTCCGTGAGATTAGTACATAACGCTAGTTGATTAGATTATTTTTGGGTTATATATTTGTGAAGAAAGGAAAATAAATATGAATGAAGCGCATAGGTTACAGGAAGGAATAGGTCATCTTTTCCAAGGAGGTTTTAATGCTTACATTAATGTTGTTCCAAGCCTTATTGTAATCTATTTATGGTAATATTAAAAAAGTGCTTAGCTAAATTAAAAATGGCGCAATTTTCGTAAACTGAATTGCGTAGTTTTGAACACAAACAAAATTATGAATATACGTGTAATAAAAAATATACTTATGTGTATGTGTAAGAAAAAACAAAGTGAGATTACTCTCCGGAATTCAAAACGAGCCGTAAGTCGCGTAAAATTAACTTTGGTTGGCGATACCTTGATAGGTACGTAACCCATGTATTTTATTTTTCTGTCAAGGTCGTTTTTTAACAGTTTTCTCACAACTGTATTGAAAAATGGTGTATGATACATGGGTGTAAAAGGTAATTGAAAACGCTAAACACGTTAAAAAACCGACTTCCATCGCAACAACATACATTTTTGCATTATTATTTTTGGTTTTTGTTAATTTTCTAATAAAGTACTACACCGATTTTGATAAAATTTATATGGGAAAACACGGGAAGCACTAGCTTTCAAATAAAAAAGGAATAATAAAAATCGGTTCACCCAGTCCAAAGTTATGAGGTAACATACATAAAAAAAAACCATACAGACGAATTGAGAAGCTCCTCCTTTTTGGAAGTCGTTTGTTATTGACTTTTTACTACCCTTGTATCTTATATAACTATTAGGTATTTATTCGTATGTACCCACACATTGTGTAAATAAACAGTCTGCCTGAAGATGGTGTTAGAACCCGGTCGCTGACAAGTTATTACGAGTAGTTTTATTCAATTTCTGTGAAATTAGTGTAAGTATATACCAAAATGTGTGATATAATGTTCCACCAAGAACCTACAATCAAAAGTATCAACTATTTGACATGACTTTACGACTCATAAGTGATATCTCCCCCCAGGCGGGCGCGGGCGAGCTACTGAACTGCAGCGCGGGCAGCGACGACGTGTTCGCCTCCCCGCGAGCCCCGCGCTCCCCGCAGCCGCCGCCGCTGCCCCCGCCCCGCCACGAGCGCCCCGCCGAGGACACCATCATAGGTCAGTCAAAGAATAATTATTTTATTTTTGTTTTATTAGGAGAACACAAACGGTAATGTATAGAGCAAAGTCAAAGCAAAGACAGAGCAAAGCAAAGACCTTCAAAAGTGTTCGCGAGAGATCTGTCTGTTGGACAAAGCCAACTGACCAAGCTGAAGACTGAGGATGGTAGGACCATATCGTCTAAGACTGAGTTGCTGGAAGAAGTTGAGAAGTTCTATGGACAATTGTACAAGACCACACGTTTGCCTGTCAGCGATCTGGCTGAAGACCCAAGAGCCAGACTTACCCGACACTATACCGAAGACATCCCGGACGTCAGCCTGTACGAGATTAGAATGGCTCTCAAACAGCTCAAGAACAACAAGGCACCGGGTGATGATGGAATTACGGCTCAACTTCTGAAAGCAGGTGGATCACCGGTACTAAAAGCTCTTCAGAAGTTATTTAATTCCGTTATACTCGAGGGACAAACGCCTAAGGCATGGCACAGAAGTGTGGTCGTGCTTTTCTTCAAAAAGGGTGACAACACCCTGCTGAAGAACTACAGACCCATCTTACTTCTGAGCCATGTCTACAAGCTGTTTTCGACGAGTCATTACGAATCGTCTCGCACGCAGGTTTGACGACTTCCAGCCTCCCGAACAAACCGGTTTCCGAAAAGGCTTTAGTACCATAGACCACATACATACGCTGCGGAAGATTATACAGAAGACCGAAGAGTACAATCATCCACTATGCTTGGCGTTTGTGGACTATGAGAAGGCCTTTGATTCAGTCGAAACCTGTGCTGTGCTACAGTCTCTCTAGCGGTGCCAAATTGACCATCGATACATCGAGGTGTTGAAGTGTCTGTTTGAAAACGCCACCATGTCGGTTCGCCTCCAGGACCAGAACTCGAAACCTATCCAGTTGCAGCGAGGGGTGAGACAGGGAGACGTTATATTTCCGAAACTGTTCACCGCCGCCCTGGAAGATGTTTTTGAGCTTCTGGACTGGGGTGGACTCGGCATCAATATCAACGGCGAGTACATATCCCACCTCCGATTCGTTGACGATATCGTGGTCATGGCTGAGATTATGGAAGACTTAAGCACAATGCTCGATGGCCTCAGTAAAGTCTCTCAACAAGTGGGTCTTAAAATGAACATGGACAAGACGAAAATAATGTTAAATGTCCGTGTCGCACCCACCCCTCTAAAGGTTGGAGACTCTACACTGAAAGTTGTGGACGAATATGTATACCTGGGACAAACAGTCCAGCTAGGTAGGTCCAACTTCAAGAAACGGATCAATCGACGAATCCAACTCGGCTGGGCAGCGTTCGGGAAGCTTCGCAATATCTTCACGTCCCAAATACTGCAGTGTCTCAAGACTAAGGTCTTTGACCAGTGTGTGTTGCCAGTGATGACTTACGGAACTGAGACATGGTCGCTTACTATGGGCCTCATAAGAAGGCTCAAGGTCACCCAAAGGGCAATGGAGCGTGCTATGCTCGGAGTTTCTCTGCGTGATCGAATCAGAAACGAGGAGATCCGCAGGAGAACTAAAGTAACCGACATAGCTCACAGAATCGCTAAACTGAAGTGGCAGTGGGCAGGGCACATAGCTCGTAGAACAGATGGCCGATGGTGCAGTAAAGTTCTCGAGTGGCGACCGCGCACCGGAAAACGTAGCGAAGGCAGGCCTCCCACGCGGTGGACCGACGACCTGGCGAAGATCGCGGGAAGCCGATGAATGCGGGCAGCGCAGGACCGGTCTTCGTGGAAATCCTTGGGGGAGGCCTTTGTCCAGCAGTGGACGATGGACGATTTGCGGCTGATATGATGACAGAGCGAAGGCAGCCTTATCGCTTTTAGCGATTTCTTCCAGGCATTGGTAGGTAAAAAAGCTGAATGCAGCCACCCGCAGATCAAAAATAAACAAGATTATTACAATATTATTTTATTGGTATGTAATAAAATACTAAATATCTTATTATAATATAAATGTAATACAACAAATAAAAGTAACTATAAAAGTAGTTTTAATAAATAAATACATGCTATATATATATAAAGGATTATTACGACCAGCAATGGTATTAGACATGACTAGGGTTACCATCTGACCGGATTTTAAGAGTACAGATCGGACTCCGCCCGGATTTAATTCAAGACCGGATTTTCAGTCATGCCAATAGACAACAGGCGCCGCCTGCGCAAATATGAAGAATTTTACAGTGAAACTTCTATAAAAAAAGATTTTTTGAAAGCTGTTGCCAGTGCACAGAAATATAAGTACAAAGAGTACAAATAATATCACAATAAAGATTAATAAAACGTAGTTATAATCTACTGAGTTTTATTTTCGGCCAAAGACGGGATTTTTTTACAGAAATCAGGATTTTCTTAACACTTGCATGCAACTGGCTTTTCGATTTACAGTCCTGGTAACCCTAGACATGACGTCGGAGTCTCTTGACTCAGTCATAGGTAACCGGCGCGGGTAAAAGGACGAGGAGAATACAAAATCACTAAGGCTTCAACTAATTCTCAGTATAATCAAACTCTGCAACTTGGTCTAAGCACAATTATTACTTTAAACATTAAATTACACTATTTTTTACCAATCTAGAAAACCGTACCTCAAAAGTGCACATCAAATCATAGACCATCTAGACTCAAAATCCACTTTTTAATCCTAATTAATTATAACGGCTATGAGTTCAGGTCAGCAAGCCATAGACTGTCTACGCCGCCGCTGGTTAGTACGTGAGGTTCGAAGCAAGGAGGGCGCTAGTGTCACTTGATGAATAGGTCATCTTTGCTTGATGTTTCACGTAGACGGTGCTGCCACGGAGGCGCCTTCATATAATACATACATAGCTACTTAAAAAACTAATAATAGTCGCATAGAAAAATCTATATTAATAACACAGCTTAAAGTAGTGATCCCTAAGTTTTTTTTAAAAATGAACAGGGTCTCAGATGTGTACTAATGGTTTCAGGTAGTCGGTTCCACAGTCGAACCGAGTGAGCCATAAAAGATTTGCCAAAAAAGTCAGTGCTAAAAGTAGGAAAACACAGAAGAAACGCATTACACGATCAAGGTTGGCGGCCATGAATTGATTCCCTACGCTGAAATTGTCTTTGAGATACGGAGGAGCTGCTGGACTGTGGAGTACATTGTACAGCAAACAGAGAGTGTCGTAGACGGACGGGAAGCCACTTCAGATTAGCTCGAAATTCAGAGACATGATCGTACTTCCTCAAAACGAATACGAATCTTATGCACACGTTCTGTAAGAGTTCCAGTTTGTTCAGCAGCTCCTCGGTAGTGTCGAGGTAACCGACATTAGCGTAGTCAAGCAGTGGCAGTAGGAGAGACTGAGCTAGTTGAGATCTGGTCGACATGTGCAGAAAACTTTTGAGGCGCCTAAGCGAGGCCAAAGTAAAAAAAAAATTCTGCTTACTTCACCAATTTGACTAGACCAAGAAAGATTTGCGGCAAATATTATACTTAAGTTTTTAACTTTTTTACAATGAGGTATAGGAACGTTATTAAGGAAGAGTGAATAGGCATTATTTGAGTTTGCGTGTACCATCCTCGACGGCATCATCACTTACCATCAGGTGAGTTGCACAGTCAAACGCACTTAAATTTTTAATAAAAAAAGGAGTACTGTGAGCAATATGACGTATTATAGACAGTTGGCGGGAGCTGGTTTGAGACTTGTTTGGATTCAGAAGAAGACTAAGCCGATATTTTAGCGAGGTCTTTGTTCATAAGATCAATGGCTTGCGTAATGTTGTCAGGGGATTCCTGAATGAAAATCTGCAAGTCATCAGCATACAGATGGAAAGAGGAAAAAAGGGATGATGTAATAGTATCAATAAAAAGGAAAAAGAGAAGGGGGGATAGTACGCCGCCCTGAAGAACACCGAGGTTAATGTTGCACCAGTCCGAGCTAGGGTTATCAACCTTAATTCATTGCCGACGATCACAAAGATTGCTTTCAAACCACACAACCACAGTAGGGGACATGTTAAGTGAGCTCGTTAAATCCAGCAGTATGTCAAAATCGACTGTGTTGTAAGCATTGCTGAAATCCAGTAGTGTTAATAGCGTAACTTTCAGCTGTTCCATCCCAGAACGGATATCATCTGACACTTTGACAAGCTCTGTGACAGTGCTATGCCCGGGTCAAAAACCAGATATGGGTTGAGCAGATGATTGGCAGTGAGGCACGAGAAAAGTAGACTATGGACAAGGCGTTCTAGAACTATAGAAAAGGAAGAATGGATATAGGTCTATAGTGAGAGAAAGGTGTGGGGTTGCGGATTTTGGGTAAGGGACCACAATTGCTTGTTTCCAAACTGAGGGGAAAGTATTGGAGAATAAAGAGAAGTTCATAATGTGAGTGATGACTGGCAGAATCACATCCAGGATCGGGAGAATCATGTTACGAATTCGTAACAACCAACAGCATTGGATGAAATCGAAAGAATTTGTTTTTAACTTGCTCGGGTTCAACAGAGTTAAAGAATAGGGGTGTATAGTTTGGCATACGAAGCTCCTTAATTCGCGATTAGGTTTCAGCTTTAGGGGAGTTGCCCGTACAAGGAGTAGCAGCACACGAGAAGTGTTTGTTAATGTCGATATCACAAGGAGCATTCTGTTTCTTTTTTCCGATGCCGATGCTTCTTATAGGAACTTCCAAACCTTAGCTGGATCGCCATTTTCAACTGATTTGTGTATATGACGCCGCTGAGCATCTCGATAAACGAGATTGCAGTCGTTACGTGCTGATTTATACTTCTCGCGGTTGCTATCTGTGGGAGACATTTTGAATTTAGTTTTAGCGGCATCTTTCTTGGCCATCATCTTACGAATCTCTGTAGTAAGCCACGGAGCAGGAAGGTGTTTGAGCCGGATAGCTCGGATCGGAGCATGTAAGTCATAAAGTTGAGTGAAAAACTTATTGAAAATCTCAACCTTAGAGTCAATTGTTCCGCATCATACACAGCGTTCCAGTCTATTTTGCCAGCATTTACCACAATATTTTCTAAGTCTCGATTTGGTTGGTAGTATGGCATTTTAAAGCCCACTTGGCTAGCTACCACCATCTTATCTAAGTCTTGCTGCCAAACATTTTTGTTATCAGCATTAATTTGTTCCAGCTTAAAGATAATATAGCCAGTTCCCCATTGCGTTGGTGAATCTTTGTAAGTCCGCTTCCATCTTCGGCAACATCGTCACTTACCACCAGGTGAGATGTTGTCAAGGGTTTACCAAATGTGAATAAAAAAATAAATAAAAAACATTTCGTGACCAATGCCGCCGGTGATTAATCCCTACCTGTATTCACGCCTATAGATACGTCAGTTCTTTACATGTATATCATTTCTCGCTCGTTTAGATTATCCAGTGGATAGCTTCGGCACAGTATATATATTAGTACTAACGTACAGTATGGACACTCCCTGCCGCTCTCTAAATTCGACCTCACCCCCCCGTCACTCAGATTGGATGTAGATTGGGTACCAAACGTAAAGGACGAGCTACGCAAGCGCGATAAACGTCACTTATATTCACTTTGCGCGCCGCTGTGATTTCGTACACCGGAATAAAAAGCAACTAGTTACCGAACGTAAAGGACGAACTACGCATGCGCGATTAACGTCACTTATATTTACTTTGCGCGCCGCTCACCGCTCGACGCCAATAGGCGGCCGCGGCGTCTCAGCATGCCTCGTATCATGATTGGCTGACCACCAATATTATACGACCAAATCTAAGAACAATCAGTTCCTATGAATCTTCATACTAGCTGTATCTTTTTTTTTTAGAAATGTAGTTCCTTTATGTTTTTAATATGTCAGATGTCAGTTTGTTATTGTGGCTTATTTTGTTCGTTTTATTTATTTAAAATGATGATTGTTTGTAAAAATTAGATTAGATGGTGTGAAAGTATGAGTTGTATAGAAATATCTAGTGGTGTGATATTATAAAATGTGATCTCGGAATTATAGATTGAGATTGACTATTATTGTAGGTTGCTAAATAAGATTGTTTCACGGACAAAAGCTCCTGTGTTTGAAGAACAAATGAACAATGTTATCCATGTAAGTTACTTAATCATGTAAGATAACTGTTGATTGTTGCTTGCAGCACAGTATATTATATATCTTGCAGTGTGCATGCAGTAAATAACTAACAAACATAAGTTCTTCGTAGTAACAAACATTTCGTGACCAATACCGCCGGTGTGATTCAACCCTACCTGCATTCTTGCCTATAGATACGTCAGTTATAATTATGTATATCATTTCTCGCTCGTTTGTATGGAGCGTCCGGGGTGTGGCTTCGGTGTCATCGTCACATACTTTCAGGTGAGATAATGCCAAGGGCTTACCAATTGTAGATAAAAAAAAACGAGACCTACAGTACTCGCATATGATGTGTAACATGTGACAAAATACTTATGAAATTAATTAATTATCGGGTCGTACATTCACGGGCCGACCCTTCGAATAGTAGTATGTCATCTTTGCCTTTGCCATCACACTAGGCGGCATGGCTATGACAACTTTAGTTTTCGAGAATTAAAAAACGTTCGCATTTCCTGTTACACATTTCCGTCCCATTTCACGAAATCACTCCCACAAATTGCAGGAAAGCGAGAGCAAAGATGTTACACATCAAAAAACCAGTGGTCCAATACCTTTGATTTTTGCGTCGAAAGCGACATCACTAGTAACTGGTCAGGTCTGGTGCGTGTTTATGTCGCTAGCCCGTTGATTTCATGGTGACATTCAATTGAATTTTAAAGGACAAAGGCCAAGTCGTTCAATGCAGCGTTCAACGGTTTGGCTAAACGTCATTAAGCCAAGTCGTAACTACGAAACTCCGAATAAAACCGATGATTTCTTCTTCTGCGAAGCATTCTTCTATTCATGGGGGGGGGGGGGGAGCCTGCTCTTTGACTGTATAATTAATCAAACCTGACCGAACCTAATATCGCTCGCTTCGCTCGCTCATTTACAGTTTTTTATCCACAATTGATAACTACACGCTACAATTCCCATACAACGAAAAGGGAGTTGGCAAAAGTTCGTTTTTTCAAAAAAACTGTAAATAAGCGGGCGAAGCGAGCGATATTTGGTTCGGTCATGTTTGATTGATTATACACTCAAAGAGCCTCGCGAAGCCATGGGTAGCAGAATGCTGCACAGAAGAAGAAACGCTACACGCTACACTAAACTACACTACGCTACACGCTACACTAAACTACACTACACTACACTGTTGTTCAATCAACGTTCGGGCTAGCTTACAATCAGCTAACTAGTTGAACGTTGAATGTCGCTTGTTCAATCAACGTTCGGTCTAGTCATTCAATTGAATGTCGCCATTCAATCAACGGGCTAGTCGTTCAATCAAATGGCATATTTAACCAGATGACTGCGACATATACATGGCGCTTCTTGTTCCTTGAATGAATTGTCCTGAACGGTGAGTAACAGTTAGGTCTCGCCCTAGCCCACGTTCGCCCTATCCTGCACTCGTCTCCGTTGGACGACTGTAGACAGTGCGCGCGGTCCTGGTGCTTCGTGCGAGCTGCGAGCTTCACCAGGCACCAGGCAGCCAGGGGCCATCAAACGAACAACACGATGTACGGCTCGCGGCCGCCACTTGGAAACCTTTGCTCCCCGCAGGTTGTCGGTTCTTCGGGCGCGCTACCCGTACTCGGCGCCACGGCCACACGAGCTTATGGTAGAGCTGAACTTTTTATAGCAAAATGACAATTTACTGGTATTCAGCTGGTGGCTTGGTAGTGTTTTTGTTTTTTCATAATCAAATTATAATTTTCTCTAACATTGAACAGGCGCGCAGTCCAGTATACCGTGCCATCATCATCATATCAGCCGAAAGACATCCACTGCTGGACAAAAGCCTCCCCTAGGTTTTCCACAACGACCGGTCTTGCGCTGCCCGCATCCAGCGACATCCCATGACCTTCACCAGATCGTCTGTCAATCGAGTGGAAAGCTTTCCTACACTACGTCTTCCAGTGTGTTTTCGCAACTTGAGAACTTTACTGTCTCAACGGCCATCTGTTCTACGAGCGATGTCCCCTGCCCACTGCCACTTTAGTTAAGCGATTCTGAGAGCTATGTAGATTACCGACATATGCCTTATGGATCTCCTCATTTCGTATAGTTTCCCTAAATTATTAGGGAATGTTTTTTGATTGCACGGTTTACTTGTAGGCATCGACTCGGAATGCAGCGTGGTGTGCAGCTGGGTGCGCGCGGTGTCGTGCCCGCAGTGGGGCGCGCTGTGCCCCGCGTGCCGCGCGCCGCTGGCGCCCCCGCCCCCCGCGCCGGGGGCCGCGCCCGTGCCCGCGCCGCCCGCCGCCCCCTGCGTGGCGCTGGTCGAGTGCCAGCACCTCCTGCACCTGCACTGCCTCAACGACCACCTGCAGCGGTTACGCAACAACGGGGTATGTAATGCCGCTTTTTACAGCCTTCTCGGGTTTTGTTTTTCCCAACTCAGGAAGGTTATGATAATTTAGTTTGCGAGAGTCAACATACGCGACATACCTGACACGGTTGCATCATTTGATTGCGTTGATAAAAAGCTTGAAATATCTACACTCCAAGGAACCGTAGACCTTAGTATTTGGCTTTAATTTCATCCCGATACCGTCGCCCGTTCCTGATAAAAAGGGTCTTGACAGACGGACAACAGAGTGATCAATGTTTCCTTCGCAGGCACGAAACCTTAAATATATTTACATACTAGATACGAGATAGACACAATCTCCGGAGTGCAAACTTGCTCACAGCCGTAACGTACAGGTTAGAGGAATCTGCGAGAACTATACACGTTATGGGCCCACAGGTGTATAACAAACTCCCTGTTGACATTAGGAACTCCTCTAGTTGTGACACTTTTAAAAGTAAGCTACAGAAATGGCTTGTCGAACACATATAACGAATTTTTGACATACAAGGACTAAATATAAAACGTTATTTCAGAATAGTTTCATAATGATAAATTTTTCAAAATGTTTCAACTTTAATAATAATTGTACTTAAATTTTTTAAATGTGTTATTATAATAAAGTGACTTGTAATATAAATTACCAATAAATATATGTGTATGTCTACTAGTTTAAAGGTGGAAACCTTTGGTAATTATGAGTGACCCACAGGAGCCGCTGTACATCGAGTGCCTGGTGTGCGGGCGCACGTACGGCCGCCGCGGCTCGCCCGCGCCGCAGGAGGAGGCGGAGGGCAGCCAGCCGGCCGGCAGCATGGCGTGGTGCGCGCGCGCCGCGCCGCTGCCCGCGCACCCCGCCGCCGCCACCCTGCTCGTCACCTACAAGTGAGTGCACTTGCATGCCAGTATTAGGCGAATCATAATATGTCTATTTGTTTCCTTAAAACTATTGAACTGATTTCGCTGAATTTGGCCATAGCGCCAAGTAAAAGGTGGAGAACAACATAGAATACTGTATATTCCGACAAAATGTAAAGTAGTTTCCAAGGGATCTGGAAAAACTTGTCACACCTAAACTACTGAACCGATTTCGCTGAGGCACAGAGCTAAGTTAAAGGGCAGAGTATAATAGAAAGTACATTTCATTTCGTAAAAATGCATAGTTTGCGAGAGGTCTCGGAAAAACTTAATTCCACGATCACAAGAAGCGGCTCGCACACCGTACACTAGGACACAGTCATTAAAACTATAACCACGCGGGTGAAGCCACGGGCCAAAGCTGCTAGTATCTTATAAAAAATAGCTGTAATACCAGACATTTTCCCCAATTCCTCTACCCCAGTACCTCTTCCATCAGCCTTCCCTGACCTCCCCTACCTCCGTAGAGCATTCTAGAGCGTTGCCCAATATTCTATAACATCTCGATAATTCTGGAGCCTTCTAGAATATTGAGACTCAGATCCCAGCTAACCCTCTTTCGACATCCTGATCTCTGAATTTGAATACAGTACTAAACCAAAACCTTCTTTAATTGTGGGGGATGAAGCGCTAACATATCATATTAGCTGAATAACCCACCTGGTACTGAGGGGATAAGGGGATGGGTTTCGGAGTTGTAGCGGGCATCACGGAAAAACCGCACCGACTGATTATAAGTGATTATTTATGACCTGGGCGAGGACGTTATTGAATTGGCAAGTAGATTATCCAGATGGAGCAGCGCGTCACTCCTATTGATGACGTCACAGGCGCGTCGCCAGGCGGCGTGGCTTGCACGCAGGCCAACACATCAGCGGGCAAGAAATGAAATTTCAAAAATCGAATGACGGAACAAACAAAATTACGGCGAAAACATGTACGTTCGAGAAACAAAACGGTAACCAATCTACATCAATCTGGGTGACGAGGGGGTGAGGTCGCAATCTAGAGAGCGGCAGGGAGTGTCCATACTGTATGTTAGTACTAATGTATATACTTTGCCTACGGTCCGGTGCTAAAAAAATGGGATATCTAGTTAGGTTATCAAGTAAAAATATTAATAGATATTTATAAATACTTTGTAGGTGCAGAGCTACTTCATCATCCATCCTTTAATGTGCACTGTCATACAGACAGACTGCTTCCAGAACAGTTGTGAAGAGTTTAGGAACTGCTAGTACACATAGGAGTTAGGCAATAAAATGACGTAGAATAGATTAAAGGGTTTATTACTATGTGAAGTGTTATTACTATGTCTTTTACCAACTGACAACAAAATAATTCACTCAATAATGTTTTCCTGGCTTTAGTGTAATGTCAGGGTCGGAAGGCACTGGACTCCGCCCGCTGATAGCTTTTTTTTATTATTAATAAAAACTTGAGTGCGTTTGGCTGCACCTCACCTGATGGTAAGTGCCGTTGCAGCCGAGGAAGTAACACGCGAACTCAAATATCTCTCGTCTTGAAGATTCCTAAATTATACGAATCGGGGAATACAGGCGCCGGAATTCCACTTCTTGGCCGTTCTCATGATGAACGAAGAAGCAAAACGCTTAGTGCGAAAAGGTGGAACATTGACGATAAAAGCGTGGAACCGCTCTCCGCGCCAGGTTAAGATACGTTTTCCAGCACACATACTCGTATACTCATGGAGCGGCACAGTTAAAGTTTCCATTCTGCTCGTGTTCAGCTTCCAGTCGGGGCGGCAGGGCGCGCGCCACCCGGCGCCCGGCGCGCCCTACTACGCGGTGGGGTTCCCGCGCCACTCCGTGCTGCCCGACACGGAGCTCGGCCGCCAGGTGACGACCTACTTCCTCCTACTTCTCAGTTGATCGGCAGCACGTAATCCACAACAGCGTCGGTGGCTCGACGTAACGCGTTCCTCCTTAGCAGAGGTCCAGGTCCCGGTTCCATGTTCAAGTGAGTTTTTCGGACTGACATAAACATCGTTAGGAAACCTGCACATCTGATTCCAGGTGCGTATGAAGGTAAATAAATTGCCCAAACACCAGGCAACCGCCGTGTGTTCCTTGAATGGCACGGTTGGTGCGACTTGCGCCAGTATGTAGCCCTGTGCGTACACTTGTCCCTAGCAGTCATGCGCTAAACCCCGCCCCGTGCACCTCGAGGATGCCGCACGCTGAGTTCGCGTAGACTCACAGTTTGCTTTGTGCGGCATTCATCGGTCCCGCGACACATGTATGTAAATTGCCACTTTAGTCTGTTTATTCTTAAAAAAAGTTCAAAATGGCGGCCACTTTTTTCAATTCTGACAACGGATTCGTAAAAAGGGACCTCAGGGACCCCCAGATATCGATTTTGGAAGCAATCGGTCCAGTAACTAAAAAGTTTACAGAACTTCAACGTGTTACTTTTGTGTTACAGTGATGCGCGCATCTTAAAATTTCACTCATATTTTTTTCATAACGCGCCTAAAGAAGTATAACTACAAAAAAAGTGTCTTGTTCAGTGTTACGACGAATGAAACATGTTCCATTGAAGGCTGACCTGAGGTGTTAATTCCCAGGTGCTGATGGCTTTGCGGCGGCTTTGGGAGCGAGGGTCCCTGTTCACGGTGCGCGCGTCGCAGACGACGGGCCGCGAGCACGTGGTGTGCTGGCGCGTGCCCCCCCCGCCCGCCACCCCGCGCGCCTACCCGCCGGACCCGGCGCTGGCCGACCGCATGTTGAGCGACGTGTTGGCCCGTCTGCAAGCCATGCTGCCGCCGCGGTACCTTGGCGAGGCGCGCGAGTGACGTCACCGCACGTCCCCATTTTTTACTAATTGCGACTCTAATCTACCAACCACCATTCTAATCTCCACTCCACTCTATTAGGCCATTCTGCGTTACCATGGCAACGCGCTAATCAACTAGCGCCGTGCCTACCTCGCATTCCACAGATCTACTACAAATAGATTAGTAAAGAAATTTTTAGAAAAAGAAGGATAGTTACGATATGGCACGAGTGCGAAAAAGATACTGAAATTATTTTTTGTCCTTATTGGCATGACCACTTTTTTGCTGGCTAATTCTCAAAATCTAACAGTTTCTTAGCCAAACAGTACTTCTTTCAATGTTGCCAAATAAATTTAAATTTTACCTAATAAAAATAATATATGTTTGTAGGTTTCTATGTGACCCCTGATTTTGAAGAGGTACATTGAAAAATAAAGCTGTAAAAATGCTTTTCGAAAGCATTACTTAAATTTCATGAGACCTACTACAAAGGCGCTAGGCAGCGGTGATAACATTGAAATTTACCCTGACTTAATGGAAATAATATTAAGGTGGCAACACAAACGCTTAAAACGGTTAAAGCGAGAGGCATTGTAGTGGCCACGCGATATAGAAATCTATTTGTAGTAGATCTGTGTCGCATTCAGCGCTGGTTCTACGTGATAAGAGATTGAGTATTTGAATAGGGAGACTGCAGGTTGCCATGGCAACGCGAGCAGTTAACACCCTTTAGAAACCGCCTTAGAAATGTGTAATGTCACAAGTTGGGGGTTTGGTTGTCGTATGATGCTACCAAACAAGGAGTTGATTATTATAAGAGAACACTTCGATCACTATGTCCTCCTTTTTTTGGTCGCATTATAATTATAAAATATTTATTGTCTCTTTTATGTATCAAAAAAGTAACTGAAAGAAATGCAACAGCTCCGTATCTTGGTTGGTATTTTAGCACGATCTGTCTGTAGTGCTTTAGTATTGTTCTGAGCTTTGACTAGATTACAGGGAATGCTCTCTGTATTCATACGAGTCATCACATCAGCTCATATACGTCCCCAACGAGGGGCTCGAGCCCACCCTGAATTAGGGCGATCGGGCCTTAGTCGACCACGCGGGCCCAGTGCGGGTTGGTCGACTTCACACACAACCTGCGAGTTTCTTCGCAGGCGTGTGCAGGTTTCCTCACGATGTTTTCCTTCACCGTATAAGAGCGTCGGATAAACGTACATAGGAAATCGAAATTCGAAAACACATTGGCACTTGCCATTACGCCACCGACGCTCTTATACGAGTATAGTAACGTAACTTATATTATGAGTACTATGACCTTTGTTCTTGCGCTGATAATATTGATATCAGTTGGTGGTTCGTTTTGACAAGCGACGAAGCTCGAAGGTGGCTGCTATAGTGGACAACTCGTCACCGCCCTATACCTTCCCGTCGCGAGTGTTTTGCTATAATTAGATGTTCCACGCCATCGAGGCCAGTAAGGAGAAAGCATTACTAGATTATAAATATTTAAGTATTAAACAATTAACTTTATTTATTGTTAGAACTGTTACAACGAAACTTTATAATATTGTCACACATTAAGAGTTGAGAGACAATTTGACACATCTTGATTCAATTTTAGTTTAGTTTAGTCGATTTGTGCAATACCGAATCGACACCAAATGTTGATCTTAAAATCATAATCATCATATCAGGCAAAGGACGTCCACTGCTGGATATAGGCCTTCCTCAAGTATTTCCACGACGACCGGTCCTGCGCTGCCCGCATCCATCGGCTCCCCGCGATCTTCACCAGGTCATCGGTCCACCGCGTGGGAGGCCTGCCAACGTTACGTTTTCCGGTGCGCAGTCGTCACTCGCGACCTTTACTGCCCCAACGGTCATCTGTTCTACGAGCTATGTGCCCTACCCACTGCCACTTCAGTTTAGCGATTTTGTGAGCTATGTCGGTTACTTTGGTTCTCCTGCGGATCTCCTCGATCACGCAGGAAACTCCGAGCATAGCACGCTCCATTGCCCTTTGGGTGACCTTGAGCCTTCTTATGAGGCCCATAGTAAGCGACCATGTCTCAGTTCCGTATGTCATCACTGGCAACAGACACTGATCGTAGACACTTTCGTTTTAAGACACTGCGGTATTTGGGACAAAGATATTGCGAATGTTATAATGAACGGTCGCACCACGGCACGGCCCGCTCGTGTCTACTGCATCTGTAAGTGATAAAATGAACACTTAAATAATATTATACACATGTCTCTAATTCATGAAGCATTTGTTTTCTAGTTTTTTTTTTGCGGAAATACTTGCACGAAATGCATATTATAAAAATAATCGAAATATCAAAAGAATCTGACAACTGTATGTTTGTAAGTTATTTTATTACATATAATATTATGTTTGTAAAATCGACGCTTCATACATTTTAGCGACTTTTCAAGCACAGTAACACCATACATCTAGCGACAGAATTGCCATTTTTATATTATTCTAGTGACTTTTTAAACATTATTTAGCTACATTAACGAAAGTCATCTGGCAACACTGGCAGCGACGCGCTGTAAGTCAGGCCGCACACCAGACATACACTTGTATCACGATAATTGTTGTGCCACATTTGAAACGCGACACATTTAACGCCCCCGTCCGTATATCTGTGCGTCACGCGAGCACGCACACTAAGGACACATTTGTAGCGCGTGCACTATGTGGCGAGACGTTTGCCGCGCATTCTGCATTGCTGCGAATTCAAGATCGAACACGTTCGTTTTTAGCCCACTTCAAAAAAGGAGAAGGTTTCTCAATTCGACCGTATATATATTTTCATGTGTGTTCGCGGATAACTTCATCGTTTATGAACCGATTTGGATGATTCTTTTTTTTCTTTTTGGAAAAGAGATATCCCAAGGGTGGTACCATGATAAGGAAACCAGAATCTGATGATGGCATCCCAGAGAAATCGCGAAAGCGAAACCTTAGTTTCCTGTTTGAAGTCGGGTTTTTTGTTCAAAATTATTTGTAGCGCGTGTAGCATGTGGCGCTGGTGTGCGGCCTCACTAAGTCAATGTTTCCGAGGTAGCTACTGTTACGAGACTGATTGTACGCGCGACGATGACCTTCCCTAGATATATCTACTATGGACGAGATCTTTCGAATCCCGATTTTAAATTCCGTCGTACCAAATTAAGGGCAAGTGGGCGAGTGGGTGTCGAACCACGGACACGCATTGTGCAGGGTTCCGCACTCATTACTTCATAACTTGAACAGGGTTCACTACAGAGTACCAGAACGAATTTTCATTGAAAGTTCCTACTAAGGCCTAATTACATAGGTGATTTCTAGTTTCTATGTAAACAATTTAGACACCAGAGGGGGAAGGGGGAGGAACACACGTTGTTAACAACTGGAAGTGAACGGTACACCTAATAAAATATGTTCCTAGCAAATGCCACTTTAGAAAAATACATGTTAAACGATAATGCACAAAAAATACGATCCTCTGTCGACATGTATTAATATGAGTCACCCTAAAAATTATATTTATTTTATTATTTATTCATTTTTTTCCTACGTTTTGCTATTCGGTTAAAAACTATAAAAGATTCATTATGTGACTGACGGACGGACGGACAGAAAGCTCTTAATAGATTTTCCACGCGAGGATTGGGGCTCCGTAACCGTAGAAAGTGGGTCTCGTCGAGCCGAGTAAGGAGGTTGACTCATACATAACTGTCCGCCGACGACGTAAGACGTTCACTCCAAAAATGGCACCATGGCAGTGTTCGGGAGCCTCGTCCATGGTCCTTGTACATGACGTGTTAGGTAAAATGGTACCATGTCAGTGGTCGGGAGCCTCGTCCATAGCCCTTGTACGTGTTAGGTAAAATAGAACACATTTTTAAAAATTGTATTTAAACTTATACGCTTTGTTCCTATTTGATGGATGAACAAAACTAACAAAACACATTTTCACTTCTCATGCTCGTAAAGTTGTTATTTATGTCAAGAGAAGGCTGCATGAAATGGTTTTACATGCTCTTGTGCACAAAGTAATTAATTTTTTAAGATTACGGCAATAAAGCCTTACACAGTACACCTTCATTAAATAATATGTTTTATGAGATTTAGGTTATATCTTAATTTTATAACGACATATCTATTACTATCGAAATACAAATTTAAGATGAATACGGTGTAGCATTTACGTCAAAAACAAACAACGCAAACATTTGTAACTTGGCGTTAAGGATCTCACCAAAGTCTGACGTCACAAGTTGAAAATAATAAAAAAGTTAAGAAAAATTGTGTGGCGGGAAACTAATCTTATTATTTGTCGCAACTAGCCAAATTTGTTGTATTGCGGTTGTATATTTATTATTTCCTTACATTCGAAGTGAAAAGCAGAGTGTACATATAGAGCTTGAAACCCATTTTACCCTCGACGTGACTATCCATTATATGAACGTCTCAGGTAAAAAGATTTTATGCTCTTGTTGTAAAATCTAATATTTAGAGGGAGCCTTACCTCATTTTAAGATAAGACCGCCTGCATGTCTCACCTCCTTACTCGTTGTACACTTACCTCCTCTTTTATGTTTTGTGAAACTTTTATTACATCGTCTCAATTTTTTTCGTCTGTGTGTTGCATGTCGCGTGACGGTCGCTTTCGTCTGACGGTATGATCGTTTCGTCCTCTGTATCGTAGCGAGAGCTGCCATGATCGTTTCGTCCTGTGTAAAGTTTCACTTTTACCGTGGTTTCATAATTAATATAGTACATATATGAATTATATTCGAACACAAATCACACACGATCATCTGGCCCCAGCCTATGTGTTGTGTATTGTGTACGAAAAGGCAGACATGTTCGTTTCTAAAAGTTATTCAGTTTCACCAGTGTGCAGTGGAACAATGTGTTCTATTTCATTTAACACCCTGTATAGGGGGTCTGCCGCGTGATATCGGGTGGAACTAAATGGTGCAGGAGCCGTAAACTGGGGCTTCTACTCGTCATAACGTTCTCCAAGTCATAAAAAATGGCTTCATACAAAAAAATGGATCCAACAACTAACTGAGTTGCATGAAGAGCCCAAAACTGTGCGCCTCTTGAGGCGAGAGCTTCTGCACCCATTTACTTTACCTCTATATGAGTATTCATATAATATGTTATATTCATAGGACTGAGAAAAGACAGTATTTAGGCTCTATAATTATTAGTTTATTAATTAGGTTTAAAAGTGTTATTTAAGAATCTTGCCAGTAAGTGCCTTCTCAATAGAGTTATAAGAAATAATGTGATTATACCTACCTATGTTTTGTATACAATTTCATATTTAGTAGTAAGTATTAGTTCGTATTGTAAGTATTGTTGTCTTCCCGAACATATTGTAGTAGTCTTCCACGGCGCGCCGACTTGCAATTGTAGACTGAAAGTCAAAACAGCGAATATTTTATTTACTTTACCATATTACGTGTTATCTTTAAAAGTATTAAGTAAATATTTTATGGCAAATACAATATTTTAAGATAATAAACTTTACAAACACACACTGCGGTCTTTTCTTCGAGTGCACGACGCCTTATCACAGTGACATGAAAAATACTTATTTTTATACCTTCTCAGCTCTTTACAAAGTTCTTTATAAAATTTTCCAGATTTGTGCCGTGATCCCGCCCCGTCCACGCGCATCGCGTGGTAGTCATACATTAGCACGGGGTGCCAAATGAGTTGGACTTATTGCTTAAGGAACATGTCTTTGTTTCCAAAATCTCTATACTCGTACCAACACTATACAAAACGAGCTAGCGATATGCTGACTGAGCTATGTGAGGAGTATTTATACCTACACAAAGCTCGACAGGAAAACGTTTATTCTAGTAAGAGATCTTAAGTCCCTATTTCTAAGGAGACCTTGCATTTTTGAGACAAAGCAAACCGCTAGGAACAGGTGTTTCTGGCGGTGATCTGAGCTGATTTAGCCCGGTTGCCACGAGGTTCCCCCCATTATTTGGGCAGGGGGAGGGGGAAGCTTCATATCTGTATACATGTAGCAACTATATCAAGTTTGGTGTCCTTTTCTTATAATTCGAGTCCGAGGAATTCATTTCTGCAACAAAATTTTCACTCACCTAAAAAGGAGAGAAATTAATTTTTTTTTCGAAAATCCTGAATTAAATTTATGAGGATTTACTTGTAATTAGCCCAGATATCCTGCTTTATAAAATAATAAACTCGTTTAACATGTTTGTCTAAAACTATGTTAAAAAAGATGTTTTGTGTCGCGCGGCGGACCTGCGTATTAATAGCGGTATGCAGCTTTTAGGATTTATAAGTTTTCTTTAGATTATTTCTGAGCTATAATTCCTTTAGTTGTAGATTACACTGATAAATTCAGGGACAGCTAGCAACGTTATAATTATCAACGTTAACAGCTAGCTAGCACTTACTATGTATTGCGTTATGATATGTAATGTGTTACACGTCATATAACAGTACTGCCTGTAACACTTGTTACTTGTCATCTACTACTACTACTAAGTATTGCGATATGATATGTAATGTGTTACACGTCATATAACAGTACTGCCTGTAACACTTGTTACTTGTCATCTACTACTACTACTAAGTATTGCGATATGATATGTAATGTGTTACACGTCATATAACAGTACTGCCTGTAACACTTGTTACTTGTCATCTACTACTACTACTAAGTATTGCGTTATGATATGTAATGTGTTACACGTCATATAACAGTACTGCCTGTAACACTTGTTACTTGTCATCTACTACTACTACTAAGTATTGCGTTATGATATGTAATGTGTTACACGTCATATAACAGTACTGCCTGTAACACTTGTTACTTGTCATCTACTACTACTACTAAGTATTGCGATATGATATGTAATGTGTTACACGTCATATAACAGTACTGCCTGTAACACTTGTTACTTGTCATCTACTACTACTACTAAGTATTGCGTTATGATATGTAATGTGTTACACGTCATATAACAGTACTGCCTGTAACACTTGTTACTTGTCATCTACTACTACTACTAAGTATTGCGTTATGATATGTAATGTGTTACACGTCATATAACAGTACTGCCTGTAACACTTGTTACTTGTCATCTACTACTACTACTAAGTATTGCGATATGATATGTAATGTGTTACACGTCATATAACAGTACTGCCTGTAACACTTGTTACTTGTCATCTACTACTACTACTAAGTATTGCGATATGATATGTAATGTGTTACACGTCATATAACAGTACTGCCTGTAACACTTGTTACTTGTCATCTACTACTACTACTAAGTATTGCGTTATGATATGTAATGTGTTACACGTCATATAACAGTACTGCCTGTAACACTTGTTACTTGTCATCTACTACTACTACTAAGTATTGCGATATGATATGTAATGTGTTACACGTCATATAACAGTACTGCCTGTAACACTTGTTACTTGTCATCTACTACTACTACTAAGTATTGCGTTATGATATGTAATGTGTTACACGTCATATAACAGTACTGCCTGTGACACTTGTTACTTGTCATCTACTACTACTACTAAGTATTGCGTTATGATATGTAATGTGTTACACGTCATATAACAGTACTGCCTGTAACACTTGTTACTTGTCATCTACTACTACTACTAAGTATTGCGATATGATATGTAATGTGTTACACGTCATATAACAGTACTGCCTGTAACACTTGTTACTTGTCATCTACTACTACTACTAAGTATTGCGTTATGATATGTAATGTGTTACACGTCATATAACAGTACTGCCTGTAACACTTGTTACTTGTCATCTACTACTACTACTAAGTATTGCGTTATGATATGTAATGTGTTACACGTCATATAACAGTACTGCCTGTAACACTTGTTACTTGTCATCTACTACTACTACTAAGTATTGCGATATGATATGTAGGGTGTAAGTCTACATTTAATGTAAATAGTTGATATGATTGATATTGATAATTTTGAGTACTGAAGGACGAGGGATGGTAAATGAAACTGTTCCGCGTCGATGCTAATTTCAGACTGATTTAATTCAGGTAAAAAATCAACTTGCACACGTATGCTAAACGTGGCGGCACTATAAGGCTGCGCTACATTGATACCTATTTTAATATATTATGTACGTATCTATGCAATAGCCCGTACATCCTGCCTGTCCAGAAAGAAAGGGAAACAATATAAAAATAGCTTACGATAAGACGATAAAAATAGCAAACATAATGAGAACATTTCAAAAATATAATTTATAAAAATTAGTGATATTAATAGTCCTGTCCATATTTTAATCACACCACACTAACGGTTTTTTTTTTTTACATTTCACTCATTAGCAACTTCATGTTTTCGCGGAATGACCATAGGGGAAGTTGCTTTGTTAACACTAGCCACTGATTTGCTCAAGGACTCACTCACTATCACTTCGCTTACACTTTCACAAGTCGAAGCCGCACGCAGCTCTGCGTGCGCGGGCGCCGCGAGTGGCGCGAGCGTCGCCAGGGGGGCGCGCGTGGGCGGCGGCGGCGGCGTGACGCCAGCCTGCTGCTGCTGCTGGTAGACCGCAAGCTCGGCCCCAGGTCGGTGAAGCCACAGGCACCTCGTCTTCATCCGTCGGTAAACGATGATAACTGCCATAATTACCAGAATGGCAACGATGACGTACCCGACAGAGTAGTGATGAATGTCATGAACGTTTAATTCTGCTGCTGATTCTTCTCTAAGTTTTGATATCTGTGTCTTCACGATCTGAAGCAAGTGCTCATTCTGATAGCTTTTCTGATCTGTGATATTAATGGCAATTGAAGTATTGATAAGTTTATTTAGCATGGAGACCTCTGGGATTTGTAATCTTTGATTTGGATTGATATTCGCTTTGCTGTAAAAAATATTGTGGGAATATATTGTAAAATCATTTCCTTTCATGGTGCACATAGGGCCAAGGTGAATCACCCCGCTGTCTCTTAGTACTTGCGGCGACACGCCGTCTGGACAGATTATGCGCACTCCGCATTCTTCGCAACAGGAGAATAGCCAGGAGTTATCTGTGTGCAACTTAGTCCAGCTTTCTTTGCAGGTTGTTATCTCTGATATGCAAGGACTCACACTGCTGTCTATTAGCTGGATGTCACATAGTGATTGTTTGATATTCATTGTATATACAGGCTTATCTAGGGTACATAGTAGTTTGTTTTCTGGGAAATGGCGACACAAGGTAAAATCTAAGTCTGATAAGAATAAAACTGAATCCTTTTTGACATTAAATCCTATGTATGGATAAGTCGTTTTAATGTGATAAAACCTTTGCTCCCTTCTTTGTGGGATGCTGATAATCTTGTTCAATTCAAAAATATCACTGCTCAGTAGAGGTATTTTAATTTCTATGATAAGATATTTATCTGTGATTCTCGCTGAAACTCTTAATAGCTTGTAGAGATGCATGATATTTGATAGGTCTAGCGGTAGGGTAAGATATCCTTGTAAGTGGCTTGATATCGTTTTTATTTGCTTTTCCAGCTGTTCCGGTGATATAAGGTAAGTATTTATATGGCCATGAATGATGTCAGTTACTGTGTTAATTAAAGTTTGCTGAATCTGCTTTATGTTTGATATAATGATTTGTGCTGCAAGGGTCGATGATACTACGTACATTCCGTTACTCAAATCCACACGAACATGATCTATCTCTATTGTCAAGTTATTTAGATGCCCTTCTATAAATGAAAAATGCTTATTCATGATGTTCTCGTGTCTCTTCAAGATATTGTACTCCGCCTCCATTACAATAGTTTGATTTTGTATCAGTCTTCTTAAGTGATTTTCATTTTGGCTGATTTTTTCTATATCTTTTTGATATTGGTCAGCAAACCTTGCATCTAGAACCCCAAATAGAGAATTAGCGATGTAGCCTACTCCATAAATTAAACCTCTTTTCTGTCTCCTAGCGTAAGGAGTCTTAAGAAGCTTATTATAATGTTCAATTTCGTCTAACTCGTGCTCCAGTTGCAAAATGATGGTCTCGTATTGAGTGTTTTCTATCCATGGACCGGCTTCCTTGATATGTGCAACGTATTTCTGTATATTGTCTAGTCCTTGCCAGTACGTACTCATATTATAATACATGATAAGTTTCCATTCCTCTCTGACGTACTGCAGATTTGATATTTTGTCAAAATAAAACCCTTTTTCGTTTGTCAATTTTGTAACCTGGTATCCTTGTAGTTGCTGTTGTAGACTCGGTGATATGAGCATGGAAAAGACCATACAGAGAGTCAAAAAAAAGTTTTTGAATACGCTGGGCTTTCTTACACTGCGCCGGTGGCTTAAGGGTGTTGACTGTACGTCATCTGATCCAGGTATGGCTTGTCCGCTGTCTTGTTTTCTGTTTTGTTTTTGATCTTCATTTGATAATAGAGGAACCAATTTGATAACTGGCCTCTTGATAATATTATTTTTTGTTTTTAATGATACAATTCGGACTTGACCATCCTTTCCGGGATGTACTTCCTGTACCCGCCCCATTGCCCATTTTCCTGGGGGCAGATTATCTTCCTTCACCAGCACGATGTCATTGATTTTGATATTTTGGTCTGGTGACCTCCACTTCGATCTCGCCTGAAGTTGCTGCAGGTACTCAGATGACCATCTCTTCCAAAATTGATTCGTGATGTGTTGCAAAAGCTGCCATCTTTTGCTTAAACACAGAGATCCTGGCTCCGGATCTGGTCTTGATAGTAAGGGCCCACCAACAAGAAAATGACCAGGTGTCAATGCGTCATCTTCAGGACTTTCGGTTAAGGAATGAAGCGGTCTCGAGTTCAAAAAAAATTCCGCTCTGTGTAATACTGTTAAAAATTCTTCGTAAGTCAGTCTTTGATCACCAATGACTCTCTTAAGATGGTATTTGAGACTCTTCACAGCCGCCTCCCACAGACCGCCGGCACTTGGATAGGACGGTGCGTTAAAATGCCATTGAATATTCATTTCGGCAATGTTATCAAAGAAGTCCTCGTTGATGCAGCCAATGATCTCCTGATATTCCTTTTTCAATATTTTGTTAGCGCCTACGAAGTTTGTCCCGTTATCGCTATACATATCTCTGGGCATGCCGCGTCTCGAGCAGAATCTGTGAAAGGCTGCTAGAAATGCTGGAGTACTGAGATCCGATACCAGTTCCAGGTGGACAGCCTTGATTGATAAGCACACAAAAATTGCTACGTATCCTCTCGTTGTGCGTACTCCACGTCCCTTGTTCAGTTTAAGCTCAAACTGTCCCGTAAAATCTACTCCAGTGTGGGTGAAGGGTCTTGATGGAACCACTCTTGGTTTGGGCAAATCAGCCATTATTGGTTGATAGTTTTTTTGACTAAATCGACGGCACTTAACACATTGTCTCAGGTTTCGCTTTACCGTTCGCAATCCACTCAGTATCCAGAACTTGTTTCTGATAAATGATAAAGTGAGTCTAGCTCCACCGTGTAACGTAGTCACGTGTGCCTGATTTATGATAAGATCGGTGAGCCGACTGTGACTGGATAAGATGATAGGGTGTTTAGCTTGCCAGCTGATGTTTGAATTTTCCAACCTTCCCCCTACCCTTAACAATCCGTCCTGCTGGTTTACAAAGGGATTTAAACTACATAATTTGCTGCTTTTATGCACGCGACCTTTTGTTTTGATATTTTCTAAATCTTCAAAAAACTCATGTGATTGAACAGTTCTTATTATCAAGTTATAAGCTTCATTTATTTCTGCAGGTGTTAATATAAATACACTGCCAGTAGATGCACGGCGCCCTTCTCGGGTTCGTCTGATAAAACGTGACACCCACGCTATTATTCTAGCTACGCGCGTGATAGAGCTGTGTTGATTTAATAACTCCAATATTAATGTCGACTTATTTTGACATAAGGCCGTGGTCCCACTAATACTTTTTGTTTCAATGTTGGGTTCCTGATATATTTTCGAAATTATTTTGTTTTCAAATGTGGGTAGCCATTTTGGGCCCTCCCACCACAGACGATGCTCCAATAACTGAGTGACGGTCAAACCCCTAGTTGCACTGTCAGCTGGGTTGTCTTCTGACCGCACATGATGCCATTTCTCAGCAGGTATGATATCTTTGATTTGTTGCGTTCTATTAGCAACAAATTGCTTCCAACGCGACTGATCTCCGTGAATCCAGCCGAGGACAATCATGGAATCAGTCCATGCATGTATGATACAGTTACTGTTTGATAAAGCATTCGTAACCTTCTGCATGAGTAATGATAATAACACGGCCCCACAAAGCTCAAGTCGAGGTAGTGTAACCTTTTTGCTCAGCGGTGCCAACTTAGTTTTTGCTGTCACTAACTTACATGTGTATTGACCCTTATCGTCTATAGTTACACAGTATATTGCGCAAGCGTATGCCTTCTCTGAGGCATCGCTAAACCCATGCAAATGATATTGTTTTTCCGTATTACCTAAATGGCGTGATATACAGAGCTGATTGATATTTTGGAGGTCATTACGGAGCTGCATCCACTCTTGAATGATATCTTGTGACAATTCGTCATCCCAACTTACACTGGTGGCCCAGGCTTTCTGAAATAAAAGTTTTGCTTTGATAGTTAGGGGTGATAGCCAACCTATGGGATCGAATATTCGTGATATGTCTGATAAGAGTTCCCTTTTGGTACGACGTTTATTTTCTGATAATTCAAACTGATTATTTCCGAAGGTAAATGAGTCAGAGGTCGGGTTCCATTTCAGCCCTAAAGTCTTACGTGATTCGGTACACCTGAATTCAAAGGGGTTATTCAGCTGCTCTTGTGATAAATCTTTGACCAGTTCCTCTGTGTTACTGGACCATTTACGTATGTTCATGCCTGCCCCGCTTAGGATGGAAATTAATTGTTTTTGTATTTCTTTTGCTGTTTCTAAGCAGTTATCTCCTCCTAAAAAATCGTCCATATAAAAATTCTCATTCAAGGCCAGTGAACCCAGTGGGAATTTTTTAGCTTCATCTTTGGCCAACTGTTTCAAAGTTCTCATTGCGAGAAAGGGGGCGGCCTTGAAACCATATGTGACGGTTGTTAGATGGTATGTTCGGAGCGGCTCGTCAGGGGTGCATCTCCATAAGATTGATTGTAGTGGTTGATAATCTTTTGACACTAGGATTCTGCGAAACATTTTTTCTGTCAGCAGTCATCACATATTTATACTGTCGCCAGCTTATGATGAGATTTTGCAGATCTGCTTGAAGGTTCGGGCCCTGCTCCATTAAGTCATTAAGGCTGTACCCAGTGGATGTTTTGGAGGACGCGTTGAATACCACTCTCAGTTTGGTAGATGAGGAATCCAGTCTGAGAACACCATGATGGGGTAAGTAGCACGTGGGTTCATTAACGTTCTTTGATGTGGGCTGCATGTCGCCTAATTCTAGGTACTCTTCCATGAATTTTTTATAGCTGTCACCAAAAATATTCTTATTGGCCATCTTACGCTCCAGCTGACTGAACTGTGCTAGTGCCTTTGGTTTTGATGCTCCAAGATTTTTTTCAAAATCTGGTTTCATGGGGATGACTACTTCATACATTCCGTTTTCCAACCGCTTAGTAGTATTTTGATATATGTCTTCGCAATACTGCTCCCCACTTGACATGATAGATGGCGTTGTAATCTCTTCCATCTCCCAATATTTAGATAAATCTGATAAGTTGTTGATTACAACGTGACAGTTAAAAGTTTTTACGCTGCCGCACAGAATCCACCCTAATTTCGTCTGTTGTGCGATTGGTGACTGGGGTGGTCCCTTGATAAGTCCACTCATTATGATATCTGAGTAAACGCTAGCGTCCAGTAATAAATCGATAGGCCTTGATACATTGTAATCTGGATCCGCTAGGTTTACGTGCTGGAGATGAGGCCATGATTGTCTTGCGAAAGAGTGGTTAGGTAAATTGTTTAATACCTTTGATATGATTAACGCTCGTGTAGTAAAATGATAGTCATCATAGATTGAATGACATGTGATATTGATTGAGCTTTTACTCTGTTTAGCTCCATCGCCTATGCCTAATACGGAGGCGTGATGCGGCTGACGTTTTAAGCCTAAAATCTGAGCAGCACTTTCTGATATTAGGGAAATCTGAGACCCTTGATCTAGCAGAGCGCGTAGAGTGATATAGGTACCGTTAGCTGATAGTACATTCAATAAAACGGTAGTCAAAAGAACCTCTTCATTTTCGCCTGATACATGGTTCACATGGTGCTGCATGTTAGGTACGCTCTGAGAAGAAGAAGAATTGGTGTCATTCGACAATTTGGTTGCGAAAGCCTCGTGTAGCAACGAATTGTGCTCTCCGTTGCAAGTTTTACAACGTTTCGTGGAAACGCACGGGTTGTCAAAGTGCTTGTACAGACAGTTTTTACATATTTTATGTTTCGTAATTTCCTTTAACTTCGCATCGGGTGACATGCCGGTAAATTTCCTACACTGAAATATGTCATGATTATAATTACATATAAGGCATTTAGTTACACGTGTATGATAAGTTCTATTCTGTTGGTTAATATATTTTTCACGGTGAAAATTTCTAGGAGGGAAAGGTTTCGGGTTAATATTTTGTTTTGGAGCTGATGGTTGCTCTCTTTCCTTTTTATGCATGGGTTCTAGAGCAATGAATTTACTCTCTACAAATGATATGAACTCTGCTAACTCGGGCAGTTCACGCGGTGATTTTCTAGCTTCCTTGTAATCCTTCAGCGTTTCTGCATCTAACTTTTTACTTAAAAGATGTACAAGTAAAGGATCCCACGTGTTGGTATCAATGCCGAGGTTATGTATTGCGTGGATACACTCTACGGAGGTGTCATGTAACCGCTTCAGTTCAAAAACCGATTGCTGCTGCACAGTGGGTTGGTTTAATAAAATTTCCATCTGATTGCTAAATAAAAGTTGTTTGTTATCGTATCTGTGAACCAAAATTTCCCATGCAGTTTCATAATTTTCAGACGATATGTGGAGATGCTGAATGAGCCGCTCAGCTTCTCCCTTGACTTTTGATTTTAGGTGCTGCATTTTTTGAGCGTGGGTCAAAACTGTGCTGTTATGAATAGTTTCACAGAACAGATCATAAAATGAAGGCCACTGCGAGTATTTTCCATAAAATACAGGTATATCAAGCCGCGGAGTTGACTGTTGCGTATGGGCAGTAGATGATAATTTGTTATTTAAAACCCGTTTTATGTTCTTATAGCTTTTTTCAAATTTAGAGTATTCGTCTTCGTATTTTGAGTCAGACCCTTGTAAAATTTCATCTATCTCAAGGTGCAGATTATCGATGATGTTCCAGCGAGATTGTAAGTTTCGTAGTTCATCTTCGATTTCCCATTTTTCTAAAATTTGGTCTACATCAATGCTGTTAATGAGACGAGTCAGAGCTCTAAAATTAGTCTGTTGTTTGGACATTAATTCGTCAATTTTAGAATTGACACCCTTTTCCCGCTGTCCATAGTTCAACAAAGAAGCCTTTAAATTTTCATACAGATCTTTTGTAAATTCGAATTTATTTTCAGTGAAGTATGTATCTGTTTTTGGATGATTACTGTCTGTTAATTGTTTATTATTGATATAAAATTCTACCCAGAGGTCTTCCAGATTATTCAGCTTCGTTTTAAGATATTCTGGAGTTTTTCTACTCGCAGAATCCTTCCCAAAGTTACTTTTCATTGATTTGATGGACTCTATGATTTCATTTTGCTGCTTAAGTAGATCCTCCATGATAATGATAAATGATGATAGTAGCAAAACAAAGGAACGATCTTACTTGATATGATGATGCAGAAGTTGCTAGATTGCGCGTAGTGCAAGTTCGGCTGATAAGGGTGCTGGCCTCACGCAGTGAGCCTGCCGGCCGACAGCGAGCTGACGATGTTGATGTACCAGCAAGCTACCTAGCTTGCCGTGTGATGATAACGGAAATACACGTCAACTAACTCCTCACTCGATGATATACAATCCAATGATATAATGGTCACGTTCTCTGATCACAGGGAACACTGTCAATGCCACGTGTCTTTACACAAACGCACTGAGGTCCCGTTTTTGACCAGACCGCGCGAGTGATCAAAATTCTCGAAGGACCAAAAATAAATGTAGGGTGTAAGTCTACATTTAATGTAAATAGTTGATATGATTGATATTGATAATTTTGAGTACTGAAGGACGAGGGATGGTAAATGAAACTGTTCCGCGTCGATGCTAATTTCAGACTGATTTAATTCAGGTAAAAAATCAACTTGCACACGTATGCTAAACGTGGCGGCACTATAAGGCTGCGCTACATTGATACCTATTTTAATATATTATGTACGTATCTATGCAATAGCCCGTACATGATATGTAATGTGTTACACGTCATATTACAGTACTGCCTGTAACACTTGTTACTTGTCATCTACTACTACTACTAAGTATTGCGATATGATATGTAATGTGTTACACGTCATATAACAGTACTGCCTGTAACACTTGTTACTTGTCATCTACTACTACTACTAAGTATTGCGTTATGATATGTAATGTGTTACACGTCATATAACAGTACTGCCTGTAACACTTGTTACTTGTCATCTACTACTACTACTAAGTATTGCGTTATGATATGTAATGTGTTACACGTCATATAACAGTACTGCCTGTAACACTTGTTACTTGTCATCTACTACTACTACTAAGTATTGCGTTATGATATGTAATGTGTTACACGTCATATAACAGTACTGCCTGTAACACTTGTTACTTGTCATCTACTACTACTACTAAGTATTGCGATATGATATGTAATGTGTTACACGTCATATTACAGTACTGCCTGTAACACTTGTTACTTGTCATCTACTACTACTACTAAGTATTGCGATATGATATGTAATGTGTTACACGTCATATAACAGTACTGCCTGTAACACTTGTTACTTGTCATCTACTACTACTACTAAGTATTGCGTTATGATATGTAATGTGTTACACGTCATATAACAGTACTGCCTGTAACACTTGTTACTTGTCATCTACTACTACTACTAAGTATTGCGATATGATATGTAATGTGTTACACGTCATATAACAGTACTGCCTGTAACACTTGTTACTTGTCATCTACTACTACTACTAAGTATTGCGATATGATATGTAATGTGTTACACGTCATATTACAGTACTGCCTGTAACACTTGTTACTTGTCATCTACTACTACTACTAAGTATTGCGATATGATATGTAATGTGTTACACGTCATATTACAGTACTGCCTGTAACACTTGTTACTTGTCATCTACTACTACTACTACTAAGTATTGCGTTATGATATGTAATGTGTTACACGTCATATAACAGTACTGCCTGTAACACTTGTTACTTGTCATCTACTACTACTACTAAGTATTGCGTTATGATAAGTAATGTGTTACACGTCATATAACAGTACTGCCTGTAACACTTGTTACTTGTCATCTACTACTACTACTAAGTATTGCGATATGATATGTAATGTGTTACACGTCATATTACAGTACTGCCTGTAACACTTGTTACTTGTCATCTACTACTACTACTAAGTATTGCGATATGATATGTAATGTGTTACACGTCATATTACAGTACTGCCTGTAACACTTGTTACTTGTCATCTACTACTACTACTAAGTATTGCGTTATGATATGTAATGTGTTACACGTCATATTACAGTACTGCCTGTAACACTTGTTACTTGTCATCTACTACTACTACTAAGTATTGCGATATGATATGTAATGTGTTACACGTCATATTACAGTACTGCCTGTAACACTTGTTACTTGTCATCTACTACTACTACTAAGTATTGCGTTATGATATGTAATGTGTTACACGTCATATTACAGTACTGCCTGTAACACTTGTTACTTGTCATCTACTACTACTACTAAGTATTGCGTTATGATATGTAATGTGTTACACGTCATATTACAGTACTGCCTGTAACACTTGTTACTTGTCATCTACTACTACTACTAAGTATTGCGTTATGATATGTAATGTGTTACACGTCATATAACAGTACTGCCTGTAACACTTGTTACTTGTCATCTACTACTACTACTAAGTATTGCGTTATGATATGTAATGTGTTACACGTCATATAACAGTACTGCCTGTAACACTTGTTACTTGTCATCTACTACTACTACTAAGTATTGCGTTATGATATGTAATGTGTTACACGTCATATTACAGTACTGCCTGTAACACTTGTTACTTGTCATCTACTACTACTACTAAGTATTGCGTTATGATATGTAATGTGTTACACGTCATATAACAGTACTGCCTGTAACACTTGTTACTTGTCATCTACTACTACTACTAAGTATTGCGTTATGATATGTAATGTGTTACACGTCATATAACAGTACTGCCTGTAACACTTGTTACTTGTCATCTACTACTACTACTAAGTATTGCGATATGATATGTAATGTGTTACACGTCATATAACAGTACTGCCTGTAACACTTGTTACTTGTCATCTACTACTACTACTAAGTATTGCGATATGATATGTAATGTGTTACACGTCATATAACAGTACTGCCTGTAACACTTGTTACTTGTCATCTACTACTACTACTAAGTATTGCGTTATGATATGTAATGTGTTACACGTCATATAACAGTACTGCCTGTAACACTTGTTACTTGTCATCTACTACTACTACTAAGTATTGCGTTATGATATGTAATGTGTTACACGTCATATAACAGTACTGCCTGTAACACTTGTTACTTGTCATCTACTACTACTACTAAGTATTGCGATATGATATGTAATGTGTTACACGTCATATAACAGTACTGCCTGTAACACTTGTTACTTGTCATCTACTACTACTACTAAGTATTGCGATATGATATGTAATGTGTTACACGTCATATAACAGTACTGCCTGTAACACTTGTTACTTGTCATCTACTACTACTACTAAGTATTGCGATATGATATGTAATGTGTTACACGTCATATAACAGTACTGCCTGTAACACTTGTTACTTGTCATCTACTACTACTACTAAGTATTGCGTTATGATATGTAATGTGTTACACGTCATATAACAGTACTGCCTGTAACACTTGTTACTTGTCATCTACTACTACTACTAAGTATTGCGTTATGATATGTAATGTGTTACACGTCATATAACAGTACTGCCTGTAACACTTGTTACTTGTCATCTACTACTACTACTAAGTATTGCGTTATGATATGTAATGTGTTACACGTCATATAACAGTACTGCCTGTAACACTTGTTACTTGTCATCTACTACTACTACTAAGTATTGCGATATGATATGTAATGTGTTACACGTCATATAACAGTACTGCCTGTAACACTTGTTACTTGTCATCTACTACTACTACTAAGTATTGCGATATGATATGTAATGTGTTACACGTCATATAACAGTACTGCCTGTAACACTTGTTACTTGTCATCTACTACTACTACTAAGTATTGCGTTATGATATGTAATGTGTTACACGTCATATAACAGTACTGCCTGTAACACTTGTTACTTGTCATCTACTACTACTACTAAGTATTGCGTTATGATATGTAATGTGTTACACGTCATATAACAGTACTGCCTGTAACACTTGTTACTTGTCATCTACTACTACTACTAAGTATTGCGTTATGATATGTAATGTGTTACACGTCATATAACAGTACTGCCTGTAACACTTGTTACTTGTCATCTACTACTACTACTAAGTATTGCGATATGATATGTAATGTGTTACACGTCATATAACAGTACTGCCTGTAACACTTGTTACTTGTCATCTACTACTACTACTAAGTATTGCGATATGATATGTAATGTGTTACACGTCATATAACAGTACTGCCTGTAACACTTGTTACTTGTCATCTACTACTACTACTAAGTATTGCGTTATGATATGTAATGTGTTACACGTCATATAACAGTACTGCCTGTAACACTTGTTACTTGTCATCTACTACTACTACTAAGTATTGCGATATGATATGTAATGTGTTACACGTCATATAAAAGTACTGCCTGTAACACTTGTTACTTGTCATCTACTACTACTACTAAGTATTGCGTTATGATATGTAATGTGTTACACGTCATATAAAAGTACTGCCTGTAACACTTGTTACTTGTCATCTACTACTACTACTAAGTATTGCGTTATGATATGTAATGTGTTACACGTCATATTACAGTACTGCCTGTAACACTTGTTACTTGTCATCTACTACTACTACTACTACTAAGTATTGCGTTATGATATGTAATGTGTTACACGTCATATAACAGTACTGCCTGTAACACTTGTTACTTGTCATCTACTACTACTACTAAGTATTGCGATATGATATGTAATAAGTTACACGTCATATAACAGTACTGCCTGTAACACTTGTTACTTGTCATCTACTACTACTACTAAGTATTGCGTTATGATATGTAATGTGTTACACGTCATATTACAGTACTGCCTGTAACACTTGTTACTTGTCATCTACTACTACTACTAAGTATTGCGTTATGATATGTAATGTGTTACACGTCATATTACAGTACTGCCTGTAACACTTGTTACTTGTCATCTACTACTACTACTAAGTATTGCGATATGATATGTAATGTGTTACACGTCATATTACAGTACTGCCTGTAACACTTGTTACTTGTCATCTACTACTACTACTAAGTATTGCGATATGATATGTAATGTGTTACACGTCATATAACAGTACTGCCTGTAACACTTGTTACTTGTCATCTTCTACTACTACTAAGTATTGCGTTATGATATGTAATGTGTTACACGTCATATAACAGTACTGCCTGTAACACTTGTTACTTGTCATCTTCTACTACTACTAAGTATTGCGTTATGATATGTAATGTGTTACACGTCATATAACAGTACTGCCTGTAACACTTGTTACTTGTCATCTACTACTACTACTAAGTATTGCGATATGATATGTAATGTGTTACACGTCATATTACAGTACTGCCTGTAACACTTGTTACTTGTCATCTACTACTACTACTAAGTATTGCGTTATGATATGTAACGTGTTACACGTCATATAACAGTACTGCCTGTAACACTTGTTACTTGTCATCTACTACTACTACTAAGTATTGCGTTATGATATGTAACGTGTTACACGTCATATAACAGTACTGCCTGTAACACTTGTTACTTGTCATCTACTACTACTACTAAGTATTGCGATATGATATGTAATGTGTTACACGTCATATAACAGTACTGCCTGTAACACTTGTTACTTGTCATCTACTACTACTACTAAGTATTGCGATATGATATGTAATGTGTTACACGTCATATAACAGTACTGCCTGTAACACTTGTTACTTGTCATCTACTACTACTACTAAGTATTGCGTTATGATATGTAATGTGTTACACGTCATATAACAGTACTGCCTGTAACACTTGTTACTTGTCATCTACTACTACTACTAAGTATTGCGTTATGATATGTAATGTGTTACACGTCATATAACAGTACTGCCTGTAACACTTGTTACTTGTCATCTACTACTACTACTAAGTATTGCGATATGATATGTAATGTGTTACACGTCATATAACAGTACTGCCTGTAACACTTGTTACTTATCATCTACTACTACTACTAAGTATTGCGTTATGATATGTAATGTGTTACACGTCATATAACAGTACTGCCTGTAACACTTGTTACTTGTCATCTACTACTACTACTAAGTATTGCGATATGATATGTAATGTGTTACACGTCATATAACAGTACTGCCTGTAACACTTGTTACTTGTCATCTACTACTACTACTAAGTATTGCGATATGATATGTAATGTGTTACACGTCATATAACAGTACTGCCTGTAACACTTGTTACTTGTCATCTACTACTACTACTAAGTATTGCGTTATGATATGTAATGTGTTACAAGTCATATAACAGTACTGCCTGTAACACTTGTTACTTGTCATCTACTACTACTACTAAGTATTGCGATATGATATGTAATGTGTTACACGTCATATAACAGTACTGCCTGTAACACTTGTTACTTGTCATCTACTACTACTACTAAGTATTGCGATATGATATGTAATGTGTTACACGTCATATAACAGTACTGCCTGTAACACTTGTTACTTGTCATCTACTACTACTACTAAGTATTGCGATATGATATGTAATGTGTTACACGTCATATAACAGTACTGCCTGTAACACTTGTTACTTGTCATCTACTACTACTACTAAGTATTGCGTTATGATATGTAATGTGTTACACGTCATATAACAGTACTGCCTGTAACACTTGTTACTTGTCATCTACTACTACTACTAAGTATTGCGTTATGATATGTAATGTGTTACACGTCATATTACAGTACTGCCTGTAACACTTGTTACTTGTCATCTACTACTACTACTACTAAGTATTGCGTTATGATATGTAATGTGTTACACGTCATATAACAGTACTGCCTGTAACACTTGTGTGACGAGCAACCCTAGCTGCCAGCGGAGAAGCAACAACCCTACGACAATCCACGCATCACTCAGCCACCGGCCCCGCGCTCCGCACCCCGCATGAACAGCCAGACCTTATATAAGCGAGAACGCGCCTCAGTACGGTAGCACTCGTCCGCGGGCTCTCGCGCCAACAAGGCAGCTAGCATCGTATTGACAGTGCTCCCTCTCTCGGCCAGCGCACGCAGGTTTGTGGCGTTTGTCCGGATATGCTAGTGCAGCAGGTCGAGAGTGGTTTTCAGTTTCAGTAGGGCCTTCACAGAGGAACGCTCCGCATTCCGAGCGCACGCATCCTTAGGGATCTGCTGTGCGACGTTACGGAGTTGTCCTCCAGTGAAGGCACATCAGTTATCAGCAGGACCTTGATAGGGGAACGTCCCGCGTTCTGAGCGCACGCAGGTTTGTGGCGTTTGTCCGGATATGCAGTTGCGACGTTACGGGACTCTCCCCCATTGAAGGAATATCAGTTATCAGTAGGACTTTCACAGAGGAACGTCCCGCATTCCGAGCGCACGCATCCTTAGGGATCTGCTGTGCGACGTTACGGGATTGTCTTCCAGTGAAAGGACGTCAGGTCTCAGTAGGCCCATCTCCGAGGAACGTCCCGCATTCCGAGCGCACGCAGGTCCCGAGGGATCTGCTGTGCGACGTTACGGGACTGTCCTCCGGCGAAGGAACATTAGTTTCCGCTAGGTCCCTCACAGAGGAACGCCTCGCATTCTCAGCGCACGCAGACCCTCAGGGATCCGCTGTTGCGACGCCGCGAGGTTGTCCTCCAGTGAAGGAAGGTCAGGGCACCCGTAGGCTTGTTGCTAGGGAGCGCCACGTACTCTGAGCGCACGCAGGTTTGTGGCGTTTGTCCGGATATGCAGTTGCGACGTTACTGGACAGCTCCCTAGTAACCATACGTTCAGCAGGTACTCTTAGATAAGTTCAGTATCGCACGCGTAGCGTACTCAGGTGGTGGAATCCACGAATTAGGTACCTCTAGTATATAAGTAAATAGGATACAGTGAATCTAGATTTAAGGAATCTATGTTAAACAGAAATAAAAGTTGTCGCTTTTGTATAACCTAGTGACCGATCGTTTCCATAGTAAACTCCCTAACCCTGAAACCCCCAGTGAACCGTCATGAGATCCTATCAAGTGCTAGCGAAGTGCTCAGGCTAGCCGGCCCGAAGAGCATTCCGTTACATTTTGGCGCCCAACGTAATAAACAGGAGTTTAGGGACAACTAGGACTAGACATAAACCGTTCCGTAAGAAATAAAATAAGCCGCTTGCTCGTGATTACCGTTCCGTTACCGTTCCGTCCGATAAAATTCCGTACACGTCAAGTAGGTCACCCCGCAGATGTCTACGTCCTGGGTTTACACACTCAAAAAAGCCGAATTAGTAAAAATATTACAAGAGAACCAAATCCCGACAGAGGATCTCACCGTCGAACAACTCAGAAAACTAGCAGTACAAAGTATAACCGCAGGTCTCCTTACATATCAAGAAATGTCGAACAAAAAGACCGACGAAACAACCGACAAGGGAATAAATAAACCCGAAATGTCATTGAAAGACATATCGAAAATCATAGGAAATTGGGATATCGCTTTTACAGGAAGAAACGACCCAATTGAATTCCTAGAAAGACTAGACGAACTCATCAACAGCAATGGAGTAGACCAAGAAATACTACTACAACTGTTGCCAAGGTTCTTTAAGTACGATGCACGGTTGTGGTACAGAAACAATAACCAGACATGGAAATCATGGGATAACTTCAAGGAAGACTTCAAGTTATATTACCTACCGTTAGATTATGAATCTAAAATACTAGAAGAAATAATAGCAAGAAAACAGAAATACAATGAAACTTTCATTCTGTACTTAACAGGAATACAGACACTTATACGCAGATATAACAGGCTCACAGAAGAGCAAACATTAAACAGAATATTTGATAATATGCATCCAAATTACAAATTGTACATAAAGAGAACCGAATTTCAGAACCTGAAAGATTTACTTCGTTTAACACGCGAATACGAAAAGATACACGAAGAAAAATCAAAACAGTTCAGTCAGTGGAATACAGGAACCAATACATACAGTGAACAAGAAAACATAGCAAACAGTCAGTTTTCACAAAAGGTGGAAGGTAAAACCAATAATAAACATAGTTACATGGCAAATTACGATACAGATAAATGCTGCTGGAGCTGCGGAAAGTCAGGACATTCGACGAAAGAATGTAGAAACCACAAAAAAATATTTTGCTGTCAATGCGGCAAAATAGGTGTAATGAGCATTAAATGCTGTAGGAAACCATCAGAAAGAAATACTTTTGGAAAATCCTACAGTACCTATACCACTACCATAGATTCAAGAAAAGATAAGCGCACTTTTACAGAAATAAAAACCTTGGGGAAAACCTATAAAGCACTTTTAGATACAGGATCAACAAACTCATACATAAATAATGAAATACTCAGGGAATGTAAAGAAAAATCAGTACAGGTCAGAAAATCCAACCACATGGTCAAGATGGCAAACGGATCAATAGTAGACGTCGAAGACTGCGTCACGTTAGAGATAACAGTAAACAATAGAAGTTTCAAACACCAGTTTCACGTTTTACAACATGCCTCTCACGCAATTATTGGAGTGGATATACTGACAAAAGCGGGAATCACAATCCAGTTTGAAGAAACAGATCAAAACCACAAGGAAACTGAAAACAGTAGTAGAAATACAACATTTACCGAAAAAATCTCACAGTCCAGTAATTTAACAGAAAAACAAAAACAGATATCAGAAGAAATCCTACAGGTAGAATTTGAAAAGTGTACAAACGCTGCAAATGGAAAATCTCGAAAAAACTCATCCGATAGGCTAGTGCGTTGTGCACTGGACTTACAACAGTACGAGTACGACTTCACTGCAAAATACAGAAGTGGCAAACAAAATCAGTTAGCAGATGAGTTGTCCCGGAACCCGACTTGCGCGGCTACATGCGGCGACAAAGCAGACTGGTACGACAAAAAAGTACTAGGACTCCAATCCGACAACAACAAGCAAACACAATATTGTATGCGGGACAGCAAACTATATAAAAAAATAACAAGTAACGCTTACGGAATAAAATCAGACTGCAACTCAGAATGGAAACTTTGTATCCCAAAAAACCAGAGAGAATCGTTATTAGAAGAAAACCACGATGTACCGACAGCAGGTCACCTAGGCACCTCGAAAACCTTAAAAAGATTAGCCCAAAGATATTATTGGCCAGGAATGTTCCGCGACGTAACTAAGTACGTAAAAAAATGCATCATTTGCCAAGCACATAAAATGTCACAAGAAAAGAAACCCGGCACAATGCACATAAAAAACGCGGAAGAGCCTTGGGAAGTAGTAAGAACCAATCAGATAGGACCGTTACCTATACCTCGCACAAGTACTACGAACACACCGGTCGCACCCGACCCCGCCAACCGGCCCATGGAGGCCCCCTTTCCAGCGGTGATAGCCGAGGTCCAGAGGGAGCCGCCATCAGCCCCGGCCAACAAACGAAAAGGCAAGCGGGGGAAAACAAGAAAGCGAACCGGACATCCTAGGAATAGAGGAAACCGCCTTTCCAGTGACGACAGCCGAAGTCCAGAGGGAGCCGCCGTCAGACCTGGCCAGCACCTCCGACACACGGGTCGTCACAGAAGAAGACTACCAGCCCATGGAAGCCGCTCCTCCAGTGATGACAGCCGAGGTCCAGAGGGAGCCGCCGTCATCTCTGGCCAGCACCTCCGACACACAGGTCGTCACGGACGAAACCTCCCAGCCTATGGAAGCCGCTTCTCCAACTTCAACAACCGGAATCCAAAGAGAACCGCCGCCAAACCCAGCCAACAGGCGTAGGGGCAAACGCGGAAAAAGGAGGAAGCGGGCCGGACGCCAGAGGAACGGAGGGAGCCGCAGGGGCGTAGTCCGTATGCCCAAGTACAAACCAGGAGGGAACCCGACAGTTTAAATATCTATTGTTAATTCAAAAATTACAGATAATATAATGTAAATATAACTAGTATCATTTACCATTATCACGTGTTAAGTACCGAATAGATGGTGTTAATTAACCGACTAGTGAAAAGTTATGTACCGAACAGGTAAAAATACAGTAATATTATTGTTTAAGTCATAGTTAAGTGTAATCGTAAAATAAGATAGGTAGATTCCCAAGAGTTACAGATACCGTTATATTCATACTACGAAGTCAGTATTTTCGTTTTCATTTTACCAGATTAATATAAAATAAGATTTAATACTTAGTTCCTCATATTAGGATTAAGAAACTAGCAACAGGTAACAGTAATACAAGAATTAGCAACAGCCCGATCCCTAAAAAGTTAGGTCAATAAACAGCCCAAATACCGTTTTTCAGAGGTCAAAAAGAATATACAGATTACTCGCAGTTTCCGTGTGATTTTTACAGACGTAAAAATCTTCAGAGGAAGGGAGGGAGTGTGACGAGCAACCCTAGCTGCCAGCGGAGAAGCAACAACCCTACGACAATCCACGCATCACTCAGCCACCGGCCCCGCGCTCCGCACCCCGCATGAACAGCCAGACCTTATATAAGCGAGAACGCGCCTCAGTACGGTAGCACTCGTCCGCGGGCTCTCGCGCCAACAAGGCAGCTAGCATCGTATTGACAGTGCTCCCTCTCTCGGCCAGCGCACGCAGGTTTGTGGCGTTTGTCCGGATATGCTAGTGCAGCAGGTCGAGAGTGGTTTTCAGTTTCAGTAGGGCCTTCACAGAGGAACGCTCCGCATTCCGAGCGCACGCATCCTTAGGGATCTGCTGTGCGACGTTACGGAGTTGTCCTCCAGTGAAGGCACATCAGTTATCAGCAGGACCTTGATAGGGGAACGTCCCGCGTTCTGAGCGCACGCAGGTTTGTGGCGTTTGTCCGGATATGCAGTTGCGACGTTACGGGACTCTCCCCCATTGAAGGAATATCAGTTATCAGTAGGACTTTCACAGAGGAACGTCCCGCATTCCGAGCGCACGCATCCTTAGGGATCTGCTGTGCGACGTTACGGGATTGTCTTCCAGTGAAAGGACGTCAGGTCTCAGTAGGCCCATCTCCGAGGAACGTCCCGCATTCCGAGCGCACGCAGGTCCCGAGGGATCTGCTGTGCGACGTTACGGGACTGTCCTCCGGCGAAGGAACATTAGTTTCCGCTAGGTCCCTCACAGAGGAACGCCTCGCATTCTCAGCGCACGCAGACCCTCAGGGATCCGCTGTTGCGACGCCGCGAGGTTGTCCTCCAGTGAAGGAAGGTCAGGGCACCCGTAGGCTTGTTGCTAGGGAGCGCCACGTACTCTGAGCGCACGCAGGTTTGTGGCGTTTGTCCGGATATGCAGTTGCGACGTTACTGGACAGCTCCCTAGTAACCATACGTTCAGCAGGTACTCTTAGATAAGTTCAGTATCGCACGCGTAGCGTACTCAGGTGGTAGAATCCACGAATTAGGTACCTCTAGTATATAAGTAAATAGGATACAGTGAATCTAGATTTAAGGAATCTATGTTAAACAGAAATAAAAGTTGTCGCTTTTGTATAACCTAGTGACCGATCGTTTCCATAGTAAACTCCCTAACCCTGAAACCCCCAGTGAACCGTCATGAGATCCTATCAAGTGCTAGCGAAGTGCTCAGGCTAGCCGGCCCGAAGAGCATTCCGTTACACTTGTTACTTGTCATCTACTACTACTACTAAGTATTGCGATATGATATGTAATAAGTTACACGTCATATAACAGTACTGCCTGTAACACTTGTTACTTGTCATCTACTACTACTACTAAGTATTGCGTTATGATATGTAATGTGTTACACGTCATATTACAGTACTGCCTGTAACACTTGTTACTTGTCATCTACTACTACTACTAAGTATTGCGTTATGATATGTAATGTGTTACACGTCATATTACAGTACTGCCTGTAACACTTGTTACTTGTCATCTACTACTACTACTAAGTATTGCGATATGATATGTAATGTGTTACACGTCATATTACAGTACTGCCTGTAACACTTGTTACTTGTCATCTACTACTACTACTAAGTATTGCGATATGATATGTAATGTGTTACACGTCATATAACAGTACTGCCTGTAACACTTGTTACTTGTCATCTTCTACTACTACTAAGTATTGCGATATGATATGTAATGTGTTACACGTCATATAACAGTACTGCCTGTAACACTTGTTACTTGTCATCTACTACTACTACTAAGTATTGCGATATGATATGTAATGTGTTACACGTCATATAACAGTACTGCCTGTAACACTTGTTACTTGTCATCTACTACTACTACTAAGTATTGCGTTATGATATGTAATGTGTTACACGTCATATAACAGTACTGCCTGTAACACTTGTTACTTGTCATCTACTACTACTACTAAGTATTGCGTTATGATATGTAATGTGTTACACGTCATATAACAGTACTGCCTGTAACACTTGTTACTTGTCATCTACTACTACTACTAAGTATTGCGTTATGATATGTAATGTGTTACACGTCATATAACAGTACTGCCTGTAACACTTGTTACTTGTCATCTTCTACTACTACTAAGTATTGCGTTATGATATGTAATGTGTTACACGTCATATAACAGTACTGCCTGTAACACTTGTTACTTGTCATCTACTACTACTACTAAGTATTGCGTTATGATATGTAATGTGTTACACGTCATATAACAGTACTGCCTGTAACACTTGTTACTTGTCATCTACTACTACTACTAAGTATTGCGATATGATATGTAATGTGTTACACGTCATATAACAGTACTGCCTGTAACACTTGTTACTTGTCATCTACTACTACTACTAAGTATTGCGTTATGATATGTAATGTGTTACACGTCATATAACAGTACTGCCTGTAACACTTGTTACTTGTCATCTACTACTACTACTAAGTATTGCGTTATGATATGTAATGTGTTACACGTCATATAACAGTACTGCCTGTAACACTTGTTACTTGTCATCTACTACTACTACTAAGTATTGCGATATGATATGTAATGTGTTACACGTCATATAACAGTACTGCCTGTAACACTTGTTACTTGTCATCTACTACTACTACTAAGTATTGCGTTATGATATGTAATGTGTTACACGTCATATAACAGTACTGCCTGTAACACTTGTTACTTGTCATCTACTACTACTACTAAGTATTGCGTTATGATATGTAATGTGTTACACGTCATATAACAGTACTGCCTGTAACACTTGTTACTTGTCATCTACTACTACTACTACTAAGCCACACCCCGGACGCTCCATACAAACGAGCGAGAAATGATATACATATATATAACTGACGTATCTATAGGCAAGAATGCAGGTAGGGTTGAATCACACCGGCGGTATTGGTCACGAATGTTTGTTAGTTATTTACTGCATGCACACTGCAAGATATATATACTGTGCTGCAAGCAACAATCAACAGTTATCTTACATGATTAAGTAACTTACATGGATAACATTGTTTATTTGTTCTTCAAACACAGGAGCTTTTGTCCGTGAAACAATCTCATTTAGCAACCTACAATAATAGTCAATCTCAATCTATAATTCCGAGATCACATTTTATAATATTACACCACTAGTTATTTCTATACAACTCATACTTTCACACCATCTAATTAAATTATTACAAACAATAAATAAAACAAACAAAATATCTCACAAGCCACAATAACAAACTGATATCTGACATATGAAAAACATAAAGGAACTACATTTCTAAAAAAAAAAGATACAGCTAGTATGAAGTATCATAGGAACTGATTGTTCTTAGATTTGGTCGTATAATATTGGTGGTCAGCCAATCGTGATACGAGGCATCTCAGCGCCGCGGCCGCCTATTGGCGTCGAGCGGTGAGCGGCGCGCAAAGTAAATATAAGTGACGTTAATCGCGCATGCGTAGTTCGTCCTTTACGTTCGGTAACTAGTTGCTTTTTATTCCGGTGTACGAAATCACAGCGGCGCGCAAAGTGAATATAAGTGACGTTTATCGCGCTTGCGTAGCTCGTCCTTTACGTTTGGTACCCAATCTACATCCAATCTGAGTGACGGGGGGGTGAGGTCGAATTTAGAGAGCGGCAGGGAGTGTCCATACTGTACGTTAGTACTAATATATATACTGTGACTAAGTATTGCGTTATGATATGTAATGTGTTACACGTCATATAACAGTACTGCCTGTAACACTTGTTACTTGTCATCTACTACTACTACTAAGTATTGCGATATGATATGTAATGTGTTACACGTCATATTACAGTACTGCCTGTAACACTTGTTACTTGTCATCTACTACTACTACTAAGTATTGCGTTATGATATGTAATGTGTTACACGTCATATAACAGTACTGCCTGTAACACTTGTTACTTGTCATCTACTACTACTACTAAGTATTGCGTTATGATATGTAATGTGTTACACGTCATATTACAGTACTGCCTGTAACACTTGTTACTTGTCATCTACTACTACTACTAAGTATTGCGATATGATATGTAATGTGTTACACGTCATATTACAGTACTGCCTGTAACACTTGTTACTTGTCATCTACTACTACTACTACTAAGTATTGCGATATGATATGTAATGTGTTACACGTCATATAACAGTACTGCCTGTAACACTTGTTACTTGTCATCTACTACTACTACTACTAAGTATTGCGTTATGATATGTAATGTGTTACACGTCATATAACAGTACTGCCTGTAACACTTGTTACTTGTCATCTACTACTACTACTAAGTATTGCGATATGATATGTAATGTGTTACACGTCATATTACAGTACTGCCTGTAACACTTGTTACTTGTCATCTACTACTACTACTAAGTATTGCGATATGATATGTAATGTGTTACACGTCATATTACAGTACTGCCTGTAACACTTGTTACTTGTCATCTACTACTACTACTAAGTATTGCGATATGATATGTAATGTGTTACACGTCATATAACAGTACTGCCTGTAACACTTGTTACTTGTCATCTTCTACTACTACTAAGTATTGCGTTATGATATGTAATGTGTTACACGTCATATAACAGTACTGCCTGTAACACTTGTTACTTGTCATCTTCTACTACTACTAAGTATTGCGTTATGATATGTAATGTGTTACACGTCATATAACAGTACTGCCTGCAACACTTGTTACTTGTCATCTACTACTACTACTAAGTATTGCGTTATGATATGTAATGTGTTACACGTCATATAACAGTACTGCCTGTAACACTTGTTACTTGTCATCTACTACTACTACTAAGTATTGCGTTATGATATGTAATGTGTTACACGTCATATAACAGTACTGCCTGTAACACTTGTTACTTGTCATCTACTACTACTACTAAGTATTGCGTTATGATATGTAATGTGTTACACGTCATATAACAGTACTGCCTGTAACACTTGTTACTTGTCATCTACTACTACTACTAAGTATTGCGATATGATATGTAATGTGTTACACGTCATATAACAGTACTGCCTGTAACACTTGTTACTTGTCATCTACTACTACTACTAAGTATTGCGATATGATATGTAATGTGTTACACGTCATATAACAGTACTGCCTGTAACACTTGTTACTTGTCATCTACTACTACTACTACTAAGTATTGCGTTATGATATGTAATGTGTTACACGTCATATAACAGTACTGCCTGTAACACTTGTTACTTGTCATCTACTACTACTACTAAGTATTGCGATATGATATGTAATGTGTTACACGTCATATAACAGTACTGCCTGTAACACTTGTTACTTGTCATCTACTACTACTACTAAGTATTGCGTTATGATATGTAATGTGTTACACGTCATATAACAGTACTGCCTGTAACACTTGTTACTTGTCATCTACTACTACTACTAAGTATTGCGTTATGATATGTAATGTGTTACACGTCATATAACAGTACTGCCTGTAACACTTGTTACTTGTCATCTACTACTACTACTAAGTATTGCGTTATGATATGTAATGTGTTACACGTCATATAACAGTACTGCCTGTAACACTTGTTACTTGTCATCTACTACTACTACTAAGTATTGCGATATGATATGTAATGTGTTACACGTCATATAACAGTACTGCCTGTAACACTTGTTACTTGTCATCTACTACTACTACTAAGTATTGCGTTATGATATGTAATGTGTTACACGTCATATAACAGTACTGCCTGTAACACTTGTTACTTGTCATCTACTACTACTACTAAGTATTGCGTTATGATATGTAATGTGTTACACGTCATATAACAGTACTGCCTGTAACACTTGTTACTTGTCATCTACTACTACTACTAAGTATTGCGTTATGATATGTAATGTGTTACACGTCATATAACAGTACTGCCTGTAACACTTGTTACTTGTCATCTACTACTACTACTAAGTATTGCGTTATGATATGTAATGTGTTACACGTCATATAACAGTACTGCCTGTAACACTTGTTACTTGTCATCTACTACTACTACTAAGTATTGCGTTATGATATGTAATGTGTTACACGTCATATAACAGTACTGCCTGTAACACTTGTTACTTGTCATCTACTACTACTACTAAGTATTGCGTTATGATATGTAATGTGTTACACGTCATATAACAGTACTGCCTGTAACACTTGTTACTTGTCATCTACTACTACTACTAAGTATTGCGTTATGATATGTAATGTGTTACACGTCATATAACAGTACTGCCTGTAACACTTGTTACTTGTCATCTTCTACTACTACTAAGAATAAAGTTGCTGATACAATTTGTACGTCTGTATTTGTAATGTCTACGTTATACTAATATGGGGTCTTTATTAGAACAGCAGAACCCCAAAAAATAATTGTTAGAATTTTTGTCAGAAAAATTATCTTTTCGCACTGTTTTAAATTTAATATTGCCCGGATCTCACGTTCTGTAGAAACTACTACTCGGATCTCTGAAACTACTAAACAGATTTTTAATACGATAGATATCAGACCGATGTCTGTCTGTTCGTTATAGAAGCCAACATTCTTACGGGCTGTGGAATGGTGAAGTAGTTTTCATACCACGCATACCCCTCATTCCCAACAATTTCCCATTTCAATTTAACCCTTGGTCGGTCTCACATCTACTCGTATTGTGACGTAGTTGGTCGCGTGGGGTTACTTCGCACATTTATTGTGATGTAGTTGGTGCGTGGGGTTACTTCGCACATGTCTCGTGACGTAGTTGGTCGTGTGGGGTTACTTCGCACATGTATTGTGACGGAGTTGGTCGCGTGGGGTTACTTCGCACATGTATTGTGATTTGTGACGTAGTTGGTCGCGTGGAGTTACTTCGCACATGTATTGTGACGTACTTGGTCGAGTGGGGTTACTTCGCACATGTATTGTGACGTAGTTGGTCGCGTGGGGTTACTTCGCACATGTCTTGTGACGTAGTTGGTCGCGTGGGGTTACTTCGCACATGTATTGTGACGTAGTTGGTCTCGTGGGGTTATTGAGAACCCTATATTTCAATAGCCTGCCTATGAAATGAAATGTTCGTGACGGTAGCAAAACGGCCAAGCCACGTGTTTTGACTAAAATGTGGAATTTGTGCAGGTAGGCCTGGTAAAGTTAGGGCGCATAGATGAAAAATCTTGGCTCTACATGACATTTGACCACTTTTTAATATATTTTGAGTAAGGTATAGTGTAGAGCTTGTAGGTTTAGAGCGTGCAGTCTTTAGATATATATACTTTTATATATACGACAGTACTAATATATATACTTTTGGCTTCATACGAGATCTGATAAATTTTTCACAGGGTAAGCTACGTCACAGTATATATATTAGTACTAACGTGAAAATGAAAATGTTTTAGTGGGTTTTATTTTCTCTGTATACTTAAAATTTGAAAGTAAGAACCTAAATTGCTCTCTTTGACATGAAATCACGAAATAACATAAAAATGCTTTTCTCGACAATAAACATCTTTTTTAAATTTCTTTGACATCTTACGATATCAATGAACATTATAACATGAAAGTTGGTCACAGATAACAAAAGTCATATGATTTTTTACAAAACTTAATCAGCCCAAGTACAGTCAATCAATACATACTGTTTTCGAATGTATTGGACATACAAAATGGACAAATGGTTTATCTGTTTGTCTAGGACAGTAAATACAACGCTTCCATAAATGCAATACCGCCTCTATTTTCATCACCCTCACCGCCAGGAACATCATCTTCTAACCAGCCCTGTGTACGTTCTCGTTGTTTATCTAATAATCTACGTTTCAATTACCTGTAATAAAATGTTCTTAAACAAAAACCCAACTCGGGGGAGGCCTTATCCATTCAGGGATCGCTTTGAGAAATATTAACCTTTGAAGTGCAAATTTTTGTTAGAGTTGAGTGTCTCCCCCCTACTAGCTAAACCTCTATTTTAGGACATCTGCAAAAAATGTAAATAGTAGGACATGTAATCAATTTAAAAGGTAAACTATCACGGCTAAGTAGGTTTTTTTTTACTTTAGGAGTAATACTCGACTAACTTAAGGTGTGCAATTGGATTTGTAAAAAGTTCATAGATTTGCCATAATATACAAAATATTATATAACCTACTGCAAATGTAATTTTATTTTCCAAAATGTACATTTATTTTTTGAAAAGACCACGGAACCCTACTTTGCGCGAGTCCAACTTACACATGTCCGTTTTTTTATATTAGTGATATATGTAGAAACACATTTTGGGTAAAATTAAAACTTTTTTTTCATGACAACAATATATTGTAGGTACCTTTACTTTCTTGCTTTGGGCTGGGTCGCTTGAAAGTTGAAATAATCGCATTTTATTGTGAAGTTCCACAGGACGTACTTACGTGCGTACGTCCATCCATCCTGTACATTAAAATTAAATAATGATAGTTATTATGTTTGCGCTGGTTTAAAAACGCCAGGTACATCTCATAGAAATGCGCAAATTCGGATTATTTTTCGCAGTGTTTATTTTCCGCGTTTATATGTCTGCTTATCAATGTAGAATCCCCCCCTAACCCCCCCCCTTTGCTGTTGTGTCGCAGCCAGTGACTTATATATTACTGGCGTCGCAGCCCTTTGTTTATTTATATCACTATCTGCATAGATTGTTATCAGACTTTCATTGTTGGGGTCGGAAATACCCACCTTGTTAGTCCAGGGTTAAGATCTAAATTTATTGCACTCATACATGATGATTGATGAATAGCTAGCTTTTATTGTTTAATGAATGTTCTGACAGAACAAAACGTCTTGTTATCATGCAGTCGGCAGCATCTCTTATCATAGTAATAATGATATTATCAGGCGGCGGATCCTCTTATTATAAAATAAGTCTCGCAATTTAGACGAACCATTGTATCTTTTCGTTTAGAGGAGTTGTCAGTGCATATTGCATTGTATAATCAAGTCACGTGAAAATAATTAGAAGCTTTTTAGGGATTTGAGAAAATTCGATCAGATAAAACTTTAAGTGATTTTGTTAATTTTAAAATTTGGTCAACTTCAATCTTGTCAAAAATGAGTGCGACCAAATCTTTAAATGATATACTAACGACGAAACAAATAGACAGCGTTGTAAAGAAGGCAACAGGAGAGGATTCCTACCAGCTGCTGTCTGAGAAACTGCGGCCAGCCGCGGAAGGCATCATAGGCCACCTCGGCGACCACTACCGCCTAGCACTGCGCGTGCGCACGTCCCGCGGAGTGCGTACCTTGTGGCTCTTCGTCAAGACTCTCCCCATGGCCAACCACAGCAAGCAGGAGTTTATTAAGTCTGCAAACTTTTTCAAGAGAGAAGAGCTCATGTTTCAGCTGTTTAAATATATGGGCGGGGATGATGGTGAGTTGTGCGCTGTTTTGTTTTTTTTTCGTTAGGTAGACACATTGAAGTTGCAAATTTGTTTCTGCTGAAAGAATGACGAATCAGTCTGGTCGTTGCTTATTTTCAGTATATTGTTAAGTGGTTTTTGATAAGTTTCTGTAAGTGATGTTTATCGTTTTCTATGACGAGATGGACGCTGCTTACCCTCTTGACCCTTACAATTGAGGGAGTGCCGGATTGGGTTACGTCTTTTGAACCCTTTATTTAAGTACATTTCCATTTTTATTTTCACATTCTCAGGTCCCAACCCGTGGCACCCTAAAGCCTATCTATGCACGGACACCTTCGTGGTGATGCCCGATCTCTCCTTCGAGGGCTACAGCTCGCGGCCGACCTGTGAGTACTTCGACCCACCTCACGTGTTGATCGTTATGACATCCTTAGCGCGCTTCCATGCAGCTTTTGCCACCTACGACACAACTAATGCTAGCAATGGAAACCGCAACAATTTCTTCCAAAAGTACAAAGATTTATTTAAAGATCTTGTATTCTGCGACTCGCCGTGGCTCCGGGCAGCCGCCGTCGTAGCAAGCAGTCTTATAAAGACGTATTCGAAGCACAAAGACATCCCCAGCCTGGATGAAGAGATGACCAAATTGTTTATTGAAGCCTGCGCGACCATGCAGCTATACGACGAAACTCTCAACGTCACAATCCACAGGGATCTTTGGAGCAACAACATCCTGTTTCGTTACGAGAACGACGTTCCAGTCAACGCTGTCCTCCTGGACTACCAGTGCCTGGAGTATAGACCGCCTGCATTCGACGTAACCACATTTCTTTATTTTCAAACGTCTAGGAAGTTTCGGGAAGTTTATGAGAAAGAAGTTTGCATTCACTACTATAAAATCTTTTTGGAGAGTGTGGACGAGACGACGCGAGGGCGATTGGAGAAACTCGGCTACAGTCTGGGAGAGTTCCTTAGTTGGTATGAGCGCGCGCGGATGTTTGGCATGGTTGTGGCGCTGGGTATCCTGCCTTACGCGCTGATGGACCCGGTGAGTGCGCGCCGCGTGTACGACGACCCCACCACCTACCAAGAGATCATACGGGACCGCAGCGGGCCCGTGCTCGAGTACTGCCTCCAGAACATACATTTTAGGGACCGGCAGGTGGAGCTAGCTGAGGAGTTCATTGAGCGGTACATTCTAAATGTTGCATAAATGTTTACGAAGTAGGATAGGAAATCACCGTGACATGAGTACACAGGGAACAAATGGTGATATGCGGTGAGTGCGGGGCAGCGGCCACAGCTAATTTAGTAAGTTACTAAGACGAGCGCGGCAAAGTGTGCACTCACACAGTTACAAAGTGTGCACTCACATAAGTCACACAGTTACAAATAAAACTGGGTCACGGACATTGGCCTCCCCCAACGATATCCACGACGACCGGTTCTGCGCTGCCCGCATCCAGCGGCTTCCCACGACCTTCACCAGGTCATCGGTCCATTGCCTATGTTTTCCGGTGCGCGGTATGTTTATTCAAAATTTATACTGTTATTTTTATACAATATATGAGTGAGTTTTGATTCTGATGTTCTTCATACCCTAGTCACACCCCGGACACTGCATATACTGCATACAAAAGGTCGTGAAATGACATTTCTAAAAACAAATGACGGAGCAAACAAAATCACGGCTAATTCCCATACGTTCGAGAACCAAACTATAACCAATCTGGGTAACGAGGGGGTGAGGTCGCAATCTAGAGAGCGGAAGGAATTGTCCATATTGATTGCTCGTCCGATGGCACTGCTGGTAGGGAAACCAAGTTACAGAGATTTTTCCCATGAAATGTTGCATCAAATAAGAGCCATATGGCCTGCGCTGGTATTCGTGCAGCATATGGCTGCTCCGAATGGCGCTTGCTTGTGTGATGGATGTGTGTCACCGGCGGCGGGCTGCGCCAAATCGAGACACCACAATAACACTATTAGATTTGGAAAATGTACAGGATGATACCGGCGCGGTCTGCGCCACATCGAGATGCCACAATAGGGATGACGAATGCTAGTCATCTGAGTTACTTTTTATCATCTGTCAAAAACTACATTTTGTTCTAAAAATGTTTGAAATACCTAGGCGTGATGTCATAGTTTTGCAGCATCATTTATGTACTAATTTTGTGATTTTGGTGACTTAAAAATGGAAGACTTGATGGCAATGACTTATATATTACTGGCGTAAGGACTCGGCCAACGCGCGTGACTAATGGGCCCAGCGAATTGGTGCGAAATTCGAAAGTTTCGCACACTCGCGACTCAGTCGTCTGCGGGACATTGTTCAGTGCGGTGGAAAAATATTCCATATAAAAATGCCTTATTGTGTTGTAAGAGGCCGTAAATATCATAAAAGAAAGGCTAAAAAGAAACATGGGATGTCGTATCATCGATAAGTAACCTTACATTGTATTTTTTCTTGTAAACAAATTAAAAAAACGAATTTTTAAAGCGACAATTCTATCAAGGTTCTTTTAACTCGGCACGTCAGTCAACTCTCGCCCACGCTAGTTCGTACGAGTTATGTCAGATGGCGCTACTTTTTGCATGTATGAAGAAAATCTGACTAAAATATGGAGACGGGCGGATCCTTTTGTTCAAATCTGTGCTTGATGGAAAACAAAACGAGTAAGGTTTTTCGAAGTTTAAGTAGGAGGGCAATTTAGTGATCAAGAGTTCATAATTTATTTCTGATGCTGTCGTCATCCCTATTATACCTGCGCCGGGCTGCGTCAAGTCGAGATACCACAATAAGACTATGTATTGGTTGGTACATAATATTATGTAGTTTTAGTTGATTTTGATTTTCGACTGCTTTCCTTATTATTTGTTATTTATGTTTTACTAACATAGGTTTTTAAGTGACATTGTAACTAACATTTTATGGACTGTAATTGTCTGATAATAAACTGAATTTGATTTGATTTGATTTGATAAAAGCGGTAAATAGTATTAAAGCCTTAAGGGAGCGTTCAAGTATTACGTAACGCAATTTTTGGAGATTTTTGACCCCCTCCTCCCCCCATGTAACGCGCTGTAACGTTTAACTGTACCCCTCCTCCCCCCTAGTAAAACGTTACGTAACCACCAAGTGACCATTTTTACCTAAAAGTCACATAATTATGTGGCGTAAAGTACCGGAAAGTCGCTAAAATATCTTTTTTATAATTTCTTATTTTAGTGACTATTATCGGTCTGCGCTGCAGTTCTCCCTTTCTTGCTGTATACGGAGAGGTTCGCGGGAGGGAGACAGCAACATTTTATTCAAATACCTATTCTTAGTTCGCATTTCCTCATAAGTAACTTTACTAAGTAAATATCCTTTATTGTAGGTACACCAGAAAAAACATTACGAAAACTTAATTTAAATATTATGTACAGTGCAAAGCAAAGGCTATCGCTATTATTACGCCTCAGACCTTTGTTCACTGTACCTAGTGCCCGCCTAGTGTAACTTTGTTCACTCTACTAGTGCCCGCCTAGTGTAACTTTGTTCACTCTACTAGTGCCCGCCTAGTGTAACTTTGTTCACTCTACCTAGTGCCCGCCTAGTGTAACTTTAAGTACTCCCCAGTGCCATCCAGTGTCCCTTTTAAATAGTATCATGTTTAACGATTCTGATATATTGATATTATATTTTCTTGTTCCGAGCTGCTATTTATAAGATCCGCAAGCCAATAATATTGAATCTATTGTTACTCCGCGTTCGTTGTTAGACACAAATATTTTATAATGTTCTTGTGCAATAATTGTGTTAATTTATTTCTAAGAAATTCGATTTGTTTTTACCTACATTTCTGCTGCTGTTTTCATTTATTTTTATTGTGATTAATATTAAAAGTACGAAAGTATTAAAATTTCTTATTCGTAGTGCGATACATACAAACGAAGTTTGGTACTTATTACCTAATTATATTAATCCATCAAAGTTATTTAAATTTTGTGAACACGTTACAAACACTAATTTTCTGTGATTTTATTTTGTCAGATTTCCGTAGAAAAATTTCGATACCAGTTAAAACTCCGTAAGGATTTCTATAAAAATCTTTAAGATTTTTTTTGAATTAATACTTTTCACGGAAATTTGTCAAACCCACACATATATCAGTTTCTAGAACGTGCTTACCGTAAAAGGGATGAATTAATATTAAAATAAGAACCAAACTACCTACTTACGTTTATATGGAGCGCGCTAGGCGCTAGGGATACACTCCTCTTAAGGACTAGCCATTCATGAATCTGAACAACGTAAGGGTAAACACTTGACTTTCCAAATAAAGTTTTCTCAAGGAAAGTTGTTCTGTAGTCTGAGTAGGCCTACCCTACCTGTACCTGTATAATATCATCCTGTATGTAAAGACATCAACTCGCACTAATAAGAATCGTGCGCGACTATTTTCTCTGCAGTGCAGTGCGCTGTGCGGCAGTGTCGTCACCGAGCTCGAAACTTTACTTGTGTTGTTTGTACCAACTGGCACCTACTAAGTAGGTAATAATAACATAACAGGTTGTAATTGTAACTTAAGATACACACATTTAAATAACATCAACACACACAAAAATAGGTAAATTGTATAGCAGCACTGCATTTTTTTTCTCGCGAAAACGTATTATCATTAGCATGTCGAAACTACTAAACAATGGATGTAGTCAACAAAGTACAGAAAAATATAAAGTATGTGATGGCAAGCGGAATGATTAATTAAAAACCGCTGTATGGGGGGTGGGGGGGGGGGGGGGCTTGTTTTTAAAACATTTTGCCAGAATAACCAATAATGTCATTTAACAGCACACTAAGTATTCATTGTTAACTTGTTAAGTTGTATTTAAAATCGTCACAATCATTTTCATGATTTTGCCAGTATAATGAGTTACCACTTAATATTACATTACCAACAGTTGCAAAGTTTTATTAAAATTATTAGAACCATTTTTGAGATTTTCATTTTTTGTTCTATGGCAGCTACCTCCTCTTAAATGGCAACTCAGCCAGAAGCCGCTCAAAACCTTTCATAAGATCATATAACTCTTAATTTCAAAGTTGACGTCGAACAGACCATTTGGTTAGCTGCTAGGAAAGCGTGACGGGCGCGGACCAAACCGACAGACGGGCGTTTTTATATCATCATCAATATGTTGGGGAGAGTGGGGAAATCGCGGACTGCGGGTAATGGCTGATGCGCCAATTTAGGTATGCTAGAAAGGGACGAGAGATCTTTCGCGAATCCCGATTAGGATCGATGGAATTATTATAGTAATATATTTTACAAACACTTGTCGGTTAGTGATAGAGGAGTCATCATCATCATATCAGCTCATATATCTCCCCACCGAGGGGCTCGAGCTTACCCTGAATTAGGGCGATCGGGCCTTAGTCGACCACGCGGGCCCAGTGCGGGTTGTTCGACTTCACACACAAATGCGAGTTTCATCGCAGGCGTGTGCAGGTAGCCTCACGATGTTTTTCCTTTACCGAAAGAGCGTCGGGTAAACGTACATATGAAATCTAAATACGAGATCACATTCGTACGTGGCAGGATTCGAACCACAACCTCCCGGACAGGAGGCGTAGGCCCTAGCCGTTACCCCACCGAAGCCGTATTGTAGTTAAAAGGGTGTTGATGGAGAGAAAATAGAACAAATAATTATGTTTCTTTCTGTATTTTGGTTTTATTATATTAGTTGGGTGTGTCTATAAACAGTGTGGAAGAAAGGATAGAGAAAACTAGAAAGGAGTGAGGCAATGCTAGTATGCAGAATGTGACTTATACATATAATATGCAGGTAATGGTTGTTGAGAGCAGGAAGATAAAGCGATCTAGAGACTAAGCGAACTTGTCACCAGCTTCTAGATACATAACGTTTATTTATCATTAGTCTATAATAGCAGTAAGTTTTCCAAATATGTATAATAAAATAAAATAGAGAAAATGTGGGGAAACTATGAGCAATATGAATCTATTGTTAAAATCTTACCAATCAAAATAATCTAGAAAACTGATAGAGGAACAGTAAATACTAAGAACTTTAATAAAGATCTTATTAGACATCTAAAAACATAGGGTAACCTATATGGACTTGATGGTAAAAAGTAAGGCATAGCCAAGCAGATGACTACAATCTACGAGTTACCGGCAGTGGGCATGAAGGTGGCGAGAGTTAGAAGAGCTAGAGAAGAAGAAGAAGGACAGTAGGACATCGTCGAGGTGATCAGATCAAGAAACAAATTATGTAAATCCAGGTATAAATATGAGCATTATGACACATACAGTAAGTAGGAAATTAATATTATTTATTCTAGTATGGGATTAAGATATGTATTTTGTAAAATTGACAATAAGAAACAAGACAAAGTTCAAGATTTTTGCGCTGTAACTCGCAACAAGGTATTTTGACAACGCCCTGCTGAAGAACTACAGACCCACTTCTGAGCCATGTCTACAAGCTGTTTTCGAGAGTCATTACGAATCGTCTCGCACGCAGGTTTGACGACTTCCAGCCTCCCGAACAAGCCGGTTTCCGAAAAGGCTTTAGTACCATAGACCACATACATGCTGCGGCAGATTATACAGGAGACCGAAGAGTACAATCAGCCATTATGCTTGGCGTTTGTGGACTATGAGAAGGCATTTGATTCAGTCGAAACCTGGACTGTGCTACAGTCTCTCCAACGGTGCCAAATTGACCATCGATACATCGAGGTGTTGAAGTGTCTGTATGAAAACGCCATCATGTCGGTTCGCCTCGGTCGGTTCATCAACTCGAAACCTATCCAGTTGCAGCGAGGAGTGAGACAAGGAGACGTAATATCTCCGAAAATGTTCACCGCCGCCCTGGAAGATGTTTTTAAGCTTCTGGACTGGGGTGGACTCGGCATCAATATCAACGGCGAGTACATAACCCACCTCCGATTCGCTGACGATATCGTGGTCATGGCTGAGACTATGGAAGACCTAAGCACAATGCTCGATGGCCTCAGTAAAGTCTCTCAACAAGTGGGTCTTAAAATGAACATGGACAAGACGAAAATAATGTTAAATGTCCGTGTCGCACCCAACCCTCTTAAGTTTTGAGACTACACTGCAAGTTGTTGACGAATATGTATACCTGGGACAAACAGTCCAGCTAGGCAGGTCCAACTTCAAGAAAGAGATCAATCGACGAATCCAAGTCCCAAATACCGCAGTGTCCCAAGACTAAGGTCTTTGATCAGTGTGTGTTGCCAGTGATGACTTTTTTTTTATTTAAAAATTTGAGTACGTTTGGCTGCACCTCACCTGATGGTAAGTGCCGATGCAGTCGAGGATGTGACACGCAAGCTCAAATAGTGCCTAATCACTCTGCTGCCGGTGCCTGCCTGACTTACGGAACTGAGACATGGTCGCTTACTATGGGCCTCATAAGAAGGCTCAAGGTCACCCAAAGGGCAATGGAGCGTGCTATGCTCGGAGTTTCTCTGCGTGATCGAATCAGAAACGAGGAGATCCGCAGGAGAACTAAAGTAACCGACATAGCTCACAGAATCGCTAAACTGAAGTGGCAGTGGGCAGAGCACATAGCTCGTAGAACAGATGGCCGATGGGGCAGTAAAGTTCTCGAGTGGCGACCGCGCACCGGAAAACGTAGCGCAGGCAGGCCTCCCACGCGGTGGACCGACGACCTGGTGAAGATCGCGGGAAACCGATGGATGCGGGCAGCGCAGAACCGGTCGTCGTGGAAATTCTTGGGGGAGGCCTTTGTCCAGCAGTGGACGATTTCCGGCTGATATGATGATGAGATGAAAGTGTTCAAATTCGGAACGCACCGGCACAGCAGCGGCGCCATAACTAAAGTACGTTAGTACTAATATCTATACTGTGACTAAAGTAAAAGGAAAGATTAGTAGGTTATCTTCATACAATGGTATATCTCGCGGATTGTATTTGTGCGCGTCCCAGTAGGCACGCACCATACGCACGCACACTACAATAAATAGGAATGGTCTATGTCTTATGTCATTCCTATTTATTGTAGTGTGCGTGCTTACTGGCGCGCACACACAATCCGCGAGATATACCATTGTATGAAGACAACCTACTAATCTTTCCTTTTAGTATATCAAAACTGACCCGCCATTCTGGATTGACTCACGTAAGCGCACGCGCGCATTTTTGTATTTTTACTAGCTTTTATTTAGTTTCACCTGTCCCGGTGTCTGTAATAAAATCTTGCAAGTTAAATTTGATCCACTTTTCGGTTTCCGATTGTGCTGAAATTTTGCATGCATATGTATATCGCGTGCTAATGCAATATTAAAAATTTGTACCTAAAAGTGGTTACGTATTTCGTAAGTTATTTATATTAAAGGTGTGGTTCTCTGAAATCCACCTTTCATTTCACCACCAATCAAGTTTGTAATTAGAAAGATAGCAGATGAAAGAAAGTAATACGACTTAAAGTAAGACTAAGAGTAAGAAAGGTGCGAAGATTTAAAAAATAATAGCGAACGTGAAGATTAAGGCCCGAAATGAGGCACCTAGCAAGACAAGAAGTCACTTCAGGAGTCACAGGAAGGTAAATTAATATGTTTGCCTAGTTTATTCTGAAAAATAGGATGAACCTCCCGTCAAAGGTTGAATAAAACGGATAAAATATAGGTCATGGCCCACTCAAACTGCACGGATGGTGAAAACACCAACGAACGAAGTAGCGTAACGAAGAAACTGCTGCGATAACTCAAGAGCTTTAAAAATAAAATGCTTTAATTTTTTTTTAATAGTGTTCTTCTTTAAACTTTGTCATCCAATCTGCAATTTCATAGGTAAGGACCCAATATTAACCTGCAACCTTCATCTTCGCGAGGACTAAACCGCGAGCCGGTGCCCAAGTGGCGTAAAACGAATCTTATTCATTTATTTAAAACTGACTAATTTTATTAAAGAATCCCATATGCTTCTCCATTTTCAGTTCTTAGAGTTAATGTCAGTGTGTTTTATTATATTAGCTACCTACATCCTTGATTATTAATCTGGTGGTTCTTGTTTGTGAACACTTTTAGGAGCAGAAACGATATAATTTATTATCAGAAATACCTATCCAGCATCGTAGTAGTACGCTCCACTCCCAAGAGTTTTCATGGCGATAGTTGTCTAGAAATCAAGTTAACCTTCTCCCAAAATTCCTCGAAAACACCGTCATCCAGTGTATTCACAGATTGCACAACAATATCCATGCTATTTAAAATTGTAGGTCAGTGTCAGTCACGACTCGGTTCTCCGTAGGCCCCGGGTGAAAAACAAAGCGTTTCAGTCGTGGTACAACCCCCCACACCACACTTCATACAAGGGGCAAGAAATGATATTTTTTAAAACAAATGAAATCACAGCGAGCTAAGTACAAATCTGTATCAATCTGGGTGACGGCGGCGGCGGCGGCGGCGGCGGCGGGGAGGGCGGAGTCCAGAGAGCGACAGGACATGGCCACACTTTACATTATCTACACTAGTAATTATTATAAAGGTAGCGGTAGGTGGTAGTGGTAGTTAAGTGGTAGTGGTAGTTAAGTGGTAGCGGTAGTGTAGTGGAGTGTACTGTAGTGTAGTGTGAGGCGGTACGAAGTTCGCCGGGACAGCTAGTTGTACTATATGGGTGTAATGAAATTGGTACTGGTGTTTCTACTCGTCATACTGAACAACTTTTGATCTCATCATCATCATCATATCAGCTCATATACCGTCCCCACCGAGGGGCTCGAGCCTGCCCTGAATTAGGGTGATCGGGCCTTAGTCGACCACGCGGGCCCAGTGCGGGTTGTTCGACTTCACACACAACCTGCGAGTTTATTCGCAGGCGTGTGCAGGTTTCCTCACGATTTTGTCCTTCACCGTAATAGCTTCGGATAAACGTATACATCTGAAGTCTAAATTCGAAATCACATTGGTACGTGGCAGGATTCGAACCGCGACCTCCCGGACAGGAGGCAGCGGCCTTAGCCGTTACGCCACCGACGCTCTTCCGTTACGCCACCGACGCTCTTCCGTTACGCCATTAGCTTTTGATCTATGACTGTTGAAATTTAATAAAAATAACTTTATACAAATCAAGTATCTGATCGGTCAATTTTGTGCGTTTTAAACAAAAATTTTATAGCATAGAAAAAAAATCAACACGGCGGATAATAAAACAACCAAAAAAATTTTTTTTTAGATACTCATATCATGTTTGATATCAAAAGAGAGGTCTTGCTTGACGAGCACATTCGAATATATATATATATATATATATAAGGTCTAACAAAATTAGCTGAAACTATTTTAACTGGTGGTTCTACCCATGAAACTGAACAACTTTCCCCATGGAACCCATAGTCAAATCTGAAAAAAAAAATTGAACTTCCCATACTAAGTTGGCTGATCAGCTGATCGAGTTAGTATGGGAGAGCCAAATTTTTTTTTGCGATTTGACTGGGTTCCATGGGGAAAGTTGTTCAGTTTCATGGGTAGAACCACCAGTTAAAATAGTTTCAGCTAATTTTGTTAGACCTTATATACAGGGTGTAACATAAAGGTGTGGTGATACTTTAAGGTGGGCTTGTACCCATCAAACTGAACAACTTTCTCCATGGAACCCATAGTCAAATCGCAAAAAAAAATTTGGCTCTCCCATACTAACTCGATCAGCTGTGATGCCAACTTAGTATGGGAAGTTCAAATTTTTTTTTGCGATTTGACTATGGGTTCCATAGAGAAAGTTGTTCAGTTTGATGGGTACAAGCCCACCTTAAAGTATCACCACACCTTTATGTTACACCCTGTATATTTCGAATGTGCTCGTCGAGACCTCTCTTTTGATATCAAACATGATATGAGTATCTAAAAAAAAATTTTTTTTTGTTTTATTATCCGCCGTGTTGATTTTTTTTATATACTATAGTTGATTTTTTTTGTATACAACTAATTTTGTTACACCATATATACATTATATGCAAGTCTTTTCAATTTCTTAGCAAATGGACTCACAAGCGATATTATGAGACGGCTCAATGTACGCCCGCTACATAGTCCGTTTGTTATACGCCAACAGCAATATTTTCCGGATTAAAGGATGAGCCTTGGCACACTTATTCTTTAGGTAGACTAGTGTTGAAAACGTCCGGGAGACAGCGTCTTACACCCCGCTGGAGGGGAGGGGGAGGGGGAGGGGGTTAAATTTTCTTACTCCGCACGCACTGTGACTCGTCCTAACTGCTAATTTATAACTACTAGGGCAAGTTTGGTATCGTTTTCAGCTAAATAAGAGATGGGCGATCCTTTTCTGGAACAAAAAAAGAGCGTTTCCATACAAAAATAAAAAAATACAAGCAAAAAAATTTTTTTTTTTGTTAATGACCATAAACTTTAAACGGGTATATATATCTGCTTTAAAAAAATATATTTAAAAAGCCGAATTCATTCATACAGATCCCAAAAATATAAGCATTGTTGAAAAAAATACATAAAAAAATTGTTAAAAAAGTATTTACTCAACGCGGCAGAAGAAAAAACACGCAGTGAAAAAATAATCTTGAGATCTTATTAAATTTTATTAGACATTCTTATTACTTTAGAATATTTACATTTAATGAAATTTATCAAAATTTTGGTGTCTGGTGTAAGAATGATAAATAAGTCCTGCCCTTAACTTATAAGTAGGTATAATATCCGCATACCTCTCACATAATGTATCCGCTTATGTAAGTACTAATTTTTACACTCCAAATCTACTTACATTACAATAAGATCCACCACTTTAAAAACTACATTACTTTTGCGGAAAAGTGCGCAACCGGCGCGGGAGTAGGCCGGGAGTGCGGGGGGTGGCGGCGGCGGCGCCTGACAATAGCCGCCTGTCGCGCGTTCGTTCGCTCAGTAAGTCAACGCCGCTTTCGGCGACTGTGTTTGCGCGGATCCCACATATCCGGTGTGGGATCCGCGCAAACACAGTCGCCGAAAGCGGCGTTGACTTACAGGTTGAGCTGCAGGTGTAGGCACGCTCACTTCCCGGCGCTTATCGCACCTGTCCAGACTTGCTCCTACGAGGCTGGATCGGCCGGAGCAGTATTAGCTTAGCTCTACTTGCTATCCAGGCAAGTGCCGGAGATGTTTCCCTCCCAGTAATTAAACCAGCAGTTCCGCTTAATGGACAACTCACGTGCCCCGCGTTGTTTTCGCCCGGACGGCTACGACAACACTAGTTGCGCGCGGGGAAGGACGCCTGGACGCAATGTGCTTGCCAGGTAACACACATTGGCCAACCCCTGCAACTAACCACATACCACTACGAGTCCATGACCTAGTCGGGGGACCGATAAGCCAGAGTGCCGAAAGCGATAGATCCAAGGGCAGGCAAACGGTGGGCTACCCCCGACCCCGTAGTACCCTGATCCAAACAGCCGGACCCGTAGTTCCGACTGCGACCTCCACCTAGCCGGGTAGCTCTAGGCAGAGTAACCTCCACCTAGCCTCCAGTTTCTCTAGCGTCCCGAGCGGGGATCGAACCGCCAGCAGCGAAAGCCGCGGGAGGTGATCGCGCCTACAGCTCCGGGACCTACCTGGACAGTAGGTAGTGGTTCTCTTCCACGAGGCACTCGCCTTGCAGAGTAGCGGGACAAGCGTCTTGGCGGCAAGACCTACCGTAACTGGTCCTTGTCTTCACCTTATGGTGTTTTTTTCGAAACTTACGTACATATACTCACCAATTGCTTTAACGGTGAAGGAAAACATCGTGAGGAAACCTGCACACACCTGCGAATAAACTCGAAGGTTGTGTGTGAAGTCGACCAACCCGCACTGGGCCCGCGTGGTCGACTAAGGCCCGATCGCCCTAATTCAGGGTAGGCTCGAGCCCGTCGGTGGGGACGTATATGAGCTGATATGATGATGATAGTTTTGTTTTTGGGGGAGGTTAAAAAAAATACCCAATAGCATCGGCCTGTTTGTAGTGTGCTGTATGTATAATGGCTCGCTCGGTTCTAGTACTAAAAAATCAACAGCTTGAAGCTTGAAAATAACGGTATCCGAGGTCCGGCACTAAAATGGTTAAGTTCATATCTTTCAAATAGAGTACAATGTGTGGATATTGCTAATCTTGATCATAAAAATATACAACATTCACACAGATCGGAATTTAAGACTAATTCTTATGGGGTACCACAGGGTAGCGTGCTTGGCCCGCTTCTGTTTCTTATTTATATTAACGATCTACCTGATGTTACAAAACATAGGACCATTTTGTTCGCAGATGACATTTCTATAATTGTGACATCTAATAATAATATATCTAATCTGACATCTAATAATAATATATCTAATCTGACATCTAATAATAATATATCTAATCTGACATCTAATAATAACCTGACATTAAATAATCACGAACTTGACATTAATAAAACACTTGTAGAAATAATTGAATGGCTTCAAAATAACAATCTACAGATAAATTTTACCAAATCAACTTATATTAATTACAATAATAATCAAAAATTAAATGTAAATTATAAAGGACAAACTCTACAAAGTGCACTATGTGTAAAATTCCTTGGTATTACAATAAACAACAGACTAAATTGGCAAGAGCAAATCGACAAAATTAGTGCCAAAATTAACAGCTTTTCTTTTGCACTCTTTAAATTGACAAGAGTTGCGTCGAGAACTAAGGCAATTACAGCTTGTTATGCTCACGTCGAATCCATCCTTCGGTACGGAGTAGTAATCTGGGGCAACGGCACAAATATTAAAAATGCTTTCATTGCCCAAAAAAATGTATACGCGCAATTTACGGAGTAGCACAAGACGTATCTTGTAGACCGCTATTTAGGATCTTGAAGATCTTGCCGCTACCATGTCTTTACATATTTGAGGTGGCTAAATTTGTAAAACGATATGAGAAATCATTTTACCAACAAGCGCGACAAGTAAATGCCAGAGTAAAAAGAAACCCTAATAGGCTGGTTATGAGCGACGTTCCAAAAACGACCTGTTATAAAAAGAATTGTTACTGGATGGGTTACGTTAAATATAACAAAATACCAGAATCATACAAAGACCTTCCTTATAACAAGTTTCAAAAATGTCTACGCGAATGGCTGCTTCAAAACATGTTCTACTCTCTTGATGAGTTTTTGGATCACAGGCTAGTGGTGCAGAATAAAAAAAAATAATAATAAATAAACATGTATATGACTGTAAGATTTAAATACGTACCTACCTTTTATTGCTGTGTTAACATTTGCATGCTATATTAATGGCTAAACAAGTGATTCTGTATTGTTAAATAGAACATCTCACTTGTAGTACCTTGTTTAAAAGCGAATAAAGAATTACTTACTTACTTAACATCAGCGTTCTATAGAATTCTTCTATTCTGTGGTATAGAACCATCATCATATCAGCCGAAGGACATCCCATGCTGGACAAAGGCCTCCCCCAAGGAATTCCACCACAAATAGTTCTGCTCTGCCCACATCCTGCAGCTTCCTGCGACCATCACCAGGTCATCGGTCCTAAACAGAACCCTAAGAAGCAGCAAATAAGGAATTGAATAAAAATAATTTCATGTAAGTTTGGTAACAATTTTTTTAAAAGAATTGAATGTATACAATAATTTATCCTATTAAGCATGCAATAGTAAATCTAATGCTAAGTCTGTAGCATAAAAAATGTTGAAGTACATAATTATTACATACTTACATTTATATTTTCAAGGATTTACACTTTGTACACTGAATTGTAAATTAAAATCCAAGCCATATCCATGCAAGTTTATTGCTTGCATGTGTCTTTGAATGTACTGCCAAGTAAGAGTTTTGGTGGAATTGTTTATCACATTCTAAACATTCATATGGAGTCTTTGTTTTATGTTTTCTCTGATGTCTCACAAAAGCACTTCTGTCACTGAATAGCTCATTACATTCTAAACATGAATATGGTTTCTCTCCTGAGTGAATCCTCATGTGGTTTACCAAATGACTTTTTTGACTGAATGTTTTGTCACATTCTGAACATGAATATGGTTTCTCTCCTGTGTGAATTTTCATGTGATTTACCAAATGACTTTTTTGACTGAATGCTTTATCACATTCTGAACATGAATATGGTTTTTCTCCTGTGTGAATTTTTATGTGTTTTACCAAACTACATTTTACACTGAATGCTTTGTCACATTCTGAACATGAATAAGGTTTTTCCCCTGTGTGCTTCCTCATGTGGTATACCAAATAACTTTCTTGCCTGAATGTTTTGTCACATTCAGAACACGAATATGGTTCTTCTCCGGTGTGAATTCTCATGTGTTTTACCAAACTACATTTTACACTGAATGCTTTGTCACATTCTGAACATGAATATGGTTTTTCTCCTGTGTGAATTCTCATGTGTTTTACCAACCTACATTTTACACTGAACACTTTGTCACATTCTGAACATGAATATGGTTTTTCTCCTGTGTGAATTCTCATGTGTTTTACCAAACTACATTTTACACTGAACACTTTGTCACATTCTGAACATGAATATGGTTTTTCTCCTGTGTGAATTCTCATGTGTTTTACCAAACTACATTTTACACTGAATGCTTTGTCACATTCTGAACATGAATATGGTTTTTCTCCTGTGTGAATTCTCATGTGTTTTACCAACCTACATTTTACACTGAATGCTTTGTCACATTCTGAACATGAATATGGTTTTTCTCCTGTGTGAATCCTCATGTGGACTACAAAATTACTTTTTTGACTGAATGTTTTGTCACATTCTGAACATGAATATGGTTTTTCACCTGTGTGAATTCTCATGTGGTTTACCAAATTACTTTTTAAACTGAACGCTTTGTCACATTCTGAACATGAATATGGTTTTTCTCCTGTGTGAATCCTCATGTGATTTACCAAATAACATTTTACACTGAATGCTTTGTCACATTCTGAACATGAATAAGGTTTTTCTCCTGCGTGAATCCTCATGTGGACTACCAAACTACTTTTTTTATTAAATGCTTTGTCACATTCTGAACATGAATATGGTTTTTCTCCAGTATGAATCCTTATGTCAATATCAAGGGATAAGCAAAAATAAACAGCTTTTATACTTTTGGCACGCAGAGATAACTGTGGACCGTAGTTATTTGCAGCAAGCAGCACAGAATACTATCTCTACCGAGGAGAACATGTCCATACAGAACATTTACAGAGTTTAGAGCTCAATGTTACAAAACATATATGAACTAGATTAAGTCCAAATTATTCGAGCACAGACCAGAATTATTACACCTATCTCTGGTAGGTATATTTTTTTTTTTGGATTCTTCTCTCCGGCCTTCAAAAGCGCGGAGAAGGCAAAGGTGACTAAGACCATACAGCCAGGTCTGACGTATTTAGGCTTCCTTTAGTTTTTTGATTTGTAATGCTAGTGCCGGTGCATTACAAATCTTCTCTGAAGTTCTTGACAGCATTTGCAGCAGCTACATTCTGAGGTGGAACACCTAGTTGCTGTAGGGCGTCTATAAAACTGCACCCAGAGCAATTAGTTGGGTTCTCACGTCCTCCTTCGTTTTATTTTCTTGTTCTCCACATTGCTCACGTGCACTAGACGATTTTCTCCAAAATGCACCACTTCTTGAACAAAATCCTAGCAGAAAACAATAAAAAAACAACAAAATAAAACTATGAATGCGACTACCACAAATCCCGCCAAAAAACTCGGTAGGTATATATAATTTTTATTTTATTTTTCTTAGCCCGTTTAGGGCAGGCTAAGGCTCATTGGCCATACCGCCTAGTCTTCAGTATACGTCGCTGGAAAGGCAAAATTACCGTTACACCAAAAGGCCATTCCGAGAAAAAGCCATTTAAAAAATATATTTTTGGAAAAAAAATAATAACTTTCTACCTATTTAACCGATTTTAATGAAATAACTTAATATGCCACCCATTTTTTTTTCTTCTATTTGTATGAGTATGCTGCATATTGATTTCAAGGTTATTTTGGGAAATAAGTGGCGCTTACTTAATATGATCTTATTTTAAAGTGTGTCAAATTTACTTCCATGTCATTAAGTTAAATATTCTTTGCATTTAAAAGTACTGATAACACGTAACATACAGAAATAAAAGTAGGACTCGCTTTCCATTTTCACAGTTTAGTTTAACGGCTTATGAGACAATAAGATTAATATGTAACTTGACTACAATTTCTTAAAAGTATGTTTGACTTAATGATTTCTCGGGCAAAATGACTTTAAAGATAAATTGCAATTTTTAATAACTACGATAAAACTTCTGATGAGTACGGTTGATTTAAAAATATGTCTTACATTATACTGAAATCTTATACAAAAAATCATTAGACTCATGAAAAATTACTTAACACAAATTACCTATACGCAAATCTAAACGTTTTTTTTCTTATGGTAATAAACTTGATTGTATTTATAAATATGGCTGATGGGATAACATGCTACATAGATCCATCACGTACAAAAATACATTTGTAAAATTGCTGACATTTCAATGGCTTCTCTTAATCCATCAATTTCAGACCATATGTAACAGATACTATTTCTTGTACCTGATTCATAGAAAGTTAAATTGAACACAGCCAATTTTCGGCTGTAATAGACTATCATATTTTCTTCATGAGGCGTATTCAGGACTTTTTGGAGATCAAAAGTTGTACATAAAATAGTGTAGTCTTTGTTATGAATTTCTTGATGTCCTTTAAATCTTTCATTTCTTTCTTCTTTGTTCTTCAAGTCCTTCTGTTTTTCTTTCTACGTCAATGTTTGTCATTTTCAAATTGTGTACATTTCAAACACTAGTCTTTGCGGGGAAAATGAAACCCTATGTTGAACTTTTTTAAACAACTTTTCTCCTACGTACTGTAAGCCTTTTTTTTTCTTGAGACGCTTTGTACATTCTGTATAAGTTTGTGATATTCCTGAATTCCTGTAGAAAATACGTTTTTTTGTGTCTTTCCTGCAGTAGTGCGAGGGAACTGTTGGTAATTACTGTATGTATTTACGTAACTGCTTTAGGGGTTTTGTAACTGGGTATTGTATTTGCCTCACATATCTACACTCGCAGAGCCATGAAGAGAGGTCGTGGCTATATTGTACAATGTTTTTTGCTTAATATCTAGTGTACGCACAAAAAATTGTTGAAACACTTGTCTTTGTCCTTCACCTTCGTTAATAAAGTAATTAATAGTATTTGTACGCTTACTTATATCCGATGATCGATGTCGTTTAACAGCTACCATTTTTGAGTGGCTTACCAGCCAATCTTTAAGTCTCATGCTATCTAGACTCCAAAAGTATGTATACAATGTTTTTTTTCTTTCTTCAACAATTTCATACGATTTATTTGTACAGTTATTTAAAGAACAGGGATTCAGTTTGATTTCTTTGGCAGGCACAATTTTTTCTTTCTTTGTTATGTATATTTGACCAGATTCTCTCTTCTTTTTAGTTCTTCCGTTTCTTTTTTTCTTATACAGCACTGGCACTCTCACAGTCTACTTCACAAGTTTTATCCATCCTTCTACTGTCTTTGGAGATTTTTTTTTTATTTTTCATTTTCTTGATTTTTTTCTTAACATCTTCTTGAGATTCTGATGATTTCGACCCACTCTCTTCCCAGGATGAAGAGTTAAGAGTTAATCTTTATTGTTTGACAAAAAAATCATCATTTTTTTGTCCGTTCTGCTGTCTTAAAAGTTTAACTTTTACATCGTGTAATGCTCTTCTTCTCTCTTTTCCCACTTTCAGCACTAACTTCCTCAGTAAACCTGATACTATCCGTCCATCTGAGTCCCTGTTCATCTTTAAAAAGACTTAGGGATCACTACTGTAAGCTGTGTAATTACTCAATATAATATATATATTTTATTTATTTCTTAATTACTATTGAATTACTGTTTTATGTTTATTTTTATTTATATAATATTTATTTGTTTTGATTTGTATTTTATATATTTATATAAGTATATATGTATTATTTAGTAAATTTTGCAGCCACCCGCATTTAGCCTTTTACCTACCAACTCCTACCGGTTAACTTAAGGTTACCTGGAAGAAATCGCTAAAAGCGATAAGGCCGCCATTGCACTGTATATTTTTAAATTAAGTTTCTGTAAAGTTTTTTGGTATGCAATAAAGAAAATTTATTATTATTATTTCGATATATAAAATTTTAGCTACTCTGCTAACTTCGCACGAGGCGAAGTGGCAGGAGCACCTCCAGCGGAAGCACAGTCGGCTGGAGTTCAGTGCGACGGGGAGAGAAAGCGTCGAACTATCCGGGCATTGTCGAGGAGGACTGCTTTCTGCATTGCTGCAATTATTGCCTTGCCTCGGAGATCCAGCCGCCTTAGGTGACGTTCAAGGTCGGCTGGAATTAACCCGTTCACGGATAGGACTACCGGGATGATTTCGGTGGATTCCACTCGCCACATATCAGTAACCTCGTGCACCAGGTCCAGGTACTTGGTCCTTTTTTCGGCATCAGCCTGCACGAGATTTTCATCATATGGGATAGTGATATCCACCAAAAACACCCTTGACTGCGCCCGATACATCAGCACGATATCAGGTTTATTCGAAGAAATAGTATTATTATTATTATTATCTTTTTCACGTTTGACTTGCATCTGTGTTTATTTTTTTCCATTAGAAGCACTTATTTCTTCATTTTTTTGCTGGGGCTTATTGTCTTTATCTCCCACAGAATTCTCATTGACGTATTTGTTCTTTTTTTCTGATTCAGGTAAAAAAAGCCTAGTATTTTCTTCAAAAATATCACATTTCATGAGGCCACTTTTAAAAGTTTTGCCTTTATCTTCGTTATCTATCTTATTTTATTCTCTATCTTCTAAATTATTATTTTTTTCTTGTAAATCTTTGTTTTTAGGTGACGTTAAGTCCAGGTCCATAACATTAACATCGAAAATAGAAGAATTATAAGCTCTTTTTCTGTATTTTTGCGAGCTATTTCATACGCTATGTTATGATCATCGTAATTGTAATCATCTAATTCAATCTTTTTTTGGCATATTAATTAAATAAGTGTGGTCGCCATTATATATTTGTCGTCTTTTGTTGCCTTCAGAAATTTTAGTACCTTCATTTTCGTTGATTTAAATTTTTGTTTTTTATAATATTGAGTGAAGTTTTATTTTCTGTATCTGTATTTTCAGGCAAATAAAAATATATTTTTTATATCTTTTGGGTATTCTAGGTCTATAAAACTATCAAAATCTATGTTTTTTTATATCTTCTGGGTATTTTATGTCTATAATACTTTCAGACAAATCAAGCTCCTAATCTTTATTTTCTAATTCATTTTGAAGGCAATTGTTAGCTTGTTTGTAATTTTTATGACTTTCAATTCTGTGTTTGTCAACTGATTCTTCTTTTCATTATCAAAAATATTAACTTTTTGGGTATCAGTCGAATCGTACGGAATCTCTTCTTTTGAACAGGTGAGATTTGTTGTCGTCAAAATTAAATATTTCATTTTCTTCTTCTAAGTTGTATTTGATATTATCCGCCTGAAATTGGTCTTCACTATTAAAGTGTTTCCTGCAAAGGACAATGAGTAATGGTGGGCCCACCTCTCAATGGAAGTGAGGTACTCATGAATGAGTAGGTATTTTTAAGCAGAATAAAACTTTTTTAAATGATGAAATTGTTAGTGATGCACAGGGCGAACAACAAATCTTGTTTTAAAATGAAATACATGTATTATTACTATTGTACATAATAAATATCCATATATAATATGTTAGATTGAGACAACTCTAATACGTCGTATCTCCGAAAGTACAATCATTTTAGTATAGGTTTATTAGTAAATAATGTTCCGCTTAAAAAGCCCTATCCAACGGTATATCATATGTCACTATTGAGGGGTGGGCCCAGATTCCATACATTCGTTTCCCATTGTGCTTTGATCGCAAGCATCTTCAATTTCATCTAGTTTTGTAAATTCTCAAAAAAATTCAATTCTTTCGCACAATACTATCTTCTGTCTGTAATTTTTTTGTGATGCGAGTGATTCCTTCATTTGTCAAGTTATAAATTTGTTGATTATTGTCAATCAAAGGGGCTGTATTTTCATCTGCGTCACTTAAAAAACCGGTTAACATTTTTTAGGTTTTTGTTTTGATGCATATTATTGAGTATTTTGAGCTTTCTTTGTTTTTTTTTAGTTTCAAATGTCAGTTTTTGTACAACGTTCAAATTTGGACTAGTTATTTTTGAGGTTCCAGCTTTAGGCTTCTGACCGTCGCTCAAGTTTTTAATGTATTTGGCTAAATCTGGATCATTGCTTTTTGACGTTCTAGATTTAGGCTCATGATTGTTGATTAACTTTTTCGCGTAATTTTAGTAAAAAAAATTCCTCTTACTCTCCATGACGATCTGATATCACACTAATATTATAAATGTGTTTTTTTACTTTGTTTGTTACTCCATCACGCACAACTACTGAACCGATTTCGTTGAAATTCACTTAATCAAATATATGTCACGTAAAACCAATAATAATAAACGATTTACTTTTGGGTATTATGACACAATTTAAGAATAGTAATTCAGTTCTATTAAAATATTAATACTACAATACTATTCAATGAAATAAATAACGTATTTACCTGTTTCATAACCCCGTTAATGCATTATCATACCAATCTTCTTTCCTCTTTCTGATTAATTTGTGCGCAGTGGCAAAAAAAGACCTTCCGGAACAGCTATGTTGAGTAGACTGGCTGAAGTGTCTGCGTGCGCGCGTTTTTATTATCGATGGTGACGATACTTATTTAACAATATTTCATTATTTGCTTACTTCATTGCACGTAAACAACACCCATTGACAAAATCAATTTCATAATAATTTACTTATATTCTGTTGTCAGGTATTTGACTATATCTTCAACGATAGAATAGATAAATCTCATCCCAGTTTAAATTCTTATTCAATTAAATTCACACTTTACTATTCAGCCTATTTTACTTACACGGTTTTTTTCAAAAATTTTAATAATAGTGATTTTACCTATAACTTGCAGAATACATTTTAAAGTAAAGGATGAAATACTTTTTTGACATTAAAAAAAATTAACTGCAAGGCAGAATTATTGATAGCCCACAAATTCGCTAAATAGCAGTAAAGCTAAATTACGTACACGCCATTCATCCGGTAAAAGTAAGAAGCCAAAATTTCTTATACACCATGCATCACCCCTATAAACATAAGTCAAAGTTACTTTTACGGCGTTATTCTTAAATTCCAAAAGAGCATAAATACTCAAAAAACATTGTTTTCTAAACCGTAGAAAGTTAAAAGTACTTAAAATGAAATTTTGTGTTTTTTACGGTAAGTAAACATGACTTATGTGACAAAAATGAAAAAAGACCTAAAATTGCGTCACTTCAGTAATTGAAAAACAAAATAACCGCCTTTTTTCGGGTTACTGAAGCGCCATAAAAATGCTCTAATTGCGATGCTTCCTAGATAGATCGACGCAGAAAAAATCGCCGAGTCCGAATATATATTTAACTCGATATGCCCAATTTGGCGGTTAAGTAATGTTGCCTTTCCACCGACGATATGTTTTTCAGTAGTATTAATTTGTAGAATTCACGTCTTCAGTAATTTTCAGTATATTTTTCAGATAACGTAATCAAAAGCTCATTATATTGGTCAAATCCAGATGTGCAGTCCATTTTTTTTGTTTTCAATATCATTGTTTCCTCACATTTTTCTCCTGTCAATCTTTCTAAGTGTTCAGTAACTTTTCAGTCTTCAAGATGACTGTTTCTTCACGTTCACATCATATCATTGTCTATAAACTAACCTAACCTACATACTCTAGCAAAATGATAGCACTTTTGCTAAAGCTTGCTCGGACTTCTTGTGGGAACTCGAAACACAGTATACACACTTTTATTTCATTATCCTACAACAAGAAACACATAAATGATACTTCGCTGATAAATACACTATCAATATTATACATCAAAAACCACTAAATGTAATTTTTCGGATAGTAAAAGAAAAATTACAAACTGAACGCTACAAATTCCCGCCAAAAAGTCCTGTTACATATATAAAGTACTTAATGATTACACCATTTTTTTTTTGGTTTCTTCTTTCCGGCTTACAAAAACCGCGGAAAAGGCAAAGGTGACTAAGACATGTCTGACGTATTTACCTTCCTTTAGTTTTTTGATTTGTAATGCTAGTGCCGGTGCATTACAAATCTTCTCTGAAGTTCTTGACAGCATTTGCAGCAGCTACATTCTGAGGTGGAACACCCAGTTGCTGTAGGGCGTCTATAAAACTGCACCTAGAGCAAGTTGGGTTGTCACGTCCTCCTTCGTTTTATTTTCTTGTTCTCCACATTGCTCACGTGCACTAGACGATTTTCTCAAAAATGCACCACTTCTTGAACAAAATCCTAGCAGAAAACAATGAAAAAACAGCAAAATAAAACTACGAATGCGTCTACCACAAATCCCGCCAAAAAACTCGTGATTACACCATTTTAAACAGCAATTAATTTCTTAAATATGACGTTTTTTTTGGTTTCTTTTCCGCACCTTCTCCGGCTTCCAAAAGATAACTATGACCATACAGCCTAGTCTGTCTATTTTAGTTTCCTTATTCGTTTTTTTGAAAGCATATTTGATAGCATTTGGAGCATTCTGAGATGGAATACGAGAAGTACCTATAGTTACTAAACATTGCAATCAGGCCCACGTTTCAGTGACCTTGTAATCAAAGCTTTCATCAAACTTTAGATACATATTTATTTAATAGGTTCAAAAACCAAGCGATGAGCGCACCAAGAAAAAAGCTTTCTGGGGCCGGAAATAGAAAAAGAGCAAAAGATAAAATTGAAGATGCAATGAATTCGGCTTCTAAGATGAGAAAGTGGCTTCTCGAAGCAGGCGGATCGTCAAGTTCCACTCATACTTCTGATACAATGTCAGGAATTTTGAACAATTCTTGCATTTTGGACACTCAAGTTAATTCATCTGATCAGTCGAAACGTCAAAGCTCAGGTGATGGTAAACTGTCTTCACCGTCCGTAATATCTCAACAGAAAGACGACATTCAGCTTGTATCTAGTGACTTACTGCAATCGAGTTGCAAAGACCAAATTATAGATAGATGTGATAGATCCAGGTACTTGGTCGGGCCACGAGAAAGTAACAGATCAACAAAAAGCAAAGAAGCTATATTACTAAATAATGAACATCCAAACAACATAGAGTTTAAGTCCACTGAACGCAACGGTAGGCATTTAACACATATCATGTGGTTCGGAACAATGGCGAATAACGAAAATATTAAAAGATCCTGGCTTGTTTATTCGAAAACAAAAAATGCACTCTACTGCACTGCCTGCAAGCTATTCGACAGCACTTCAACATCAGCCTTGTATATAGATGGTCTCAAAAATTGGAAAAAGACCTCAGGAAAATTAAATGAGCATGAAGTATCACAAACGAATAAAGAATGTTTTATTAAATGGAAAACCCGTCTGCCACAAATGAAATCATGTCAGGGCATCGATCACGACATAGAGCGATTAATTCACTCCGAGAAGGAAAAATGGAGACATATTCTACATGTAGTCATGTACCTTGCCACAAACTGTCTTTCTTTTAGAGGTTCTAAAGAAATACCGAGTGGTCTCGCTGAAAATGGTCCTCAGCCTAATCAAGGAATTTTTCTGAATTTGATAACTCTGCTCGCTAAATATGATCCTACTCTCAAGTATCAATTGAAAAAAGGACATGTGTCCTATTTGTGAAAAACGATACAAAATGAAATAATCGATATAATGGCAAACAATGTTGGAAAAAAAAATTCAATGAGATCAAGGATGCCAACTATTTCACAATCATGTTTGACTGCACTCCACATATCTCACACAGAGCAAATGAGCCAGGTGATTCGATACATCAAAATAACAGAAACTGGTTGTGAAATAAAGGAAAGTTTTGTTGATTTTATTGAAGTTGACGGAAAGACTGAAGAATACATCACACAGCGCATTCTAGAAAAAATAGAAGCTGACGGTTTGGATGTGCAAAAATGTCGTGGACAATCTTACGACAACGGATCCAATATGCAACATACAAAGGAGTCCAATCCAGAGTTATGCAAATGAACGAGCTGGCTTTAAATCTTGTTGGCGCGCATGCAGCTTCAACATGCCCACAAGCAGTTAGCCTATTTGGGCTTGTGCAAAAACTTTATTGTTTCTTTGTTGGACCCACCACGCGTTGGAAAATAATGCAAAAGTGTACAAACACAAACTTAAAAGGAAGTAGTCAAACCAGATGGTCGGTTAAACATCAAGCTGTTACTGCTCTATTAAATAATTTACCGGAAGTTGTCAAAGCTCAGGAAGAAATTGAAGAATCCTCTCTAGCCGCAGAATGTAAGTATGAAGCTGGTCATTTGCTACGCGCGGTATGGATTTTAAATTTATCCTGAACTTGACAATTTGGGATAATATACTTCGAGAGATCAATAGAGTGAACGTAAAAGAGGTTATTATCATAATAGCGTTCTGTGGCGATTATGCAAGGCCTTGTTAAGATCTTGCAAGAAATGTGAGAAAAACCGGTAGAACATTGGATAAAAGAAGCTACACCTGTATCAGACAAGTTGGAAATTGAGCCGGTTCTTAAAAACAAATGAATTTCCAAAAAAAAGCAACACGACGAAATCTGTGAAGACGAAATAATAATGGTAGATCCCCCAGGCTATTTTTCAAAGATGTAATAAATAAATAAAATAAAATTCTTTTATTTCAGACAGAGTCCATATTTGGTTAGTAACACAAAACTTAATATCTATTGTTAGTTGAGGTAGGTAAATGTATTTGAGCCACTGGGCAAGCAATCCACTCAGCGAGTGTAGTTAGCAACCGCTGAGTGCATCCCAAGCAAGCCCCTCACAATACCCCCATCCAGCCTGGTTTCCAAGACAGCCAAGATGCTGTTGGTGCTGCAACGCAGCCTGTCGAGCGCCGCAGCGCACCGTTTGCGAATCACGGCTTGGAAGCTGTCTACCTGCGCGTCCGCAAACATCCCCGACGCACTGCACCAGCGCGGCAGCCCCAACAGCGCCCTGAACGCATTATCATATTAGACGCGCAGGGCGCCGATGGTCCTTCCCGAATACACAGCCCACAGGCTACAAGTATATAGAGATGTACAGTAGGCTCTAAACAATGTTATCTTTACCTGAGCTGTACATCTACGGAACCTGTGTGCTATCATATTAGCTCTGGTCGAAAGGGCCCTACGCTCTCGTTCTATATTAGCATCATCATTCAAACATTCGTTAACCAAGTAGCCCAGATATTTGAAAGCAGAAACTCTTTTTAAAGGTGTTCCGTTTAGTAATACAGGGGGAGCATGATATGGACACTTGATGCCTGCCTTAAAAATCAGTAGCTCACTTTTTGTTTCGTTATACCTAAGGCCGTGTTGTGCAGCATAATTTTCAGATACACTTAACAATTGTTTCAATCCACCAATCGAAGGGCTCAGCAGTACCATATCGACTGCATAGCTAATGTTGTTTATGCAAACATCATCTATATGCATGCTGCTGAGCTCCTCGATCAGGGCATTGACATATAAAATAAACAATTTTGGAGAGCTTAAGCCACTTTGTCTTACCCCATGTCGGGACCTTCGAGAGACAGCTAACTTAGTTTATTAGGGATGTAACTCTTAATATATTATCTCTCTCCAGTCACCAGACAAAACTGATTTGATATGTCTTTTAGAATGGAACTGACTCACCAGATTTATACTTGTGTGGTGTTCATAAGGACGCCTGTGTAAGTCCGCTCAATCAGACCAGGTATCTCCGTCTGTTAATATGAAATATAACACTGATTTTACTTGTTTCATATCTAAGTTCGGAGCGTAGAAACAATGATCTTTTATCTTGATAACCGTAAGATTTAGTAAAAGACAGTCATAAATCATAAGTCAGTCTCTCTTAATTGGCCACTACTAGCTGGCCACATAGTTTGCCATACAGGCTTCTTTATAGACCACAATAGGTCTCCATTAACACTGGACACACAGTTGTTCATTTATATACACTTGTTCATGGATCAAAGAAGACCCTTGCCATACAGGCTTTACACTGGCCACACAGTTGTCCATTGATATGGACTTGTTCATGGATCACGAAGATCCTTTAATAGACCATCATCACGCCATACAGGCTTCACACTGGCCACACAGTTGTTCATTGATATATACTTTCATGGATCAATAAGATCCTTTTAACAGGCCACCGTCATTGCGGATCATAGAAGACCCTTGCCATACAGGCTTCACACTGGCCACACAACTGTCCATTGATATAGACTTGTTCATGGATCACGAAGTTCCTTTAATAGGCCATCATCACGCCATACAGGCTTCACACTGGCCACACAGTTGTCCATTGATATGGACTTTTCATGGATCACGAAGATCCTTTAATTGGCCATCGTCACACCATACAACACACAATCATTCAACAATGTATTGTGTGTTCACAAATCATTTGCAAGTATAAAGGCTTTCAAACATGAGTAGACATTTAGGCATTGAACATTTAGGTTTTATGTTGGTTGTAAAAGCAACACCCACAATAGGGCAGGTCACTTTAATAGCAGGTATGTAGAAATACCTCATGGACAGCAACCTCATGGAAGAAAGACGCAGATTGGTTTTGCAGTCCTCTGAAGACGCTACTCAGTATCGGCAACTAAACAGGCAGATCTCTAAGTCTTTAACTCGCGATTTGCGCCACTTTAATACAAATTGTATTAAAGAGGCGATTGAAAACAACAAAGGCTCAAAAGTGTTCGCTAGAGATCTGTCTGTTGGTCAAAGCCAACTGACCAAGCTGAAGACTGAGGACGGCAGGATCATATCGTCTAAGACTGAGTTGCTGGAAGAAGTTGAGAAGTTCTACGGACAATTGTACACGACCACACGTCCGCCTGTCAGCGATCTGGCTAAAGACCCAAGAGCTAGACTTACCTGACACTATACCGAAGATATCCCGGACGTCAGCCTGTACGAGATTAGAATGGCTCTTAAACAGCTTAAAAACAATAAGGCACCGGGTGATGATGGAATTACGGCTGAACTTCTGAAAGCAGGTGGAACACCGGTACTTAAAGCTCTTCAGAAATTATTTAATTCCGTTATACTTGAGGGACAAACGCCTAAGGCATGGCACAGAAGTGTGGTCGTGCTTTTCTTCAAAAAGGGCGACAATACCCTGCTGAAGAACTACAGACCCATCTCACTTCTGAGCCATATCTACAAACTGTTTTCGAGGGTCATTACGAATCGTCTCGCGCGCAGGTTTGACGACTTCCAGCCTCCCGAACAAGCCGGTTTCCGAAAAGGATTTAGTACCATAGACCACATACATACGCTGCGGCAGATTATACAGAAGACCGAAGAGTACAATCAGCCACTGTGCTTGGCGTTCGTGGACTATGAGAAAGCCTTCGATTCGGTCGAAACCTGGGCTGTGTTACAGTCTCTCCAGAGGTGCCAAATTGAATATCGATACATCGAAGTGCTGAAGTGTTTGTATGAAAACGCCACCATGTCGGTTCGCCTCCAGGATCAAAACTCGGAACCTATCCAGCTGCAGCGAGGGGTGAGATAGGGAGACGTTATATCTCCGAAACTGTTCACCGCCGCCCTGGAAGATGTTTTTAAGCTTTTGGACTGGGGTGGACTCGGCATCAATATCAACGGCGAGTACATCACCCACCTTCGATTCGCTGACGATATCGTGGTCATGGCTGAGACTATGGACGACTTAGGCACAATGCTCGATGGCCTCAGTAGAGCCTCTCAACAAGTGGGTCTTAGAATGAACATGGACAAGACGAAAATTATGTCAAACGTCCGTGTCATACCTACTCCTCTGAAGGTTGGAGGCTCTACACTCGAAGTTGTTACCGAATATGTATACCTGGGACAAACAGTCCAGTTAGGTAGGTCCAACTTCGAGAAAGAGATCAATCGTCGAATCCAACTCGGCTGGGCAGCGTTTGGGAAGCTTCGCAATATCTTTACGTCCCAGATACCGCAGTGTCTTAAGACCAAGGTCTTCGACCAATGTGTGTTGCCAGTGATGACGTACGGAACTGAGACATGGTCGCTTACTATGGGCCTCATAAGAAGGCTCAAGGTCACTCAAAGGGCAATGGAGCGTGCTATGCTCGGAGTTTCTCTGCGTGATCGAATCAGAAACGAGGAGATCCGTAAGAGAACCAAAGTAACCGACATAGCTCTCAGAATTGCTAAACTTAAGTGGCAGTGGGCGGGGCACATTGCTCGTAGAACAGATGGCCGTTGGGGCAGTAAAGTTCTCGAGTGGCGACCACGCACCGGAAAGCGTAGTGTAGGCAGGCCTCCCACTCGGTGGACCGATGACCTGGTGAAGGTCGCGGGAAGCCGCTGGATGCGGGCAGCGCAGAACCGGTCGTCGTGGAGATCCTTGGGGGAGGCCTATGTCCAGCAGTGGACTTCCTTCGGCTGATATGATGATGTAGAAATAAGTCATTTGTACAAGGACCGTCCTGAGACACGAAGTCAGTAAAATCCCCAAGCACCCATGGTACTTAGCTTTCGTTCTGATGATCCAATGAGACGCAAATTCCCGCAGACACGTGGTGTCAGGCCACGCCATTATCTCATGCATCTCCGACCTCGATGTGCACACAAGTTCACAGTCTGGAGTCTAATAACACTTACAGAAAGAAGCGGTCATTTTTCTTACCATAGCCAAATCAATGTACTTTTTATTTCCACAGATAATATTCTGACCATAAACAATTAAGTTGCTAAAGCAGTGTTACCATATGCGCTTCATACACGTACCTCGCGACGTGTGTGTTCACTCGTCGCGACACCCCACATTGCAACACATATTCATCTGATATTGAATCCCCCCACTTTACAAAGTTTATCTGACCAGAATACCAAAATTTAATTTGTGTATAGTACTCAACAGTCTGCTTAAGGCTAAGAATTGCGCTTTCTGTAGACAGTCCTGGTCGAACGAAACCCGAACTGAGCGTCATGAAGATTAATATATTTATCAAGCTCAGCATTAAGCAGACCGTCGAGCACCTTTGCAATAACTGTTGCTTTTTTTTTCTTTTTTTTATCCTGGTGGTAAGTGACGATGTTTCCGAAGATGGAAGCGGGCTTACCAAGATATTGGTCTGTAATTGGTTCTGGTCGAGATATCCCCCGTTCTGTTTTTATGATCGGTACAACAATGGTTCTGGTCAAGTCTGCTGGTAGGTAAGAATGAAATATACAAAAACCAAATAGGAGGGCCAGCACCCTAGGCAAATGGGGCCCTGCGTTTTGCAAATGCTCAATGCTGAGTCCATCATGTCCAGGGGATTTTCCTCTCTTCATATCTATTATGATTTTTGCAATTTGTTTTGCAGAGAACCTAACTTCACTATTCCCAGGTGATGATAGCCAAGTATCACACTCAACATTTGTGTATGGTAGATTTGACTTAACAACAAAGTGCTACCTAAACATATTAGCTATTTTCTCAGATCCGTGACATTGTCGACGCTCACCGGCAGACCAGTCTTTTTATCAAACTTTTTTGTATTTTTCCAAAAATCCTTGAAGTCATTTTTAGTATGCTGAGCAGCAATCCTATCCATCATAATTTGCTCTTGGTTTTGCTGGCACCACTTAAGTTTGGACTTAAAATATTTTTTGCTCGACTCCATCTCCCCAAACACCCGGCCTACGAGTAGTTTTGGTTCACCACATTCCTTCACTTTATCATAATACTTTTATTTTTTTGACAACATTTTAACAGAAATTGAGACAAGGAGTAGATATTGCAGAGTCTACATGAAAAATTCGCCTTTCTTAGTGGCCATGCCTTTTTAAATATGTCGACAGAAGATCTGCAAAAAAAATGGAGCTGATCTAGCTTTAAAATATTCAAAAGACTTGAATGCAGTTGGTTTTTGTCAGGAACTTGCTGTATTTAAAGAGCTAGTACATAAAATTAATGAAAAATCAAGTGCCTTCGACCTGTTACAACATCTGTACAAGTTAGTATTGCTTTGAGAATTTATTGCACACTAGCTGTTTCCCGCGGCTTCACCCGCGTGGACAACGTTTCTATGACTTTTCGAGGGTGCGCAGTGCGCGAGCCGGAAGCGGCTCGCGAGCGTTGTAAAAAGTAGCCTAAGTCTTAATCCAGGTCCTAATCATCACATAAACATCTGCAAGCTGTGAGCGAAGCTTCAGCAAACTGAAAGCAATTAAAACTTATCTACGTTCAACAATGAGTCAGGAGCGTCTATCTGGCCTCGCGATCCTAGCCATTGAAAACAAAACTGCCTATGCGACGAACTTTGAGGAGCTAATAGATTCTTTCGCAGAAAAGAAAGCACACCGAGTAAAATTGTAGTCTTTCCTGGTTTGTCAGTTTTAACAGTTTTTCTCAATCACTGAAGGGAGGGGGCGCCACTATAAAGTTTTTGCCCCGGTTCGAAAAAATCGTAGATCCGGGGCTGGTGACCCAGAGCAAGTTGGGTTCTCACGTCCTCCTTCGTTTTATTTTCTTGTTCTCCACATTGCTCACGTGCACTAGACAATTTTCTCCAAAATGCACCACTTCTTGAACAAAATCTTAGCAGAAAAGAATGAAAAAACAACAAAATAAAACTACGAATGCGTCTACCACAAATCCCGCCAAAAAACTCTCGTAGGTATGACGATTACCAGTACCTAGTGACTTCCCTTTGGGGCGATTACAGCTTAAACAAATAGTCTATGGAGGTCTATGACATTGGTAACAACACACCTATGACAAAGATGACCTATTATTACTAGCGTAAAGATACGAAACTCACCTCCTAGCCGCTAACATCAACGTCGCTTGCGGGGCGGTGATCATGTTAATGATGATCATGTATCGTCGATTGTCACCGTGAGATATGTAAAATGACGTGCAAATAAAAATGCAGTTTACTGTTTTTTCAATGATTGTCACTACAAAATATTTAGAAAATCAGAGGTCAACGAAATAGTTCAGATTCATGGTTTTCTTCCTACGAAGCTGGGAACAAAATGATTCGACGTAGGTTTTCTAGGTAAATATTACGATAGATAGGTACTGCTAAAAAGTAAATAAGTACAAAGTTTCATAGAAAGAACGAATCTCAAGACGCCAGGAAGGAATCGAAAAGCTACTTCCGATTCACTGGATCCACCGACGACAATGGCGTTTTATCTGGGAATCAAGTATTATAGGCATTATAGAATAGAATAAAGTATTGTGGAATAAAGGTTGACCCCATCAAGGAAAACCGGCCAAGTGCGAGTCAAAAACTCACGCACTAAAGGTTTCATACCAAAAACTAATTTTCATCTACAGCGCCATCTATAGATATAGTTAAAAGGGAACTAAATGCTGTTGTCGAATTACTACGTAAATTAATTATGCAAAAGATACTACTAGATCCTACTACCTACCTAGGTGTCCCTAGTTTCTAAACCATCGGACTTTGAAAATTTCATTTATCCATTCATCGTTTGAGAGTCGTTGAGAGTGGACTCTTGCAACTTGTCTGTGCAAACAGTTAAAATAACTACACGGTAAAATAGCTCTTATGTGAAATTACTAAGTGATAAATATCTGCGTTTTACCCTAAAATAAAACGCTTATTAAGCAAATTTACCTTATTCGAAGCCTAACAAATATTTGAGAGAGGCAACCCCATTTTATGATCACGTGACAGTCTGTTTCCCCACTTAAAATGCTTAGTTCCACCAACGGCCGCCAGGAGAAAATTTTTGAACTACCCCCATTTTTATCAAAAAGTGAAGAAATAACTCCCTTTGGAAAGCTCCAACCGGATCAACGGCGAGACTACTTCATTCAGTATGAATAATATGAACATGTCGTTTAGTAGAGACTACATCTCTGAGTAAAAATGCATAATATAGATCTCTTTACGGTAAATGTTGATCAGGCGCGACTTCACGCGAGCACTTTGTTGATCCGAAAACCTATGTTGATCCGACGCCTTTTGTTTAACCTTTATGCATCTCTTTAGTAACTAATGTGGCTCCAACCGGATCAACGGCGAGACTAATTCAGTATGAATAACATGAACAAGTAGTTTGCTTGACTTATAGTAGAGACTGCGTCTCTACGTAAAAGTTCATATACTCGTATATATATATAGGCCGTATGGCTCCCGGCTTAGAATAGGGCCATCCTATTTCATCCAATAGGTGTCGTAAGAGCCGACTAAGGGACTCAAACCGGAGGATGGGCAGCAGCGTCTTTCCGTGACTTGCAGCCAATCTGCAACACTGCGATCGCCAACCCGCCTGCCAAGCGTGGCGATTACGGCAACACCCCCCAAATGACCGACACAAAGAAAAAACGGCCCCTAGTCCCCGGCGGCCCCGCTATTCCTGGCTCCGGTAGCGGTCAAGGTAACGGCGGGGCATGGGGTGCGAAGAATCCCCGGCAGATGCCAGGCTACCAAAACAAAAGACCTCTGGCCCTGGCAACCTACAACACGCGCACACTGCGAACCGACGTAAAGCTAACAGAACTCGAGGAAGCATTGAGCAGGTTACGATGGGACATCGTAGGATTGTGTGAAGTCCGAAGAGAGGGGGAGGACACCATAATCCTTAAATCCGGAAACCTGCTCTATTTCCGGGAGGGCGACCAACTGTCCGAGGGTGGTGTCGGGTTTCTAGTCCACAAGTCCCTCATCAACAATGTGGTCCGAATCGAGAGTGTTTCAGCGAGGGTAGCGTACCTTATTCTCCGAATTACCAAACGGTATTCGCTTAAAGTTGTTCAGGTATATGCACCGACCGCGCAACACTCCGAGGACGAAGTGGAGCTCCTATATGAGGATATCTCTAGAGCTCTACATAATAGCTCCCGGACTCAATACACCATTGTTATGGGGGACTTTAACGCGAAACTGGGCAAACGAAGTGATGGTGAGCTGAGAGTGGGGCAATTTGGATATGGAGAGAGAAATGCACGTGGCCAGCTGCTGGCCGACTTTATGGAGAAGGAGGGCCTCTTTATGATGAACTCCTTCTTCAAAAAGCCTAAACAGCGAAAGTGGACATGGTTGCATCCCAATGGCGTAACGAAGAACGAGATCGACTTCATCTTGTCGACAAGAAGGCAAATATTCAATGATGTCTCTGTGATCAACTCAGTCAAAACAGGAAGCGATCACCGAATGGTAAGAGGCACATTGAATCTAAAGACTAAGCTAGAAAGATGTCGACTGATGAAGTCCACACTCCGACCAGCGCCCATCCAGCTCCAAAACCCCGAAAACTTTCAGCTCGAGTTGCACAATCGCTTCGAATGCCTAGGAGACTGCGAGAATGTGGAAGATTGTAACGACAGGTTCGAGGAAATTGTCCAAACGGTCGGGTCTAAGATTTTCAAAACTCGCCGTTCAAACAGAACCAAAAAAATCTCTGACTTCACCAGCCACCTCATGGAAGAAAGACGCAGATTGGTTTTGCAGTCCTCTGAAGACGCTACTCAGTATCGGCAACTAAACAGGCAGATCTCTAAGTCTCTAACTCGCGATTTGCGCCACTATAATACAAATTGTATTAAAGAGGCGATTGAAAATAACAAAGGCTCAAAAGTGTTGGCGAGAGATCTGTCTGTTGGTCAAAGCCAACTGACCAAGCTGAAGACTGAGGACGGCAGGATCATATCGTCTAAGACTGAGTTGCTGGAAGAAGTTGAGAAGTTCTACGGACAATTGTACACGACCACACGTCTGCCTGTCAGTGATCTGGCTAAAGACCCAAGAGCTAGACTTACCCGACACTATACCGAAGATATCCCGGACGTCAGCATGTATGAGATTAGAATGGCTCTTAAACAGCTTAAAAACAATAAGGCACCGGGTGATAATGGAATTACGGCTGAACTTCTGAAAGCAGGTGGAACACCGGTACTTAAAGCTCTTCAGAAATTATTTAATTCCGTTATACTTGAGGGACAAACGCCTAAGGCATGGCATAGAAGTGTGGTCGTGCTTTTCTTCAAAAAGGGCGACAATACCCTGCTGAAGAACTACAGACCCATCTCACTTCTGAGCCATGTCTACAAACTGTTTTCGAGGGTCATTACGAATCGTCTCGCACGCAGGTTTGACGACTTCCAGCCTCCCGAACAAGCCGGTTTCCGAAAAGGATTTAGTACCATAGACCACATACATACGCTGCGGCAGATTATACAGAAGACCGAAGAGTACAATCAGCCACTATGCTTGGCGTTCGTGGACTATGAGAAAGCCTTCGATTCGGTCGAAACCTGGGCTGTGTTACAGTCTCTCCAGAGGTGCCAAATTGACTATCGATACATCGAAGTGCTGAAGTGTTTGTATGAAAACGCCACCATGTCGGTTCGCCTCCAGGATCAAAACTCGGAACCTATATAGCGAGGGGTGAGACAGGGAGATGTTATATCTCCGAAACTGTTCACCGCCGCCCTGGAAGATGTTTTTAAGCTTTTGGACTGGGGTGGACTCGGCATCAATATCAACGGCGAGTACATCACCCACCTTCGATTCGCTGACGATATCGTGGTCATGGCTGAGACTATGGACGACTTAGGCACAATGCTCGATGGCCTCAGCAGAGCCTCTCAAGAAGTGGGTCTTAGAATGAACATGGACAAGACGAAAATTATGTCAAACGTCCGTGTCATACCTACTCCTCTGAAGGTTGGAGGCTCTACACTCGAAGTTGTTACCGAATATGTATACCTGGGACAAACAGTCCAGTTAGGTAGGTCCAACTTCGAGAAAGAGATCAATCGTCGAATCCAACTCGGCTGGGCAGCGTTCGGGAAGCTTCGCAATATCTTTACGTCCCAGATACCGCAGTGTCTTAAGACCAAGGTCTTTGACCAATATGTGTTGCCAGTGATGACGTACGGAACTGAGACATGGTCGCTTACTATGGGCCTCATAAGAAGGCTCAAGGTCACCCAAAGGGCAATGGAGCGTGCTATGCTCGGAGTTTCTCTGCGTGATCGAATCAGAAACGAGGAGATCCGTAAGAGAACCAAAGTAACCGACATAGCTCTCAGAATTGCTAAACTTAAGTGGCAGTGGGCGGGGCACATTGCTCGTAGAACAGATGGCCGTTGGGGCAGTAAAGTTCTCGAGTGGCGACCACGCACCGGAAAGCGTAGTGTAGGCAGGCCTCCCACTCGGTGGACCGATGACCTGGTGATATATATATACTAGCCGTCCGCCCGCGGCTACGCCCGCGTTGTTTTCGATTTTCCCGTGAGAATAAGACGTTTTCCCGGGGTAAAAAATAGCTTATGTTCTATTCCAGGATCTAACCTATATGTGTGCCAAGTTTCATCCCGACCCGTCCAGTGGCTGAAGCGTGATTGAGTAACAAACATCCATACTATACAACGTTATATTAGTATATACATACTTGTTTCGCTGTTCAAATCGAACTAACTCTGGCAAAATAAATTTTAAGACCGGTATCGAAAGAAGTAATTTAGTCAATTGTAGATTCGCGGAATTTTGAAAGGTTACTCTACATTATTATGTAGGGTATTCTCAAAATAAAAAGAATCAAAAAAATATATGTGTTAGTAGCCCTAGGTCTAGCTGCGCCTGCGTCCAAGCCGATGCGAGTGGGACAAGGGCGGCGTGTCGCCCAATACGGTGGCGAGGGTCGCCTTCATCACGTCACCGCTCTTTGAGAACCACTAGTGAGTGTACGCCTGTACGGCAAGTACTGTACGAGCTTTTTAATTTATTTCAACTCCCTTGACCAAGTCTGCCCTGTCTCGATGGAGCTTGAAAATGGTGGTGCCAAGGTGAGGATGGTCGTGAAGGATCATTTTGCGCAACTCAGCTATTCAGGGTGATAAAAATTATTGCAAAAACTACTGTAAGTATTGTAACTCATTAAACTGAATGACTTTCCCCAAGACACCTCTAGTCAATTCATTAAAAAAATTATTTTTGGACTTTTAATACAGTACAAATTGATCAGTTCAAGATTTCATAATATTTATTCAAAATAGTTACATATTACACTCTTTCTGATGTTCATAAAATAGTCAGAGAGATGATGCCAAGGGCTTACGAATTGTAAATAAAAAAAGTAAAAAATAAACATAAGCATTAGTCAATAATATCAAACAAATAATATTTTATAACTAGGTATACAATAAGTAAATTGATCATTATGTGTTGGTGATGGTATTTGTCTTGTCTTTGTTTTAGAACAACATCAGGAAAACTTTCGGAAAACATTTAAATTCCGCAAAATCGGCCATCTGCTGAAGTGTCACTCCCATGACTGACATGCAGAATTCTAAAAGAGAAGCCAAAAATTAAAGGATAGATACCTATATAGAAAACAAATAACGTCATTATGACATAAACATATTATGACACAAGACGATAAAATTTGACATTAAAATGATTAAATACGTCTGTATGTAATGCCTTTGAAATGTTAATTCGCCAATTTGGTATGGCAAGTCCAAAACGTTGTTGCGAACCGACCGTCACTACACTACTACCACTACTACCACTACTACCACTGAATGCTCGTGCTGCTAATTCTACTACAACGCAACAGGTGGTTAGGTAGGCAGACTATCTAAAAGATGTAATTCGAATTAGCATCTGGATGTGGTCTGCACAAGACTGGAGGAGGTCTCGACTTGCTGCACGCGCACGGTGCACATGGCCAGTGGCCACACATGGCGCTCGGGGCCGACCGCGCGCGCCTAATATGGTCAGTAATGTAATAGTTTACGATACTCGGTAAAATCTTGCAGATGTATCTGTTGGCTGAATGAAATAAATACTAGTAACAGGAAAGGAAGGAAGCGTCGGCGGCTCAAACGGTAACGACTCGGTCCATCTAACCAGAGGTATCGGGTTCAAATCTGGACGGCCAATGTACCAATGAGTTTTTCAAAAACTTACGTACATATCATTACCGATTGCTTTAACGGTGAAGGAAAACATCGTGAGGAAACCTGCACAGGCCTGCGAAGAAACTCGAAGGTTGTGTGTGAAGTCGACCAACCCGCACTGGGCCCGCGTGGTCGACTAAGGCCTAATCGCCCTCATTCAGGGTAGGCTCGAGCCCCTCGTTGGGGACGTATATGAGCTGATATAATAAATAATAAAAACAGGAAAACTTTGTCCAGCTAGTGGACGTTTTTCGGCTTATATAATGATGATGATGAACAGGAAAAAACATAAAAAATGTTTTTACATCCGAGACAACCGAATCTGAGAATCTATTATCTGTGACTTTTCATTCAAACGGCGATAACGATTTTCGCCTCTTAAATGTTAACCGATTTTGACCAATTTTTGATAGGTTAAGGTCAGCATAAATGTCGGAACAAAAGCTATAGGTTTATAGGTTTTTTTTGAAGAGTTTGTGAAGATTTTTTCATTACAATTGTAATTAAGTTCAATTTAATTGTCGTTCATGGTGTTTTCATACAAAACTAATGTCAGCCATTATTTATTTATTTTCAACCGACTTCAAAAAGGAGCAGTTTCTCAATTCGACTGTATGTTTTTTGTTACGCGATATCTCCGCCGATTGTGAACCGTTTTTCAAATATTTTTTTTATGAATTTGTATACTCCCGAGGGGGTCCCATTGTCACCAAGTCAGGATCTGATAATGGGCTCCCAGTGAAATCGAGGGCAACCCTCACATTTTATAGGCACCTCATGTATTTTCTAAAATTATTAAAGTATTTGCGTCTGGTAGTCATCATCTCATGTTGATGAGCTGATGAAGGAAGGTACAAATCCCTTAACTTTCATGCTGTTGAGATGATGATGAAAGCCACAGGAATCTGTATCTGATGAAACACATGTATTATGATTTGATGGTTCCTATTGGCGAGTGGGAGATTGGGTTTAAAGTTATTAGATGAATAGCGTTATCACTAAAAAAAAAGTTTAAAAAACTAAAAACCGACTTCAAAATGAAATTCACTCAAAGGTATGAAATAATATTAATATACGTACCTAAATACCTTAACTTTAACCAACAATACGAAATCAAAGGTGGGTTCGAACTAAATTAGGGGCCTAAAATTTTTTTTGAGGTTGGTGTCAGCAATGCCATCGAATCTTAAACATTTGATACGTAAGTAGCTGTGTGCTGGTACCGACCTCAAAAATAAATTTAGGCCCCTAATTTAATTCGTACCCACCTTTGATTTCGTTATTGTTGATTAATGTCGTGTATTTAAGTATATTAATATTATTTTATACTTTTGAGTTAATTTATTTTGAAGTCGGTTTTTAGTTTGTAAGTATTCAAAAACCGAAACCTGTAAACCTAGCCTCTCTTCTGACTGACAACCTGTCAAAAATTGGTCAAAAGCGGTTAACATGGAAATCGCTACGAAATTTGTACGAAAAGTCTAATTTTCGCCGCCGGCCGCGGGTTCAAATCCATCATTTGAATCAAATAGGGGATCGGACTGCTAGTCATTTGAGTTACTTTTTATGATTTGTCAAAAACGAAATTTTGTTCTAAAAATGTTTGAAATACCCACAAGTGACGTCATAGATTTTAAGCGTCATTGACGAACTTATTTTGTGAATTTGATCAATTAAAAATTTAAGACGTGACGGAAAAACAAAACAAGTAAGGTTTTTAGAAACTTCAAGAGAAGAGCAATTTAGGAAATCACATTTCAGGTTTTATTTTTGATGCAGTCCGATCCCCTATTGATCCATTGTTGTTGTCAAGGTCACCCAAATTCGTCTTAGTGGTACTGTAGGGATGACGAATGCTAGTCATCTGATTTACTTTTTATCATCTGTCAAAAACGACATTTTGTTCTAAAAATGTTTGAAATACTTAGGCGTGACGTCATAGTTTTGCAGCTTCATTTATGTACCCATTTTGTTATTTTGATGAATTAAAAATCAAAGACTTGATGGAAAACAAAACGAATAAGGTTTTCCGGAGTTTAAGTAGGAGGGCAATTTAGTGATCAAGAGTTCATAATTTATTTCCGATGCTGTTTACACCCCTGTTCTGTGATTTAGGTCGGCGGCAGGCATCTCTATTCTATAGGACGGTCGGCATGTTAACAAACATTTTACAAATTAGCAGAACACCATTACCAGTCTACTTTGACTTTCGATATCTGATTTCTCTCCTGTAGAACGACGTAGAAATTTGCCGTGACGTTACCACGTAGGTAAAATGCAGATGTTGAGATGGATGTTGGGGTTAACCAGGATTGACAAGACCAGGAGAGGGCATGCACGAGGTAGGCAGTCTTAAAGTAGTATCAGTGTTGGAGAAGATCCACCGAATGTCATGGTTTGAGGATTGAAGGCTTTCTTCTTAACTCCGGAGCTTCACGAGTACGAGCATCAGCCTAAGCCTGGTAAGCTGAATACTTTAGTTCCTGGCCCACTGAGCATTCAGTTTTGAACCACGGGCGAGCTTTGGTTTAGAGCTTTAATTTATGAAGATCTGTTTAGCTGTTTGAAGATCATCATCTCTTATCTAGGTGATGAAGAGATGTGGGCAACTTATACCGGTCTGACCTATCCGAAATTTGGTGCCATGTAACTGTAAAAATATTTCAAAACCATCATATTTTTAACCTCAATGCTGCAGCATCTTCTGGAATCTACAGGATACCCAACTCCTCACCAACTTACAGCAGATGAATCGTGTTTGGGCTTATTGGAATAGTCTCATGAACAGGTAAGCTTGACCTGATGCTGCAGCATCTCCTGGTATCTGCAGGATATCCAACTCCTTACCAAGTTACAGCAGGCTTGTACAGGAGCAAGGCTTGGCCGATTATTTTCCTACTGTATATGAATGAATGAATGAATGAATGAATGAATGATTTATTTATTGTATTGCTTAAGTACACAAATATAAATAAAAAGAGAAGAGTAGATAAACAAAAAAAAACAATTATAAAAAGAGAAGAGTAGATAAACATAAAAAACATTATTTTTTTTTACCTATAAATACCTAATACTAACGTCAAAGGAGTATTTTTTTAAAGAAAAAGGGAAACACAAAAGCAATACAAAAGGCAATAAAGCTCAGCGTAATTTTTACCCTAAGGCAAAACGCTGTTATTCTGCTATTGCCCGGACCGAGTTGCGAGAGATGTTGCTAAAAAAAATATATATATTATTTATGTGTGCATAGTGTGAGTGATGTGTGTGTGTGTGTGTGTGTGTGTGAGCGTGTGAGCATATGCGTGGACTAATGTGACATGATTTTTAATAGTAAGTATGGATGTGATACGAGTGAGTGTGATACCTATGAAGATAAAGAGGTACATAGAAGAATAATCCAATAGAAGAAGAAAGGAAGAAGGAAAGAAAATAGATTCCGTTACGCAACAAGCTTACATTGTGTTTGCAATAGCCACTCTTTCATATTTCTTTTAAATGCGAACTTTGACGGTAAATCACGAAAAGGCGGAGGAATATTGTTCCAGCATTTTGTTGCTGCGTAACGGAAACTACCCTCAAATGCAACAGTTTTATGTTTAATAATTATCAAGGGGCAGCGCGTGGATCTGGTGTCATATTTATTGTGAAAGGAAGAAAAAGACAATTTTGACAACAAGTAATCCGGACTTTTGAATTTGAAGACATCAAACATGAGTGAGGCCAAATGAAGCTGCCTACGAGATTTCATATTTAACATGGACGCATTATTAATGTAGGGTGAAATATGACTCCGAGGAGGTATATTGAAACAAAATCTACAACAGGCATTCTGGACCCTCTGAATTAATCGCTGGGTTCTAGTTAGAAGCCGTGGTCCCCACAATATGTCTCCGTAATTTAGTCTCGATAAAACTAAAGACTCACAAAGAGTAATGCGTGCATTTTCTGTTAGCAAACTGCGTATCTTGTAAAGGACTTTAAGACGATAAAAACAGTTACTGATCAGCTTTGCAATATGACTTTCGAATCTCAGTGAACCGTCAAAAATTATGCCTAAATTTTTAGCCTGTTCCACATGTTGAACGCTTTCACCAAGGATATTAATAGTCGGATTACAGTTCAAAATTTTGTCAATTTGCTTTTTAGATCCAAGTACCATGAATTGCGATTTGGTAGGATTAAGCAGCAGTGCATTCCTACATGACCAATCAGAGATCCGCTCGAGATCCTCGTTAATTTTAGTGACGGCTTCATATACGTTATTTGGATCCACAGACGCATACAATTGTACATCGTCAGCATAACAATGGTATTGGCAGTTCTTGATTGACCTAACAAGATCGGCACTATAAATGATATAAAGAAGCGAGCCCAAAATTGAACCTTGAGGCACACCTCGTGTCAGAGGCTTAGGATCAGAAGATACATATGTACCGTCGTTATTTGGCACTTTAACTCTTTGAAATCTAGAACTTAGGTAGCTGATGAACCATTGTAATGCATTCTGATCCAGACCATAGTAAGATAGCTTAGAAATTAAAAGAGATATATTAAGACTGTCAAACGCTCGTGAATAATCCAGTAGCGTTAAAATTGTGCCAAAACCCTTATCCTGCTCGACTAGAATATTATCCGTAACATCTAATAGTGCTGTCACAGTACCTCGACCTTTACGAAAACCAGATTGAAGATTGGGTAGGATATTATTTTCATCAACATACTTATTTAACTGTATGTTTACAGACTTCTCCAAAAGTTTAGACAGAAAAGGCAAGATGCTGATCGGTCTTAAATCTTTAACAGACAAAGGATTTACTACTTTTGGCAAGGGTGTGACTATAGCTATCTTCCACTGCCGGGGTACAACTCCAGAGTGAAGTGACTTATTGATCAAAGAAGTTATTATAGGGAGAGTTCGAGGCAACGTCAGTAAGATCATATCCCTACTTATCTCATCAGCACCAGTGGCATTTGATTTGATAGACATAATGTATTTATAAATATCGTTCTCAGTGATAAGTTTAAATTGAAAATTGCAATTCAATAATCGATTGTCGTTAAAAAAAGCTATTTCATTTAAGGGAACATCATTAGATCCAGGTAAATTTAAAAAAGAGTCATTTATTAAGGCCGGGTCATTTAAAAAATCAGGGAGACTATGATTTTTAGTCGGGTCCAACAAAATTTTATCCTTTATATTTTTCCAAATTGTTTGCTATTAGTGGACTGACAATTCACAAGTTGATTAAAATAGGCACGCTTTTCATTATAAATACTAGAAACTACTAATTTTTTGAAGTCCTTGTAGTACTTTTTGTCCTTTTCTAGTTTTGATTTACGATAAGTTTCATGAGCTTGGTCACGTAAGTTAATCATCAACTTAACCGTGTCAGTTATCCACGGGAGTGAGCAATTGTTACGTACTTTTATACTTTTAAAAGGTGCATGTCTATTAAATAGGGAAATAATAAGAAAGTTGAACCTATCAACCATGCAATCTACATCCGAAAGTTCTAATACAGATTCCCAATCAATGGAATCTAGGTCAGCATTAAAACAGGGGAGATTAATATTTGTAATAGGGCGGTAAACAATAGTTCTAGGTTGTGGTTTAATCTTCTTTAAACATAAATTAACGTTAATCATTGAGTGTCCGAGTGAGCCAGTTATATTCGACACCAATACGTCTCGTACAGGAGCATTGGTGCACACTAAATCAATTAAAGTTTCCGTCCCCGTTGAAAAATGGGTAGGCTGAGAAACGACTTGCTGTAAGTCCATATATTTAAAAAATTGATTCATTTTAGTAGTCATAGAATTGGAGGTATCTAGCATATTTACATTAAAGTCTCCCAATACAATTACATAATCATGGTCCGAAAAAAAACAAATAGTCTCAGTCAATGCGTCGAGGAAAGTATCAACATCTATCCAATTGGGCCTGTAAGCGGTGCCTACCACAACCTTCAAACTATTAACACGCGTAGATAGCCACATCTGCTCTATCGTAGAATTATCTGGGTGTTTAAGATAGCGTACACGAATATCGCGATTGACGTAAAACGCAACGCCACCGCCGCGGCCGCGGCGCATGTGCAGCGGGCGCGGGGTCACGCGCAGCCGGTAGCCGGGCGCGGCGGGCGCGCACGCCTCCTGTCCCGCCGGCAGCCACGACTCGTTTATCGCAACGATGTCCGCCTTAAACCGATCCATAGCAATAAGAAAATCATCATGCCCTGTGTTCAGTGAGCCTGCATTAAAAAGACCTAGCTTCAAAAATTTTGTGTTAGGAGCCATTTAGACAATTGAAAAAAAAAAAATACATCTACTCTCAAAAAATCAAAGTAAGACACTGAGATTATGCAGGCCATATTAAAAATAATCAAATAAGTTTTTTTTGTGTATATAATAGGAATTCGTGACTGACTGACTGACTCACTGACTGACTGACCTATCAAAGCACAGTTTAAACCACTAGATGGATCGGGTTGAAATTTGGTGTACGGACAGAAATAATGACATAGGCATCCACTAAGAAGGGATTTTGGGAAATTACCACGTGAATGGCAAAAAACGCGATCTGCGCGGGCGAAACCACGGGCAAGAGCTAGTTTAAAATAAGTATGTTTTGTTATTGTGTAGTTTGTGATTGTGTAATAATGAGTGTTACTTGTGGGAAGCAGTGTGACAGTGCATTCGGTCGCGACGGTATAGCATAACACTATATTAGTACAAATAATGTTTAAACCGACTAAATTAGCATGTTGCTTATAGGTTATACAGATATTACAATATTTACAATAAACGTAAGCACAACAAGTTGAAAAAGTTAAGCAACTAACACATAATATTATATCTATGCATACTCGTATAGATAGGAATATACACAATTTATAGATTAGTGACAACATTGTGATGAAAATGTTATTTAAGTATTTTAGTGAAAAAATAAAGCGTAGAAGCGCACACCTACGTAACACTTTTTTAGTAATAACACTAACACTTATAAAGTTACTAACGCTCTTTATTTTAGGATAGTTACTTTTACTTGTTGGGTGCGGAGGTGCCAACGGCGCCGCTTCCAAAAACCCGGGCGAGGTCCGCCTCCGTACGTATGCGATGTCGCGGTGTATCTACACCTTGGTGCTGGCGCAGGTAGATTTTCCCATCCCTTGTCCATACATAGCGCCAGTTGGCAGCGGCAGCGGTCTCCCTGGCACGACGAAACAGCTGTTTATTGGTGCGAGTCAGCCTCTCGTTAACGTAGAATTTGCGGGGCGGCCCTGGCAGGCCAGCGTCCTCCGTGGTGGCGCCGCGGCGCACGCGCGCCGCCTGAAGCAGCTGGTCGCGAACCACGCGCCTGGCCAACCTTACTATGATGAGGCGCGGGCGCGGCGTTGGCGCCGTCTCAGCTGAATCCGGTGCACGGCCGACTCGTGTCACACTGACGATGTCCTGTTCAGTCAACGCAACACCCAGCTTTTGGCCCAGTGTAGTGACTACATGCTGGACGCTCTCTCCCTTCCGCTCCGGGACGCAAGAAAACTCCACATCGTTTAGTAGCAGTTCTTGATCACGCTCGTTGAGCTCAGCCTTAAGCTGAACTATGGTGTCTTTGAGCCCCTCGGGCTCCATGGAGATTTTATTGTCCATACGTTGTTCTATAGCGTCCATACGAAGAGACAAAGAGCTCATAAGCATATCGCAACTATCCATTCTTTTTGTCATATTTGATACAGCAGAACTAAAATCCAGCATTTGCAGCCGCATAGCTCGCATCTCCTCACGAAACAGGCGCATTTCCACAACTAAGGCCTGGACATCCCGTGACTCGTTTAAAATGAGCGACTCGCCTCCAAGTGCTGTGTTTAAGGTATCAGCTTTTCCAGGTCCGTTAGCGTCTGCATCTGGATTAACACTTTTTTCAGAGACTACTATTTTAGTAGGTATAAACAGTGTCTCGGTCGGGGTGCGTGACCCGCCTCTTGGCGCTGTGTTCACGTTGTCGAATGCGCCAGGCATAGTCTTATCCTTATTGCATGATCCTTCAGCTGGTTTCACGTGCACATTCTGAGTCTGCGGCGTACCCTGCGGGGGTCGCGCAGGTGTATTGTCATTTTTAGGTACTTGTATTACGCATTCGGGGCAGAGCCAAGACCGAGCCAGATCATAACCATTTTCTCTGTACTCGGCAGAAGTCATATTTAGGCATTGGTGATGGTAACATTTTTTACAAGTCGCGCAAATCAGGCGGTGCTCAACGTCTACTTTGCTAATGCATCCAGCACAATAGGCATTCATTTTGTGTAGGTAGGTAGGTATTCACTCACCTGGCTCAGTCAATCAATCAACTTGTATATAGTACGCGCCCAGAAGGTCACAAGCGCCGTGCAAAACGTACGACTTACGCGTTTTACACAACGAGTTTCAGAATCACAAAAATTATGATGAATAATAAAGTTTTTAATATTGAATATTATATTACACCACGCACAAATGTTTCTCAAAGATGAAGTATAAATTTTAACTATGGCTTTTCACTCAAACACACTTTAAACAATAATTTATTAGGAGCACAAATAAAATGATGTTACTTCGACGGTACTTCGAACGGTCCATTCGATCGTATTCTCTAGCCGCAGGTAGCTCTACACAAACGGTATCGTCAACATCATACAAATTCATGTACCTATACTCATCAAGCAGTTCCATTTATTGACCTTCTTAAACGTAGCTAAGACAAAAAAAAGTTTAAAAAAACCAAAAACCGAATTCAAAATGAAATTCACTCAAAAGTAATACAAATGAATCACGTAATAAGTGCCTACGTAATGAGTAATTTGAGGGTTTCTCTCGATTTCCCTGGGATCGCATCATCAGATCCTGACTTGGTGACTATGGGACCCCCTCGGGAGTATCCTCTTTCGAATGAAAAAAGAATTGACGGAAAAATCGGTGAACATACATTAAAAAAAAATTAACTTAGTACCTCCTCTTTTTTGAAGTCGGTAAAAAGAAAAGTAGGAGGTAGGCAGGCAGCTCTTGAACTTAGGACTTTTAACGAGTAAAGTAATGAAATAGCGTGTTTGTAATACAATAACGTATGCGATACGTGTTGTATTGATCCCTTTAGTTTGGTTTGGGCGGTGTCGCTTACAGGTGGCGCAAGCGCAGCCGCGGCGGGCGCGCCCAGTGCAGCGGCGCCACCGCGTGCTTTACTGCCGTAACCACGGATCAGATAAATAAGGTTGGATTGGTAAAGTGCGCTGGGCAGGCGCGCCTCAAGTATGATTAGACAATTTATACTTACCGAAGTACGCGTTTATAATTTTTATTTGCGTGTGGTTGTGTTGTGTGTAACGTACAGACTCTCGAAATGGTGTGAGACACAATTGCAGCCCTGTGTTCTAAGTGGGTTTTGTTTATTAGTGCGCGCAATTCGTGTACATGTGTTAATTATTGCTTGTGTAGTGGATTTGATGGGTGGGAGACAGGCGGCGACGCTGGTTTTCAAACAAGTGTGACTATTGCCAATCCAACCTTATTTATCTTATCCGTGGCCGTAACACTACCCGCCGCCCGCGGCCGCCGCTCGTCGCCGCACTGCCCTCGAATGGGTATTTCCTGCTTTGCACCGCAGTTCATCTAAGAAGTTTATAAAATAGCAGCACAGTAAATTTTGCGTAGCATAAATGATATCTTGTAGCGTCGGTGGTGTAATGGCTAGGGAGGGCCACTACCTCCTGTCCGGGAGGTCCTCGTTCGAATCCTGCCACGTACCAATGTGTTTTCTAATTTCGATTTCATATGTACGTTTATCCGACGCTTTTACGGTGAAGAAAAACATCGTGAGGAAACCTGCACACGCCTGCGCAGAAACTCTCAGGTTGTGTGTGAAGTTGACCAACCCGCACTGGGCCCGCGTGGTCGACTAAGGCCCGATCGCCCTAATTCAGTGTAGGCTCGAGCCCCTCGGTGGGGAAGTAATATGAGCTGATGCTGATGAAATGATATCTGGTGCGGTTGCCATAACACAAACCAACAATTAACGTTGCACTTAATTTTCCGAGTCTGAGTTTTTAACAAATTAAAAAAGTTTGTATGATAAATTCGGCACCACGGAGGTAGAAGTAAATAGGTATAATAATGTTTTGAATTCACAAACTTATTGCACACGATGTTCTAAATTCAATTTACTTTTTCGCCTCAAGCGAATAAAAACGGCTTTTGCACCCAGATATCGAAGAGCAAAAATACAATTTCCGAGATGGGGGGATGAAAATGATATTTTTTTTGCATTTAGTCATTTCCTCGCTGAGGTGGAATGAAAACCCGATGTGTTGCACCCGAGTGCAAAGATTTTTCACCTCGTGCTCTTTTGATTCCCTCGCTAACTCTCAAGAAAAATTGAGCACGCGGTTAAAAAGCAACTTTGCACTCTTGTATAACAAATAACTATTTATGTATTTAAATGCCTATTTAGGCTAAATGTGAGAAACTTAAGCTAAAAATGTTGTACATGTTTTACCACGTTTAAGGTAAATAAATGATCTTATCTAATCTTATCTGTATAATAAAGTACAATGGAAACTCTATCAGGCTTACGTTAGTACTAACAATACTATACAATTCTTTATTGATAACTTCTTTGTTATAAGTCAAAGTCTATATTACAAAAAATAAGCTAATTTAAGCTTAAAAAATTAAAAATATATTTAATAAAAATACTAATTAGATTAAAATGTCAACATTAATTAATTTTTTTATAGTAAATTATAAAACACATGGCATTTCCATAAATTCATTATAACTATAAAATTGACGGAGTAATAACCAATTTTTAAATTTTCTTTTAAAGGTTTGGCGGGAGGCTGCATTTACTATCTCTAATGGTATCCGATTGAATACATTAGGTCCCTGGATGTAGACCGATCGATCCGATTTTGCCAGCTTGTGTGGCGGTACGACTAGTCGGTCTTTGTGGGCGTTATTGCGCAAGTTGTACGTCGCATTTATACCCCTACGCTGAAACGACTCGAGGTTAGTGTGCACGAACACTCCCACCTGGTAGATGTACTCGCAGGGTAAGGGGAGAATCCCGAGCGCCTTGAAGTGTGGTCGGCATGGTTCGTCGAGCGGCGCACCCACCATTGCGCGTACGGCTCGCTTCTGCATCACGAAAACTCGATCAGCGTCCGCGGCTCGAGCCCATAGCTCAGCGCCGTACGTTAAGTTAGAGTGCACCGTGGCGAAATAGCATGCCCGCACCACTTCTTTCGATGCAGTGCTCGCAAGGCGTCGGAGGGCGAAACATGCGCGACCCAGCTTCGTGCAGAGCTCCTCAATGTGTGATTCCCACGTGAGAGCGCCGTCCACATGGAAACCCAACAGTTTCGTCGATCGTACCTGGTGCAGTTGCCTATCGCCTAACAGTACCTTATACGAATGGGGAAACTTCCCGTTCAGGCAGAAGGTCATAAAGCAGGTTTTATCTTTGTTTAGCAGTAGGCCGTTCGATGTGAACCAGCTCTCGAGATGCGAGACTGTGTTGTTCAGTGCCTGCTCTAGCCGTTGTTGTGTATTGGCCGTGAATACAGCGTCCACGTCATCGGCGTACATGTATATCTCGGCATCCTGGATCGCACCTGGCAGATCGTTCATCAGCAAATTAAATAGAGTATTCGATAAACACGAGCCCTGCGGGACTCCCATATTGTTTTCAATTTCAGATGATACGACGCGACCTCTGTCGCCCACGACCGTTTGACTTCTATCAGACATAAAAGAAAACAGAAGCGATTGAGCTGGTCCTCGTATGCCGTAGTAGTCGAGCTTTCCAGATACGAGAGCGTGGTCTACGGTGTCAAACGCGCGGGAGAGGTTGCAGAACATCACGGCGACATGCTGGTTGGCTTCGCGCGCGCTCAACACGAGTCACACGACTTCGCGTACCATGTCAGTGGTAGCTCGGCCGCTCCTGTAGGCGTACTGTCGGTCGGACAGTGCGTCCTGGGTCGCGATGAACGATTCCAGTCGTTTATTGAGCCCCACCTCGAACAGTTTGCTGATTACGGGCACTAGGGATATTGGACGATAGGATTTAACGTCAGATTTCTCTCCTTTACCCTTGTACAGGGGCGCTATTTTCACCCTCTTGAGGCCCACTGGGTACACCCCCGCTCTAGTACACAGGTTAAATAGGTGAGAAATCACGTTCGCTATCGGTAAAATGCACTCCTTGATTAGGTTAGCAGATAGTCCGTAAATATCAGTGCTATTTTTCGGTGCTATGTGCAGGCGCGCTATACGCACGATCTCGCCAGGGGTAAACGACAAGAACCGGATGGATGACTCACTGGGCGGCGCGCGGGCGCTCAGCCGCGAGTAAGCGATCGCTGTGTTGGCTGGCGGCGCGCCGCATCTCACGGCCGCCGTCGCGAACTCCACATTCAGCGCGTCAACTAACTCGGTTTTGGAGAAGTACGGCTGCCCGTCACTACGTCTGATCTGATCCGTATAGTCGAGGCGTTCGCGGCCTCCACGTCCTAACTCCAAATTAATAATTCGCCACATACATTTGGCCTTGTTAGTCCCTTTATTTATTGAATCGTTGTAAAAAGCCGTTCGTTTCTTTTTCAGTAGCGTATTGTAATTAATAGAACACACATCTGCTATTTTTGCAATTTCATCTTTATTGGGATTTTGATCTTTAATATATATTTACACTTTGCTTTCTTGTAGCACAGAAGTCGAAGATTATTAATTATTATGTAGGAAGGTGACACCGAAAGCGTAGTGTAGGTACTTCAATATAAAGAGCTGCCATATAGATGTTCACAACACAAGAACAATGATGACTTCAATGACGCTGATATAGGTACTATCCTATGTTTTATTGACAAACAAATTAGAAGCAATGAATATAGATTTATACTTATTATTATTTGCATGCTAAATTTGGTAACAACTTTATAATCATGTTTTAAGATGTGCTTGTAGTTATATTTGTAAAAAGTCCATAGATTTTCCATACAAAATTTTGTAGACCGACTGCCTAAAAATACCCTCGGTTTTTTAATTTACATTTATTTTTTCAAAAGAATAGCGGAACCCTGGTAACGCGTGTGGTCCGATATGTACTAATCCGCTTTTTCCATTTCATTTGTAGCGCGCGTTGACGTCTTTTGTAGGACACGCCGCGCCGTGCGATAGATATCAACGCGAACATCACTTGCGCAACAGTACTTACAAACTAACAGTCAGGGAGGGATGGATGGATATATTGTAGGAAACAATGTCTTAAGTGAATTTATCCTACAAGCAATTTATGAAAAGAATATAGTACCTACCTATATTAAGTATAATAATCTAATTTAAGATCATACTTAAAAATCCTTACCAGTAATATTATGAATGTGGAAATGTGTTTGTTTTTTACCTTGTCACGCTTCAACACCTCGACCAATTTTATTCCGTGACAGTAGCACGTCCGATGCACTTCCTGAGGGAACTGACACGCCTAAAAAAAATACTTATTTTTTAGTTTTCTTTAACATCAAAATCAAAATCAAAAACACTTTATTTCAAATAGGTGTTTACACACACTTTTAAATAGTCAAAACAAAAAAAAATACAATAAAAATAAAATTACAAATAATGTCATGATTCAGATTACAGTCTCAGGTAATGGTATTTGTTTTAGAATCAACATATATATATATCTTTGTCATTTACATAATCTATTATTTTATAATATCCTCTAGAGCACAAAACTTTTTTGACATGAGTCTTGAATTTATTCTCTGACAAACTAGTTACATTTTCTGGAATTTTATTGTAGAATCTTATACACTGCCCCACAAATGACTTTTTAACCTTACTCAGTCTCGAAAAGGCTATGTCTATTTTATTTACATTTCTTAAATTCAAATTATGCCTGTCACTGTTTTTAGGAAATAAATGCAAATTCTTACGAACGTACATGATGTTTTCATATATAAATTGACTAGCAACAGTTAAAATATTGATTTCTTTGAACTTATTCTGTAACGAGTCACGTGATCGCATCTGATAGATTGCGCGGATAGCTCTTTTCTGCAGGATGAAAATAGTTTCTATATCAGCCGCATGCCCCCACAGTAATATGCCATAAGACATTATACTATGGAAGTAACTAAAATACACTAGTCTCGCAGTATCTACATCCGTTAACTGTCTTATTTTCTTAATGGCATAAGCAGCTGAACTAAGCCTTCCCGCTAAAGTTTCAATGTGTGGTCCCCATTGAAGTGAAACATCCAAAGTAATACCAAGGAACACCGTGGTATTTACAAATTCTAATTTATTACTGTCTAATATTACACTATTATTGACCTTTTTTACATTTGGCAAACAAAATTTTATACATTTTGTTTTCTTAGCATTTAATAATAAGTTGTTCACAGTGAACCAGTTCAGTATCTTTGAAAGAGTGTTGTTTACTTCGTCAATTTCGTTTTCTTTCCTATTCACTTTAAAAATAAGAGAAGTATCATCCGCAAACAACACAATATTTGACAGATGTTGCACCATAAAAGGCAAATCATTAACGTAAACAAGGAAAAGAAAAGGCCCTAATATGGAACCCTGGGGCACACCCATTTTCACTTTAGATCCAGATGAGTTCGTGCCATTCACTTGTACTTTTTGTATTCTGTTGTCTAAATACGAATTTAAAAGACTGAGAGCCCCATCGCAACGGAACAATACATTGTTGAGATTTTTTGCACATATATGGTTGAAAGGGTGGGAAATGACATAATTTACTAATTAGCATATCCTGACATAGTTTCCGATGGGGAAGATTATAGGAAAAAAATATTTCCTCGCTCGCGCACGTGTGCGTCGCAACGGATTGAAGTTTTTTTCGGTTAAGGGGGTGGAAAGTGACATAGACTGCTAATCAGAATAGCCTGATATAGTTTCTACGGGATATGGAGAAAACTCATGTCCAACGCTTGGGAGTCGCAATGCGGCCCGCGTACCTCTCACCCTCAAAAACAGTCATAAAAACGACAACCCCGCGGGCGAAGCCGCGGCAAAAAGCTAGTACAAGAATAAAAGAAGAAAACATCCAGTAAGTCAGTAAAATTAAACGTAAACAACGTTTTATTTTTAAGTTATTAGTACAAAATTCCTGCCGCGTGAGCTCGAGGTATTGTAATAGTGTATACCCAACGCAACGTTTCAAGAATTGTAGCAAAGTGAGAAGAAACGTTGAGCACGGAAGAAACTCACTTCGACAATTTTTCACAATATAAGTACAGAGATTTTGGCTCAACCGGTAACGACTCGGTCCTCCTAACCAGAGGTGCCGGGTTCAAATCCGGACGGCCAATGTACCAATGAGTTTTTCAAAACTTAACTGTTACTCTGTTTAATACATTTTAAATAGTAATTTTTTTGGCTAAATGTGAAATTATTTTAAAATATGGTTTAATTTGCTGATTAGAACCAGGCTATACTCTACTTTTGTACCAAAAATTAGAATGATGAAGCTGTATCATATTATTATGATAATACAACTGTCTGTACTTCATCATATCAGCACATATGCGTCCCCACCGAGGGGCTCGAGCCTACCCTGAATTAGGGCGATCAGGCCTTAGTCGACCACGCGGGCCCAGTGCGGGTTGGTCAACTTCACACACAACCTTTGAGTTTCATCGCAGACGTGTGCAGGTTTCCTCACGATGTTTTCCTTCACCGTTAAAGCAATCGGTAAGTATGTACGTAAGTTTTGACAAACTCATTGGTACATTGGCCGTCCAGATTTGAACCCGGTACCTCTGGTTAGAAGAACCGAGTCGTTACCGGTTGAGCCACCGACGCTTTTTCGCCTTTTACGCATATTAAACTACCTAAATGCCAAACTAGTTTCTAAGTCACCTTCTATAATTTTGTTAAATAGTAGTGGTAGGAACCCTTATTTCGCAATTCCGACTCTCACTTGGTCAGTTTTTCGATTTTTTTCTTTGTATACGCCTAGTAACTTATCTCGATGGCAAATTTCAAGTTTATGTTGACAAGGGTTTACCAATTGTAAATAAAAAAAAAAAAAACCTTATATATTTTGCTGAGTAGTGGTGATACGGAACCATTAGTGCGCGAGTACGACTCACACGGCCGTTTGTATAATTTCCCCTTTGTGTACATCTAATAACTTACCTCGATGCCAAATTTCAAATTTCCAAGTCACCTGGAAATGGTCTACATATTTTAATGACTAGTTGTGATACGGAACCCCTGGTGCGCGAATACGACTCACACTTGGCCGTGTTTTGAATTTATCCTTTGTAGACGGCCAATAAACTACCTCGGTGCCAAATTTCAAGTTTCTAAGTCACCTGGAAGTGGTCTATAATTTTGATGAGTCAGTAAGTGAGTCATAAAAATAGTGATTTTCGGACGTCAGTATCTCAGAAATAGTAAAAGATATATTTGTGACAATTAGGATTATACTTGATCGAGGAGGTCTTATTAGACACACAAAATCGCAAGTGTGTAAGTCAAACATATTTTAAGTTACAGGTAGGTCGAAAGTGGTTCGAAATCACGGACCCACGGTCGGTGTCGCCTTTTTATTTTCGAACTTGGCGGACACACTGCCGTTATGTATTGCTAATATGTAAAAATAAATTTTACAATAATTTCTTTGGTTTTACTGATTATTCCTTAAAACATCTAACATGATGATTTTTTGGAAATAACTAATTCAATCATAATGCTCTATAATTAGTCCTTATTCTAACACACCGTGACTTGTAATGCGAGTATGTGTTTAGTTACGAATCTAGAAAACATTGACTGCAAACGTGTATATTTGAAAACGCTAAACACGTAAAAAACCGACTTCCATCGCAACAACTTAGTACATTTTAGCATTATTATTTTTGGTTTTTGTTAATTTTATAATAAAGTACTACACCGATTTTGATAAAATTTATATGGGACCACACGGGGAGCATTAGCTTTCAAATAAAAAAAATAATCATAAAAATCGGGTCACCCAGTCAAAAGTTATGAGGTAACACACATGAAAAAAACATACAGACGAATTGAGAACCTCATCCTTTTTGGAAGTCGTTTGAAAACTTTGATAAAACTAATGGACCAAACGCGACGCCCGCCATCGTGGCATCGCATCGGCAGTGCGTAGGCGCAGCCTTGCCAACACCGGCGGCTGGCTGATGGACGGACGGACGGACGACACTAATACAGGTAAATACTTAATTGATGACTCTCGGATCCTACGCGCGTGCAGCCGGAAATGAGACAATCATACTGCAACTAACAACAACGCCTAGAAACATATCGATCTTTTGGGACTATTATGAATGGCCTCTAAGTCTGTCAAACGATTCGATGGCCAATCCAGCGTAAAAACCAAAAACACGCCTGCCTTAAAAACCGTTTAAGGGTCCCTACAGGAGGCTTGAGATTCCATACAAACGTAACTAGTTTCGTTTTAATACAAAAACTACATGCCGGATTAAATCCAAACTGCAAATATATTGAGGAGACGACGCATATCGATTTTTGTAATTAGTTTTCGATTTACTAATATAAAATTGAATAAAATAAGAGCAGTTTCAATCTTTCAGTACAAAAGTAATTTAGCCTTTGTTTAGTTATGTTTCATTTTACTGCGATGAAATGTATAAGTATGTTATTTTAAGTGTATAATTTGTACAATAAAGAGTTTACAAACAAACAAACAAACATAAGTAATTAGAAACACTGTTAAGTGACTACTCAATATATTCGCAAAGTTTGGATTCAATTGCGCATGTAATTTTTGTATTAAAGCGGAACTACGTTTATATAGAAACTCGAGCCTCCTGGGGACCCTTAACATTTCATTGAGCATCAGTTCTTAAACGCTAAATTTGAAAGTTTTTCAATAATTTCAATACTATTTTAATTGCAACACCTAGAAAAGATATATAGTGATAGAGACATTTGACACAGTTAAGTATTATAGCTGTTTGGGCTCGCTTGCAAACAGTCGAGAGGTGCGGATCATCAGCGTGGGTGGATGAAGGCAGTATCCTGCATGGTGCGAGGTGGCGTCACACGAGGCTGCAAGGACTGCAAGGCCTTCTTTAGTCTTCCAAGAAAGTGATCAATTAAGTAATGATCTAAATTTGCTTATATTTTTGAATACTCCGCGGGTTACACAAACGTCGATTGATCAAAAGGTCTCCATTAGTGTCAAAAATGTGTGTGTTTGACCACAGATGAGATACTAGTTACTTCCTTAACTATTAGTAGTTCTCAAAATCTTGAAAATATACTGCACAACTACGCATTGCATACTTTTTCGAGAAGCCTTTATACAGTGCGCGTAGTCGGGCCTCTCGGAGGAGCAAGTCTGGCATACACAAATTAAACAACACGCTCAATTACGTTACGTATATAGCAAAGAATAAAGGCAAGTATATATCAGACTTATGAATTAGAAAATACACAAAAAAATTAAAAACGCACTAGTTGCCACTACGATTTTTGAAGGTTCCCCTCGATTTATATGGGATGCCATCATCAGATCCTGGTTTCCTTTACCACCCTTGGGATATCTCCTTTCCAACAAAAAAAGAATCATCAAATACGGTACATAAACGAAGAAGTTATCCGCGAACGCACATAAAAAAATATTTATACGGTCGAATTGAGAAACCTCCTCCTTTTTTTAAGTCGTTTAAAAAATTACAAATAATTTTGGTTTGTGTGAGAGGTACCTTATTCCCGGAATAATAAACTACTATAGTAACCCATACAAATTTACAGTAATGCACAGAGTTTTATCAATATCTTTATTCGTTTTTAACTAGGTATAAAAATAATGTGTTTTTTTACCACAGTGGCAACCCTAAAAATCAAGTCAGGAAAAATTTGAAGAAAACGGCTGGAGGTATTAAGAAAAAAATCTTTACCCCAAATTGTATCCAAATCCATCCAGTAGTTTAGGCACTAGAGCACCGGACGGACACACACACACACAAACACACATATGTTTTACTTTCTCGAGTTTCTCGACCCCTTAGTACGGTACGTACGTACGTAGTGTACAGGAAGTATTGTAACCGCAAAAAAATATTTTTTTCTAATTTTCATTAAAATGTGTTCTATATCATTATCACGACGTCATACCGAAAAACCGAATATCTCAATTCCGTCCGTCAGTGCGTGCTTCCGTCCATTACGTTCGGCTCTGGAGGCTAAATCCTAGTCCGATTGGGAAAAAAATTGAACATATGAGTTTTAAATTATTTTATCACAGGATCATCAAAAGTTTATTCGTACCGTCAAATCGAAGAGTAGCTGTCATACACGAAGTAACTAGTATCTCATCTGTGGTCATACACGAAGTAACTAGTATCTCATCTGTGGTCATACACGAAGTAACTTGTATCTATCTGTGGTCATACACGAAGTAACTAGTATCTCATTTGTGGTCATACACGAAGTAACTAGTATCTCATCTGTGGTCATACACGAAGTAACTAGTATCTCATCTGTGGTCATACACGAAGTAACTAGTATCTCATCTGTGGTCATATACGAAGTAACTAGTATCTCATCTGTGGTCATACACGAAGTAACTAGTATCTCATCTGTGGTCATACACGAAGTAACTAGTATCTCATCTGTGGTCATACACGAAGTAACTAGTATCTCATCCTGTGGTCATACACGAAGTAACTAGTATCTCATCTGTGGTCATACAACAAAAACGTCGTAGTTGCTTATGTTCGTCTATTACATAGTAATACCCATTGGTCTAGGAAAAATCGTGTTTGTATGGTTCACCTACAATGCAACATAAATTCATCAAAATTATTTAAATTTTTTACGTGACAACGTCTAATAAATCGATGGACGCCGGCTGCATGCACGAAAAAGGATGACTCATTGTCCCTTTACGCTCATTGTCCCGTAACGTTATAACGTTGTCACGTTAAACTATCGTCCGTAAACCGACTTTACAGACAACCAATTTTTTAATTTAATTTTTGTATAAAAATATTATCGAGAAAGTTTAGTGCGGGCTGCGGTACAGTTGATTTTATTTTAAGTATAGTTTTTTAAAAGGCGTCGGTGGCTCAACCGGTAACGACTCGGTCCTTATAACCAGAGGTACCGGGTTCAAATCTGGACGGCCAATGTACCAATGAGTTTTAAAACTTACGTACATACTTACCGATTGCTATAACGGTGAAGGAAAACATCGTGAGGAAACCTGCACACGCCTGCGAAGAAACTCGCAGGTTGTGTGTGAAGTCGACCAACCCGCACTGGGCCCGCGTGGTCGACTAAGGCCTGATCGCCCTAATTCAGGGTAGGCTCGAACCCCTCGGTGGGGACGTATATGAGCTGATATGATGATGATGATAGTTTTTGGAACTCTATTATTGCTGTTGAAATCTCAAGTTAGTTTTTTGCCATAACAAAACCTTCTTACCTACTGCTGCTTCGTCACTCGCTGCAGCTACCTCCCGTCCCGACGCGCGACGCCGACGCTCGAAAGTAAAAATACGATTTAAATGAGTGCACTGAAAAGTAGACTTTATTGTTTTCAGCGGTTATTTGAGGTCATTTCTAATTATCTATGTTAGAGTTCTGTAAGAGCGTCGCGTCGGTGGCGTAGCGGTTACGGCCGTTACGTCCTGTCCGGGAGGCCGCGGTTCGTACTTGCCACGAACCGATGTGTTTTCGAATTTCGATTTCATTTGTACGTTTATCCGACGCTTTTACGGTGAAGGAAAACATCGTGAGGAAACCTGCACACGCCTGCGAAGAAACTCGAAGGTGGTGTGAGAAGTCGATCAACCCGCACTGGGCCCGCGTGGTCGACTAAGGCCCGTTCGCCCTAATTCAGGGTAGGCTCGAGCCCCTCGGAGGGGACGTATATGAGCTGATAAGAAGAGCTCCGTACCTCAAAAGGTAAAAACGGAACCCTTAAAGGATCACTCGTGTGTCAGTCTGACCGTCCGTCGCTCAGAAACTACTGGACCGATTGAGTTATGATTATATGTAAGTTAGTGACCCGAAGACGGACGTGCAACATCAATAAGTGAATTTTAAACACGGAGGTCAGTTTAAGGGGGTAAATTATAAAATTTAAAATATAGTTTTACGATAAATAGTTACGAGTATATGAAGTTATTTATGAAAAAAAGAGAAAATTTACCATTCCCCCCTTTATCTCTGAAACTACTTGGGCTTCAAATCTTGAAAAAATTACAGTATATGAAGTTAAATGCATAGATTACAGGACCTCGAATCGTACTTGGCCGGTTTTTTTAGTAAACATTTAAGTGCGTTTGGCTGCACCCCAACTGACGGCAAATGCCAATGTAGCCGAGGATGTAACACGCAAGCTCAAATAATGCCTATTCACTCTCGTCAAACAATAAGGAATATTACTTCAAAAATTTAAGATTGCTAAATCATAAGAATCGGGGAACACAGACGCCGGCAGAGAATTCCACTCCTTGGCCGTTCGCACTATGAACGATGAAGCAGAACGCTTCGTGCGTGCGTACAGGTGGAATACCACAAAAGCATAGTAGAAGTAAATTTACTAAAAATGTACTTCTACTATGACAAAAGGGTGTCAAATTTCATAATAAACGCAGAAAAACATAAAGGTTCACTGTTGACATCTACGATAATTGTCAACACCATCACATTTCAGTTAAATATAAACCACGGATCAGATAAATAAGGTTGAATTGGAAATGTGCGCTGGGCAGGCGCGCCTCAAGTATGATTATACAATCATACTTAAACGAAGCACGCGTTCATACTTTTTATTTGCCTGAGGTTGTGTGTAGCGCACAGACTCTCGAAATGGTGTGAGACACAATTGCAGCCCTGTGTTCTAAGTGTGTTTTGTTTATTAGTGCGCGCAATTCGTGTATGTATATTATTATTGCTTGTGTCGTGGAGTTGATGGGTGGGAGACAGGCGGCGACGCTGGTTTTCAAACAAAAGTGTCACTTGAAGATAAGATATGATGAAGATAAGATAGCCAGTTCCCCATTGCGTTGGGGAATCTTGGTAAGCCCGCTTCCATCTTCGGCAACATCGTCACTTACCACCAGGTGAGATGTTGTGGTTTACCAATTGTAAAAAAACAAAAGAATCCAACCTTAATTATCTCATCCGTGGTATAAACGCAGCGGCCGCGTGCGCACTGCACATGACGTGTACAACTCACGCGCACGTCACGAAGGGACGCACGGCACGAGTGAACGCCCGCGCGTGCAGGTTGCCGTCAACGAGTGCCTCGCATCACAATTACTTTCCCTTTGTTTACATGTCAGCAATTACAAACTAGGGTGTTTTTGAGTTCACGGGGAACGTCACAGAATCGCTTTCATGGTCTGATTCAAGGAGTCAGCTCGTAAGTTATCGCCGAGGCAGAGGTTTGTGGTTACGAGAGTAATGTGAGTAGGTACATCGTTGCGATAGTAATTTTACTACATCATTACGAGAGTAACGATGTAGTAACATTACTATAGTAACGAGAGTAATGGTAGTAATGTTACTACGTCGGTACAAGAGTAATGTTATTACCACGTTATTACATTGTAACGAAAGATATTAGTACATATTTTCTAGGCTCTCCTACGACCTACTTTCAAACCAGGACAGGTTTGAAAAGCCAAAACTGTTTAGACCACCACTGGATTGCATATGGAGATGGCCATTTTTTTTTTAAAGTCAAACTTTTATTACATCGTCTCAAGCTTTTTCGTCTGTGTGTTGCGTGACGGCAAAGAGATTATTACATCGTCTCAAACTTTTTCGTCAGAGCAGCCATGATCATTTCGTCCTCTGTACCGTAGCTCCAAGAAGAGAGCAGCCATGATCGTTTCGTTCTCTGTACCGTAGCTCCAAGAGGAGTGAAACTTTTATTACATGATCGTTTCGTCCTCTGTACCGTAGCTCCAAGACGAGAGCAGCCATGATCGTTTTGTTCTCTGTACCGTAGCTCCAAGAGGAGTGAAACTTTTATACATGATCGTTTCGTCATCTGTACCGTAGCTCCAAGACGAGAGCAGCCATGATCGTTACGTGCTCTGTAAATGTCTATAATGTGAAAAAAAGTTTCACTTTTACCATGGTTTCATAAAACCACACACTCTTTTTCTTATCTGTGAATATGGCACAATAATGGAGTGACTCCATTGGAGTCATAAGCACCCAACACCAAAACCACTTCATTTTGCCATAACGAGGTGTGTTTACCTGGCTGTGTGCTCTAGATGGTGCGCGATAACAGAGCGCACAGCCATAACACCTATATACTGCCAAGTTCACGCATTGTGTGCCTGCGGCGCAGTGTTACCAGAGACACGGTAATTACCGTAGATGCACGGTATTTTTGGCCAACACACGGTCTACGATAGTGATCCACTACCGTCTTTTTCTACGGTATTTGTGGATATTAACTACCGTGCAGTAGTAAGCACAAATAGCACAATAAAAGTTTGAAATCGAAGATCTCGATATACAATATACATAAAACGAAGCGCAGTTTTGTCGCCTGCAGTTGGCAACACCGAGCACGTCGGCCCTTTTTGTGTAGAAAGAAATGGAAATAGCTACGTGTTCATTTTACACAAACTAAGAACATGTTGTCAGGTGAGATGTTGTCAAGGGTTTACCAATTGTGAATAAAAAAAAAATGTTATTAAAAATGACGGCAGCCATTTAAGAAAAAGAAGTACTTATTTTAGATGATTAAGAATCTGTTTGATATTAATTAAAAATATTGAAAATTCAAGGTTGTTCCAGTTGCAATTTACACTGTAATTTACACGGTATTTTCAAATGCTTCTACTGTAATTTGAGTCCAAAACACCGTATTTTTAACTGCTAAACACGGTAGTTTATATTTTTCATCTGGTAACACTGCCGCGGCGGTGCGTGGGCGCGCGTGACGTCACCTGCGGCACAGCCCTTAAATGGCTCGCACTTAAAACGCAGCTCGCCAGCAAACAAACTTATTCTCGCTCTTGATCACCGCGTGTGGCATGTCGCGTGTGATTATTAATAGGACCTACCTAAACATCAGGTAAGGAAGGATGTTGACTTACATAGTGCAAACGCCAGTCGCCGCATCCGCATCAAAAATACCAATCTAATATTAAAATTGTACAAATGTAACTAATCAGCAATTAAAAATATGCTAAATTAAAGAAATACAGCAATCTGCATCGAAATATTGAATTGTACATCATATCAGCTCTTATACATCCCCACCGAGGGGCTCGAACCTAGGGCGATCGGGCCCTAATCGACCACTCGGGTCCTGTGTGAGTTACACAATCTTCAAATATCTTCGCAGGCGTGTGCAGGTTTCCTCACGATGTTTTCTTTCACCGTAAGAGCGTCGTCGGATTAACGTAGGTACTGAAATCGAAATACGAAAACACATTGGTATCTACGTGGCCGTTTTTGAACTACGACCTACCAGATATGAGAGAGTGGCCATGTATTAACATTTCTTATATTCAAATTATGCCTGTCACTGTTTTTAGGAAATAAATGCGAATTCTTACGGACGAACATGATGTTTTCATAAATTAATTGACTAGCAACAGTTGAAATATTGATTTTTTTTAAACTTATTCTTTAACGACTCACGTGATCGCATCTAATAGATTGCGCGGATAGCTCTTTTCTGCAGGATGAAAATAGTTTCTATATCAGCCGCATGCTCCTCCAGTAATATAATAAATAAATAAATTGTTTATTCACTTTAAGAAGTCTTATAATAAAGTTTCTTAAATTATTTAGGAACATCTGGGTGCTATAAGACATTTTACTATGGAATTAACTGAAATACAATAGTCTCGCAGTACTGTCTTATTTTCTTAACGGCATAAGCAGCTGAACTAAGTCTTCTCGCTAAAGTTTCAGTGTGTGGTCCCCAATGAAGTGAAACATCCAAAGTTATACCAAGGAACACCGTACTAATATATATACTGTGACCGTAGTATTTATAAATTCCAATTTATTACTGTCTAATATTACACTATTATTGACTTTTTTTACGTTTGGCAAACAAAATTTTATACATTTTGTGTTCATAGCACTTAATAATAAATTGTTCACAGTGAACCAGTTTAGTATTTTTGAAAGAGTGTTGTTTACTTCATCAATTTTGTTTTCTTTACTATTCACTTTAAAAATAAGAGAAGTATCATCCGCAAACAACAAAATATTTGACAGATGTTGCACCATAAAAGGCAAATCATTTACATAAACAAGGAAAAGAAAAGGCCCTAATATGGAACCCTGCGGCACACCCATTTTCACTCTTGGTCCAGATGAGTTCGTGCTTCGTGCCATTTACTTGTACTTTTTGTGTTCTTTTATCTTAATACGAATTTAAAAGACTGAGAGTCCCTTCCTCTACACCATTATGGTGCTTTAATTTCATAAGTAATGTTTGGTGTTCAACACAATCAAAAGCCTTAAAAAAATCACAAAACACTCTAATTTCATTCTGCGATTCCTCGAAGGCTTCATACATGTTTCGAATAATTGCTACTCCTGCATCGGTTGTTGATCGTCCTTTAGTGAAACCAAATTGTTGGTTATGCAGTACTTTGTTTTCTGTAAAATATTGTAGCATTTGGTTAAGCATAATTTTTTCAAACACTTTACTAAGAACTGGCAGCACAGAAACAGGTTTGTAGTTGCTCGGATCAGTTTTTGTACCAGATTTATATAAAGGTATCACTTTACTAAGCTTCATGAGATCTGGAAAGACGCCACTATCTATGCTAATATTAAAAAGACAAGCTAAATATAGCGCTAAAGTATCAATTACATTACTGATCATGCTTACCGATAATCCCCAGATGTCTTCGGTTCTTTTCACTTTAAGTGATTTAAAAGTTTTTACAATAGTTTGTGGTCCAAATACTCTGAAGGAGAATTTTTGATCACAATTTTTAAAACAAATGAAGAGACAAGTAATTCGAGTCGTCAAGGACTTTTTTCCAACAAATCAACATTGAAATCGCCGCATACTATCACCGATTTACGGCTTTTACTAACGATATTTATTACATCCTCCATTGCCGATTCGAAGCTAATAAAGTTATCGTCATATGGGGGCCTACGCAAACAATGATGTGGTTCTCCAGCTCCACACAAGATAATTCCACAGTTTTTTCAATCGAAAAGTCAACAACGTCCTTCCTTTCTTTATTTTTTAGAGAATCACGACATATTAAGGACTTTGGATGGAATGCACTGGCTATGCAATAAATTTCAAAACTAAAAAGCATTTCATGATCTTTGAGCCAGTGTTCTGTTACACAAAAAATATCTACAAAGAATTTTTCCAGAAAAGGTTCTATTTCTGTTTGCCGAGGAAGCCTTCAATATTTTGGTGAACTAGTTTTAAAGAAATTGGCTTCTTCGTTGTCTTTGAGACTAGTTTAAATCTGGAGTTTGAGCACTGCTGCTAACGCCGGTATCGCAGGTTGTACTATCAAGTACATTTATAGCCTGCGCTATAGCTTCGGTACCGTCACCAGCGGCGGGCTGCTCCGTCGTTATATATTAAATATTATAGTGTGCTCTTACGAATCTAACGACTAAATAATAAGTATGTAGGCGGCAAAACACACAAAATCAAAAATTTCTGTCAATTTGCTGATGAACAGCCGTAAATCTATCCAAATTCGTTAACTTTAATGGTTTATGACCATGTTCAATCGCACTCGACGTCGTCTGCGGCGCCGCGGCGGCGGGCGCGGGGGGTCGCGGGGGGGCGCGGCGGCGGGCGCGGGCGGTTTGACTTCACACTTTATGAGCCATAAAGTCATTCGTTCTTAGGGTTCCGTAGTCAACAAGGATAAGTCTTATAGCTTCGCCATGTCTGTCTGATAAGTAAGCCCCATCGTGTGGACTATCATTAATTGGGTCTTTTAAAATTACTGAGGGTTTGCTAAAAGTGTTGTTTCCGGGATTCGGTTGCGAAACACTAAGCTTTGAAGTGCTAACTTTTGTAAGAGTCAAGTGTGTCCCCACTAGCTAATCCGCTATAACATGACATCTGAAAACAAATGTAAATAGTCAGACAAAATTATAGTCAATTTAAAAGGAACCTTAAAATTAAATTTAAAAGGAATTACTTTGCGCGAGTTCGAAACCCACTTGTGCGGTTTTTATTCTGTGCTATGCTGGCAAAAAAAGAATTAATGAATCCAATTGAATCAAACTATGTAAAATAAAAGTACAAGTATCCCCAGACCCGAGCCTCACTCTTTACTGCTGTTTATTGTTGATTTGTATAACTACATATCTCAATCCGTGCAGTATATAGTACAAACAGTTTATACAGAGGCCAGCACATCAAGCTATACACTCGTAGTGCGATTCTGATCCATACGCATTCGGCATAAGAACGGTATAAATTCCAAAGTGTGTAGCTTGATCTGCTGGCCTCTGTACTATAGTCAGAAGTAGAAGGCATCGAGAGAAAGTACGCACAGCGTGGTTGTACATTTTATTATTTTTAATCTTTATTTAACACTAATAAAATTGCATCAACACGTTGCAATAACAATAGTCCAGTTAGGTAGGTTCAACTTGGAAAAAGATTTCAATCGTCGAATCCAACTCGGTGGGGCAGCGACCGGAAAGCTTCTCAATATATTTACTTCCCGAATACCGCAGTGTTTCGATTTTAAGGTCTTTGTCTTAAGTACCTACTAAGGTGTGTGTTGCCAGTGATGACATACGGAACTAGACATGGTCGCTTGTTATGGGCCTTTTAACCCCTCAAGCACGCTGGAACGTATACGTTTTTTTTTTGTTTATTCACAATTGGTAAACCCTTGACAACATCTCAACTGGTGGTAAGTGACGATGTTGCCGAAGATGGAAGCGGGCTTACCGAGATTCCCCAACGCAATGGGGAACTGGCTATCTTATCTTCATGCCGGAACACACCAAAATGCCCTACCACCAACCAAACCGAGTCTTACGATTGACCCCGCCGAGAATCGAACCCGCGACCTCCTGTGTAAAGCCAGTGAACTTTGCCTCTGAGCTATGGAGGCGGTTGAAAGTAGAGCGTTCCAGTAGAGAGCGCACGACTTTTAAGTCCATAGCCCGCTGGAACGTATACGTTCCAGTAGAGAGCGCACGACTTTGAACTCAATTTGTAAATGAATACGATACATAATCGTGTGTCTCTTTGTTGTAGTCCGGTACTAGACGGGTTAAAAAGGCTCAAGGTCACCTTAAGCCGATGGAGCGAGCTATGCTCAAACTTTCTCTAACGTGATCGAATATAAAAGAGAAGATCCGTACGAGAGACATTATAGCTCACAGAACCACTTAAGTGGCAGTGGGCGGAGGCAGATAGCTCGTAGAACTGATGGTCATTGGTGAAGTAAAATTAATGAGTGGTAACTGCGGACCAGAAGACGTAGCGTATTGGGTGGGTAGGCCTCCCACCCAGTGGACCGACAACCTGGTTGATCGTAGGAAGTCGCTAAATGTAGGCAGCGTGGGGCCGGTCGTTGTAGAAATTCTTAGGGGGGAGCTTTGTCCAGCAGTGGACGTCTTTCAGCTATAAGGATGATAGTTAAAAGAAATTCAAATTCAAATAAAATTGCGGCCACATCCCTTCTAATATTATAAATGCGAAAGTATTTTAACGTAACGGTTACGGCCGCTACCTTCTGTCCGGGAGGCCGTGGTTCGAATCCTGCCACGCACCAATATGTATGCGAATTTCGATTTCATATGTACGTTTATCCGACGCTCTTACAGTGAAGGAAAACATCGTGAGGAAACCTGCACACGCCTGCGAAGGAACTCGAAGATTGTGTGTGAAGGTGACCAACCCGCACTGGGCCCGCGCGATCGACTAAGGCCCGAGTGCCCTAATTCAGGGTAGGCTCAAGCCCCTCGGTGGGGACGTACATGAGCTGACAAGATGAAGAAGACAGATTGATTTAAAAATAATGTCTATCCTGATCTATGTCTATCCTGATCTAAAAATAAATATATGAGCAATCGAGAATAGTTGTGTGAAAGGGCAGGAGGCCGTATCAGTATGTGTAATTATGTGTAATTATGTCAGACGTGGAGGGTGGAGGGGGATGTCGTTGAGTACCTTTCAGTAGACACTGTTATGAACATTGATCAATTGAAATCGTACCCTCTAGAGCTTCTCAACTCTTTAGGATTATCAGGAGTGCCTTCCCATAAGTTGAGGCTGAAGGTTGGTGCTCCAGTCCTGTTAGTGAGAATGGCAAAAGGCAAAAGGAAAAAATGTTTTTATTCTCCGTATTCCAATAACTCCGGCCGATTTCCCATTTCAGTTTAAAAGAGTGCAGGTTCCCCTGAAAGCAGCATTTGCAATAACAATAAACAAAGCTCAAGGACAGACGCTTATAGATGCTCGTGTACATTTAGAAAAAAACTGGATTTTTTCCCATGGACAACTCTATGTGGCGTGCTCACGAGTATTTTGATACAAAAAATCTTTATGTTTTAGCAAAGGATGGAAAAACAAAAAACGTAGTGAAGCGCAAAGTATCGCTTCAAAGCCGATCTTCTTTCTTGCTGTTTCGTATTAAATTCTTTTTGGTTTTCGCTGTTGGTCGAGGTATTGATTTTTTTTGATTAACGAGGAATGTTTTGACAAGGAGGAGAAAAAAGGGATGACGGTCGAATTTTTGTTGGAATTTTGGGTTGTGAATATTAAAATTGAGAGTTATCGGATATATTATTATTTATACTTGGTTATTTTGAGTTTTTCTGAGGGCCTTTACACTCCGGCCGCATTTTTTGGAATCCCGAAGATATTCCGCTTCGGAAGAACCTGAGACGTAGTACAATACCAGCGCAAGATACAGTATACTCTCCTTTTTCGCTGCGCCGCATGGTGCAGTACTCGCTTGAAGAGTGGTTGGATCCCGGGAAGGAGCTGTGCGTTCTGCCGGCCAACTTTATTTGCTGTGCGGCACGTCCGACTTCTAGCTCCAAGGGAAGTGTTTTCTTTTCCATTATCTTAACATTACGCTACCTTCGAGGCCATGCGATGTAAAGTATTGTGGCTGCCGTGCGGGATTCTGTTGTTCTACATCGAGTGTTACTTTCAAGCTTCAAATTCCTTCACCTCTTTCTATTTTAACGGACTATAAATTTTAAGTTAATTAAGAGTATTTTGTTCCCTTCTGGTGATACTTACAACCTTGGGGTAATTTTCACCCCAAGTAAAAATTATATTTTTTATATCTCATTATTAGATTTTATCATTTTAATACCCAGGGAAGGGGACGATCGTTGCCTAACCGGCAACGTACAATTAAAATTAAATTTTGTAAATTTTGGTATACCGATGCTTTGAGCTAATTTTTATAAAACATTCCTACATCGTCATCCTGTAATCCTTTAAGTATATATAACCCTTTTTTACTTCAAATTGTGTAACTATATTAAAGGTTTTCTGATTCACTCTAAAATTATTTTCCTTTAAAAATCCGTTTAGGCCTTGATTCAAATTCCACGTATCATATGTGGCAATCTCCACAAGGGTTTTTAACCCCAATTTATTTTATTTTTGTCACAGTAGGTAGTTTATAAAATTGTATTATACTATGCTATTTACAGTAAACCATAGCAATTTGTATGTGCATCCTAAAAAAATAAAAATGCTGCCCAAAGTAACTATTTCACCCGGACGAAGTCGCAGGTAAAAGCTAGTAGCTCATAAAAAAAGTCAAAACAATTTATTTCAAATAGGTGTTTACACACACTTTTAAATAGTCAAAACAAAAAAAATACTGTATATTACAAATAATGTCATGATTCAGATTACAGTCTCAGGTAATGGTATTTGTTATAGAACCAACATATATATCTTTGTCATTTACATAATCTATTGTTTTATAATATCGTCTAGAGCACAAAACTTTTTTGACATGAGTCTTGAATTTATTCTCTGACAAACTAGTTACATTTTCTGGAATTTTATTGTAGAATCTTATACACTGCCCCACAAATGACTTTTTAACCTTACTCAGTCTCGAAAAGGCTATATCTATTTTATTTACATATATACAATAATTTATCTAAATGCAGATCAGTATAATAGACAAAGACATAGTCACTTTAACTGGCCAACTATAGGACAGTCCGGTTCAGGATGCCATCGGTGCTGCCTCTCACACATCGCATCAGGGCCTCGACGCGACACTTTATTGACCTATAACATCCCCACTACAGAGGTACGGGCCTCTTCTCAAACTTGGTAAACTTAGACCACACTCCACACTCCTCACTCCACACACGGGGGCAAGGCTCGTGTGGCCACGATGGGAGGTCAATGGATAAAATTTTACAAATAGGGTTCAAGACCACTGCTACAAAACGGATTGATACAATATTGTTTTTTTTTGTGTGAAAACAGATATATTGTATCTAGATAGATTTGGAAAGCAAAACATTCTCTAAATAAAAACTTCATGCAAATCGTTAAAGCTGTTTCCGACAAACCTATTATGCACTATTGACCATCAATCATCATCGCTCTTCGTCCGTGGCAGACGGCGGCGGCGGCGGCCTACGCGCCTCTCCTCAGCTAATATAGCTCTACACACGGAAACGGCAATCCTTGATAGATACAGATAAGATAAGTATTTTTACGCCTTTGGATTCGAAACAGACGTGCCTAAAATTATAGGTCAGCAGGTATGATCCTTACACCTTGTGGTGTACGGTATAGCTGTATATAAATAGAGTCTACTTCGTTCGAACGTTTTCGACGAATAGTGGCAGAAACGCAACCTACCGTACACGCAAAGGACCGAACAATCCGGTGGAGGGCTGGAACCACCGAATTAATGCTTTTTTTTAAATTTATTAAAAATTTGAGTGCGTTTGACTATATCTCACATGCATATAAAAATCCAGAATTTTGTGAATATTATTGCGTACATATTATTAAAAAAACCGTCTAAGTGTGATTCAAGCACTTTGAGGGTTCCGTACCTCCACGGTACACCTCGTCCCACAACTACATAGTAATAATTAAAAATAAAAGTTTAAAAAACTTAAAAACCGACTTCAAAATAAAATTCACTCAAAAGTATGAAATAATATTATTATTACTTAAATACACGACATCAACCAACAATAACGAAATCAAAGGTGGGTACGAATTAAATTAGGGGCCTTAAATTTTTTTGAGGCGGTGTCAGCAATGCCATTGAATCTAAAACATTTGATACGTAAACAGGGAAATAAAATTACCCGTGGACCCGTCAATGGGTCTGTTCAGTATTAAACTGGTAAAATTATAGGAGTGAAATGATACCGCCGGTAGTTCGTTATGCACTGCCTTTTTAATCGTCATTCAGATACCCTCACACAATATACATAACATTCCCTCCACCTTTAAGTAAGAATATAAAACTTAACCCTAATTATTTAAAGTTCTAAAAGAATTTACGAAAATCTACGTTTTTCCTATCACGTCGAGGCCTAGTATGGATTTGCGCTGTTTCTTCACTTCTCTGCTCCGTTTCCACTGGTTGAACAGAATTGCTTTCTACAGCTGGAGTTTCCGATTGACAGTCTGCAACCGGTGCTGTAGGACAGTCTTTCATTGCCATCTCTGTCTCCACTGTGCGTGGGTGAGAACTTGAACTCTCAATTGAGTCGCTCGTCTGTACGAACCAAGGTTGTAATGGAAGGTAAATTATTTGTGGCTGTGATACATCACTTTTTCCTCCACCTAAATTCTTACTCTCTTAATCACACTTTCCAAGTTCAAGATTTTCAGCACTAGAATAACGAATTATCTGATTTACGTGCCTTTTTATTTTCATGTTTACATCTTTTAAATCCTTCAATAAATACATAACTTCACCTATCTTCTCCAAAATGATTCCTTTCGGTGCGACTGCATTGTTTTCATCTTCATCCGGTATCGTCACGAATTCCTCTTTCGCTGATCCAGACGGTCCGGCTTCTAATGGGTCAACACATTTCCGTTTCGCGGGTCCACTTTGTGAGGATGACGAATTATTTGATGCTATTGATGGCCTATTTGGTCTCTTAACTGCTACTGGAGTGGAGGAGGGCTTAGAATCTAAATCAGTGATGTATCACAGCCACAAATGGTTTACCTTCCATTACAACCTTGGTTCGTACAGACGAGCGACTCAATTGAGAGTTCAAGTTCTCACCAGTTTGTTGTGCCGCCGCGTAGAAATGATAACGTTCCGCGAACCCGCAACGCTTCGGTGTAAAGTGTGCATCGAGCAGACTGTTTATCTCATCGAACGATTTTGTTTCTAATTCCCCAGGCAACGCGAGATCACTAGCTAGTTGATAGGTATTATCGCTGAGTGCACTTAGCAAAATTGCTCTTCTACGAATACCGGCTTTGTCAGTCGAGTCGTCGATCTCACTTGCGATGAAGCCTTGTTTAAGCTTCTTGATAAACGTCTACCACTTTTGTTTTACATGGTCAAAACTTGGCCACATTACACCACTCGAAGAAGACAACATTTTCACATGTAATACGAGATAATAGCGTAGGTAAAAACGATTTCGTCGCCAAATGTTCAGTATTAAACTGGTAAAATTATAGGAGTGAAATGATACCGCCGGTAGTTCGTTATGCACTGCCTTTTTAATCGTCATTCAGATACCCTCACACAATATACATAACAGGGTCGAATCACCGGGTCCACGGGTAATAAGTGGTAGTAGCTGTGTGCTGATACCGACCTCAAAAAAAATTTTAGGCCCCTAATTTAATTCCTAGCCACCTTTGATTTCGTTATTGTTGGTTAATGTCGTGTATCTAAGTATCAATATTATTTCATACTTTTGATTGAATTTCATTTTGAAGTCGGTTTTTAAGTTTTTTAAACTTTTATTTTTATTTTATTTATTTTTAGTGATAATGCTATCTAACTAACAACATTATACCCAATCACCCACTCGCCAATAGGAACCATCAAATCATAATTCATAATGCATGTGTTTCATTAACAGATACAGATTCCTGGGGCTTCCATCATCATCACCTCAAGAGCATGAAAGTTAAGGAGTAAAATCTTCCATCATCAGTTCATCTGAATAACTTGAAAGAATACATCTATCGGTCTACGTTAAATTTTTAAAGAATTATCCTCCAACTCCTAACCGTTAAGGAGTTGTACCTTCTTTCATCAGCTCGTCTGATGATGATGATGATGAGATGATGACTACCAGACGCCAAAACTTGGATAGTTTTAGGGAATACATGAAACACGTAATATGTGCCTATAAAGTTTGAGGGTTGTTCTCGATTTCCCTGGGATCCCATCATCAGATCCTGACTTGGTTACCATGGGACCCCCTCGGGAGTATACACTTTCAAATAAAAAAATAATTTTGAAAATCGGTTCATAATTAGCGGGGATGTCGCGTAACAAACATTAAAAACTTCAAAAAGGAGGAGGTTCTGAATTCGAGTGTGTTTTTACACTCGAATTCAGAACCTCCTCCTTTTTGAAGTCGGTTGAAAATGATACCTATTCACATTACAAACAAAAGACATCAACGCGAACTACCAAATTATGTTTTTTATGTCATTCAGTTCGGACTCCTTAGCGCGAGTGCGACTCACACTTGGCCTATTTTTTGTATTTGTTGTTTTATCTCAGTTTCACGCTTGTATGTATTACTGTTTTTACAATAGAGCTAAATCAAAAATACTTCTAAAGACCTATAGAGACACGTTTTTTTGTATGGGGACTTGGGGACCCCCTTAATTTTTTACTTTTTCAATTTTTTTTTATTTATTATTATAGCGGCAACAGAAATACATATACGTGTTCAACTGTGTACGTGAAACACAGCCCGCTGACAGGCGGACAGACGGACAGACGGGCAGACAGACAGCGGAGGCTCAGTAATAGGGTCCCGTCGCTGGTCACCCGTTGGGTATACGGAACCCTAAAAAGAGAATAGTGATAACACATAACAAACTGTTTATCAAAGGTTTGTAAAGAAACAAACGAAGAAATGCGGAAGTCGGGTTTGACATCGCGTACAGAAAAATGTTTACAAAGTTACAAGCTAAGAAAATAAGACCCTTAAATTTCGTCAGAAAACTACTTATTCTGAAACTTAAAATTAATTTGAAAACACGATAATCTGAAACAATCTTTCGGACATAGGTACCTTAGGTTAATTTTTGTTTGAATATGTTTTGTGGAGGTTAAGTTCCTTGCTAAGTTTCTGAATAATAAAATGTAAATAGTTCTTTGATTGCTCTTTAATTTTAAAGTTACAAACCCAACTAGGAAAGGACCCATTACGACATGGGGAACTCTTACGCTTCTAGTACAATAAAATCTTACAATACAAATTTTCCCCATTCGTTTACTCGACCAACACATCCTTATCCAATTCCCACTCCAATTGCTTTTTCGCAAGACCAAGAACAATTTTGCTCATTACTATTTGTCACGTTCAGCATTTATCCACGCGGACGAAGTCGCGGGCAGTAGCTAGTTGTAAATATATAAAACTAGATTTTACCAGCGGCTTCGCTCGCTTGAACATAGTTTTATGACCGTCAACGAGGGTGCGCAATGCGCGAGCCGCTTGCGGAGCGTGGAAAAAAGTAGCCGATATGTTAGTCCAGGACGCTGTGTACGTACCAAATTTCAGCCAGATATGTTCATTAGTTAGTTAATTTTCGCGTGAACATAGTTTTTATGTCTGTCGTGCTGTCGAGCGTGGGAATTGAGTCAACTCTAAAACCCTTGGGAACTATGTCGGGCTATGCTAATTAGTAGTCAATACGATAATCAGTATTCATTAGCACGTCAATCCTTCGCTTCATTGCGAAGTGACAAAAATAACCAAAAAAGAGAGAGTTAACAACTATCCCACGGGAGCCACTTAAGAAATCTGAAGAAAAAGTAGCCTATATGTTAATCCAGGACCTAACCTATATGTGTGCCGAGTTTCATCCCGATCCGTTTATAACACTCGTATTAATAGGATGTTTTAGATTCACTTTAACGTATTTAAGTGGAAACCGTGTGACCGTGAGCAAAGTATATATATTTGTACTAACCGTGAGTGTCACGACACCTCGCCGGCGCCACAGATACGCGAGTAGCGTAAGAATAACACGCGACGTTCGTTCTGTGAACACGTATTAGTACTAACCGTGAGTGTGCCGACACCCCGCCGGCGCCACAGATACGCGAGTAGCGTAAGAATAACACGCGACGTTCGTTCTGTGAACATGTATTAGTACTAACCGTGAGTGTGCCGACACCCCGCCGGCGCCACAGATACGCGAGTAGCGTAAGAATAACACGCGACGTTCGTTCTGTGAACACGTATTAGTACTAACCGTGAGTGTCACGACACCCCGCCGACGCCACAGATATGCGAGTAGCGTAAGAATAACACGCGACGTTCGTTCTGTGAACACGTATTAGTACTAACCGTGAGTGTGCCAACACCCCGCGGGCGCCACAGATACGCGAGTAGCGTAAGAATAACACGCGACGTTCGTTCTGTAAACACGTATTAGTACTAACCGTAAGTGTCACGACACCCCGCCGGGCCACAGATATGCGAGTAGCGTAAGAATAACACGCGACGTTCGTTATGTGAACACGTATTAGTACTAACCGTGAGTGTGCCGACACCCCGCCGGCGCCACAGATATGCGAGTAGCTTAAGAATAACACGCGACGTTCGTTCTGTAAACACGTATTGGTACTAACCGTGAATTTCACGACACCCCGCCGGTGCCACAGATACGCGAGTAGCGTAAAAATAACACGCAACATTCGTTATGTGAACACGTATTAGCACTAACCGTGAGTATCACGACACCCCGCCGGCGCCACAGATACGCGACTAGCGTAAGAATAACACGCGACGTTCGTTCTGTGAGCACGTATTAGTACTAACCGTGAGTGTGCCGACACCCCGCCGGCGCCACAGATACGCGAGTAGCGTAAGAATAACACGCGACGTTCGTTCTGTGAACACGTATTAGTACTAACCGTGAGTGTCACGACACCCCGCCGACGCCACAGATATGCGAGTAGCGTAAGAATAACACGCGACGTTCGTTCTGTGAACGCGTATTAGTACTAACCGTGAGTGTGCCAACACCCCGCGGGCGCCACAGATACGCGAGTAGCGTAAGAATAACACGCGACGTTCGTTCTGTAAACACGTATTAGTACTAACCGTAAGTGTCACGACACCCCGCCGATCCACAGATATGCGAGTAGCGTAAGAATAACACGCGACGTTCGTTATGTGAACACGTATTAGTACTAACCGTGAGTGTGCCGACACCCCGCCGGCGCCACAGATATGCGAGTAGCTTAAGAATAACACGCGACGTTCGTTCTGTAAACACGTATTGGTACTAACCGTGAATTTCACGACACCCCGCCGGTGCCACAGATACGCGAGTAGCGTAAAAATAACACGCAACATTCGTTATGTGAACACGTATTAGCACTAACCGTGAGTATCACGACACCCCGCCGGCGCCACAGATACGCGACTAGCGTAAGAATAACACGCGACGTTCGTTCTGTGAGCACGTATTAGTACTAACCGTGAGTGTGCCGACACCCCGCCGGCGCCACAGATACGCGAGTAGCGTAAGAATAACACGCGACGTTCGTTCTGTGAACACGTATTAGTACTAACCGTAAGTGTCACGACACCCCGCCGGGCCACAGATATGCGAGTAGCGTAAGAATAACACGCGACGTTCGTTATGTGAACACGTATTAGTACTAACCGTGAGTGTGCCGACACCCCGCCGGCGCCACAGATATGCGAGTAGCTTAAGAATAACACGCGACGTTCGTTCTGTAAACACGTATTGGTACTAACCGTGAATTTCACGACACCCCGCCGGTGCCACAGATACGCGAGTAGCGTAAGAATAACACGCGACGTTCGTTATGTGAACACGTATTAGTACTAACCGTGAGTGTGCCGACACCCCGCCGGCGCCACAGATATGCGAGTAGCGTAAGAATAACACGCGACGTTCGTTCTGTAAACACGTATTGGTACTAACCGTGAATTTCACGACACCCCGCCGGTGCCACAGATACGCGAGTAGCGTAAAAATAACACGCAACATTCGTTATGTGAACACGTATTAGCACTAACCGTGAGTATCACGACACACCGCCGGCGCCACAGATACGCGACTAGCGTAAGAATAACACGCGACGTTCGTTCTGTGAGCACGTATTAGTACTAACCGTGAGTGTGCCGACACCCCGCCGGCGCCACAGATACGCGAGTAGCGTAAGAATAACACGCGACGTTCGTTCTGTGAACACGTATTAGTACTAACCGTGAGTGTGCCGACACCCCGCCGGCGCCACAGATACGCGAGAAGCGTAAGAATAACACGCGACGTTCGTTCTGGGAACACGATTGACCACATAATACATAAGTTTTCAAAATAACGTTACTCACGCATATCGCATGCCGCTCTGAGTTGTCATTGCGTCGAATATAAATAACATTTCTAATTAATTTTGTAAATCATCGATGTACAGTCACCGACGCATTTGACCTACTTATTTATAATGGAGGTTCATAATAACCGTTCGGTTATCCCCAAGGAAGCTTACGTTTACAGCGAGTGAGTGAGTGATATAGAGCCGAGTGGATTTGCTTATCTATTTCTCAAATAGCGATATCGTCTTAATGCTAACCTTTAATTCATACTTGAAAATAAATTGTCAGATTCTAATGAAACTTTTAAAAGCAAAAACACGTAATTTTAGGGAAATTTACGAACAATACTTTTTTTAAAGTACCTGCTTTATTGAAAAAGATTGGTGTATTTTAAGATTTAAAAAAAACCGGCCAAGTGCGGGTCGGACTCGCGCAAAGTACCTAAGGTTCCGTAGTATTTTCAAAAATAAAAGTTTATAAAAAAACAAAATTATATTTGCAGTTGGTAATAGAACATTTAAACGGAAAATCTATGAAATTTTTACAAATCCGACTACACACCTTAAGTTGGTCGACTTTACTCCTAAACTAAGAAAGCCTACTTAGCAGTGATAGTTTGTCCTATTAGATGGTACTTGACTTTAACAAAAGTTTGCACTTAAAAGCTTAATATTTCGCGAACCAATCCCTAAATCGAAATATAGTTCTAGCAAACCCTCGGTAGTTTTGATAGGCCTATCCAACGATACCCCCCCCCCCCCCCCCCCACACGATAGGGTCAACGACACGATACTTCAACGAAAAAAATATCATTCCCTTTTTACATGTAAGGGAGGTACCCTAATAATTATTTATCGTGTCACTTTGTCGGCGTGATAAATATGTATACGCATGCCAAATTACAGCATTCTCGTACCAGTATTCTCTGAGCTAAGCCGCGGACAGTCGGACAGACAGACAGACATGGCTAACTATTAAGGGATCTTTGTTGACTTCGGAACCCTTAAAACGATTAAAATTATCAGGTCATTAAAAAATCCGCCTAGTGCGAGTCGGACTCGCTCACGGAGGGTTCCGTACCACCACATCTCTGGATAAGGAACCTTAAACTTAATACATATATCGAAAACTATACATCATAAAGCTTGTGCCCATGAAGCCCTTTTATACGATACCCTACCCCACGTGACATGACACGGTTAACTCAATACGATACCCTACCCCACGTGACATGACACGGTTAACTCAATACGATACCCTACCCCACGTGACATGACACGGTTAACTCAATACGATACCCTACCCCACGTGACATGACACGGTTAACTCAATACGATACCCTACCCCACGTGACATGACACGGTTAACTCAATTCAAAACTTAGATATAAACATTTCAAAAACCCCGACAAAAAAACCTCTAAAAATGTATAATACGATGTTTTGGCCCTTTCAGTTTAATATAAGTAGTTACATTTTGATCTAAGAGTCGTCGCGTAGGGGGACCGCTCACTTTACTACAACTATTTACTAAAATTATTTAGTAATTAGTTGTAGTAAAGTAAAACAGTTGTATTCTGTTTTTATTTTATTTACTTAGCGGTGCCTCTACGCGACGACCCTTAGATCAAAATATAATTATTTAAAATTAACTTAAATGGCCAAATCATATTATTTTATACTTTTTAGATGATTATGTCTTGGGTTTTTTAATTTTTTAATTTAAGTTTTATTTCATGCTTTTTAAACTTTAGGTATAACACGATACCTCTGCTGTAAGTTGGTAAGGAGTTGGGTATTCCGCAAATACCAGTAGACACTACAGCATCAGGTCAAGGTTACCATATTCTATCTAAAACCTATTCATTGAGACTATTCCAATGACTCCAAACTCGATTCATCAGCTGTAAGTTGGTAAGGAGTTGGGTATTCCGCAGATACCAGTAGACACTACAGCATCAGGTCAAGGTTACCATATTCTATCTAAAACCTACTCATTGAGACTATTCCAATGACTCCAAACTCGATGCATCTGCTGTAAGTTGGTAAGGATTTGGGTATTCCGCAGATACCAGTAGACACTACAGCATCAGGTCAAGGTTACCATATTCTATCTAAAACCTATTCATTGAGACTATTCCAATGAGTCCAAACTCGATTCATCTGCTGTAAGTTAGTGAGCAGTTGGGTACCCTGTAGATTCTAGGAGATGCTGCAGCATCAGGTCAAGGTTACCATGGTTTTGAAATATTATTATAGTAACAGGGCACCAATTTTGAACCGATCAGATTGCTCACATCCCTACATCAACTAGATGAGAGCTGTTGATTTTCAAACGGCTGAACAGATCTTCAAAAAATTATAGCTAAGAACCACCCCGAGCCCCGATCACGTCAACTTTCAAACAAAAAAACGGCATCAAAATTGGTCCATTCGTTTAAGAACTACGTCGCCACAGACAGACACACAGATACACACGTCAAACTTATAACACTCCTCTTTTTGCGTCGGGGGTTAAAAATTTGAACCGACTTTCCTTGCATAGTGTATTACGTACACACGGCGCCACATCAAGCTATACAAAACCAGTTTACCCGGGCCGGTCGTATATTGAAACGCAAAGGCGTCGCGCGGCCAGCTTAAACTGGTTTTGTATAGCTTGATGTGTCGCTGTCCGTACATTGAATAAATACTATATTGTTTATGATTTAAATACAAATGTACAGTTTTGATATTTTCCCGTATACTTGTAGTACCTATAAGACGGTATTACTTGGCAAATTTCATAGCTCGGAAATACCCTACAAATTTTGATTCCCTTGAGAGTGTCGAAATATACTTTTTTTGCGGCATAAACGGGGCCGTATCTTTTTTTACGTTAACTTAGAAGTTTGACTTTTTCACTGCTTCAAGGGACTGTAGAACGGAGTATACGGTTTTAATTTCAACTTGATACCTACACGCGTTCCCGATATAAAGGGTCTTGACAGACAGACGGACGCACAGACAGGCAGAAGGACAACAAAGTGATCCTATAAGGGTTCCGTTTTTTTCTATTGAGATACGGAACCCTAAAAAAAACATGATTATCCGAAAAATGAAATCATTCATACGCTAATTTGACTTTTCTTACCTACGTGTAGATGTAGTGCAGTGCAGAGATTTGTTACCCTAAATGGGTTATGCACTAACAAACAAAATTTGAAAATCGAACCCTTTACACACACAATATTGCAGGTAGTGCGCTTGCGTTGCACGGAATGCTACTAAGAAAAGAGATGCCAATTGGCATCATTTTATTTGCTTCACTTTTATCTGCTTCACTTTTAGGACACATGTAACCTATCTACCTCCCCTTATAGCATATCTCTGGTGCAGTAGATATAAACTAACATTAGACTGACCTATTCTTTTCCTCCAAATGGTGAAAAACCACGGATGTCCGTCCCTCTGTCTATCAGCGGATCGTATTTTCAAGCGACTTCCAAAAAGGAGGAGGTTCTCAATTCGTCTGTATGTTTTTTTTTTTTTTTTATGTTTGTTACCTCAGAACTTTTGACTGGGTGAACCGATTTTTATGATTCTTTTTTTATTTGAAAGCTAGTGCTTCCCGTGTGGTCCCATATAAATTTTATCAAAATCTGTGTAGTACTTTAGTAGAAAATTAACAAAAACCAAAAATAATAATGCAAAAATGTACTAATTTGTTGCGATGGAAGTCGGTTTTTTAACGTGTTTATATAAACTGTAATAGGTAGACAGTTGAAATTTTCACGTATTGCCGCTATAACAACAAAATGTATAAACAAATTTTAAAAAAATGAGGGTACATTACAAAAGACCCGACGTTTACGTAAGGTGACGATGCTGATACCTACTCGTACCTAGGAGAACCTGTGTTGTTGTAGGGAATGAATGAACCCCTATTTCTTCTGGTCATCAAATCGGCTGGACCGATTTCGCTAATTCTTTTTTGTTAAGTTCGTTATTGTCAGAAGGTTCTTATGTAGGGTAGTGTAGGGTAGTGTATGGTAGTGTAAGGTGGTACGAAGTTCGCCGGGACAGTTGGTAAATAAAAAATCATACCAGAAACGTGTTTTCTTTTTTAAATTAAAAATTTGAGGACGTTTGGCTGCACCTCACCCGATGGTAAGTGCCGATGCAGCCGAGGACGTGACACGCAAGCTCAAATAGTGCCTAGATGTCCTTAAATAGCGTTTTAGCTGGTGGTGGGATGGGGAGGGGGGGGGGGAACACTTGACTCTTATAAAAATTTGCACTTTACCACTTATATTTTTCACAAACCGATCATTGAATTGAAAAATGGTTTTTGTTAAGACCATTGCAGTAGCAGCTTTGGAAGATCTATTCAACGATACCCTACACGAACGAAAAATAAGTCACCCCCTCTTTACGTGTAGAGGAGGTCCCCTAAAAATGTTTTTTTTACAAAATTTTATTGTACCACTTTGTCGGCGTGATTAATATGTATACCCATGCCAAATTACAGCTTTCTAGTACTGAGCTAAGCCGCAGCGCAGACATACGGACGGATAGACAGACATGGCGAAACTATTAGGGTTCCTCATTACCTGCGGACGGAACCCTAAAAAAAGTTGTTATGAGGAAAAAAGTCCAAGGGTCATACTAAGGTCAAAACAAGAAGCCCATAAAATAGGACAATAATTTAATAAGCACAGCGACCCATTGAATTGTGTATAGCAAGTATTAATTTCTTCTTATTATTATATAAACATTTATGTCTCATGCTTTGAAATGTTCTGCGCGATCCGGACGTCAACACAGAAATCGAAGAGAGTATACTATTTTGCTTCTGTGATTGTGGTTGTATACAGGGTGACCTCAAATTAGTTCTTGATAGCAAAGGATATGAATGTACTCGTGATTACAAACAACTTTCCCAAAGAAACTATATGTGAAATATGAAAAAAAAAATTTCGCCCTCGATACATAATAAGTTATCAAATCGGCAAAAATGTATCAAGGACCAAAATTTTTTTTTCATATTTGACATATAGTTTCTTTGGGAAAGTTGTTTGTAATCACGAGTACATTCATATCCTTTGCTATCAAGAACTAATTAAAAGTCACCCTATATATGTCGACGACAAATTACAAATTGTGCAACAACAACTAAAATGCGCGGCGCGCCCTCCTCATTGTCTCGCCACCTTTGTGTTAGCCTTCTTTGCGATGCCTACTTGCTAATAAAACGTATTATTGCTTTCATTCAAATTTATAATAGCCAGCTTGTAGTGCTTGTCTTGTAGTGCTTGTCTTGTAGTGCTTGTCTTGTAGGCACCTACACTTATTATTATTACCCGTTTTTATTTCGTCTGGGTACCTTTGTCTTAAGAAGTAGAATGACCTTTTTACTTTTATGTAGGTATTTGAATTCTTCTAACCTGTTATTTATTTTCGTAGCATGTTATCTAATAATTATTTTTGTATGGGGACCAACTTCATGTAGGTCATAAAACCTACCCACCGGTTTTGTATTTTTGTGTATCGCGCATAACTATGATATTTTATTATTTTTACTTTATTTTTCGTGAGGAGACCTGCACACACGCCTGCGAAGAAACTCGAAGGTTATGTGTAAAGTCGACCAACCCGCACTGGGCCCGCGTGGTCGACTTAGGCCCGAGCGCCCTAATTCAGGGTAGGCTCGAGCCCCTCGGTGGGGACGTGTATGAGCTGATATGATGATGATGATGATGTGAATTTTCCATTATTTGTAGCTTTACATTATTATTTCTGGAAAGAGACTGACTCTCTCGACACAGAGAATCCTAGTGGGAGCGTTAAGTAAGATGTAACTTAAGTACTTCACCATTTTTATTTTGTATTATGTATCTAAACATTAATATTCAAATAAACTTACTTACTTACTATAATATGACTAAGAAATAAAAAAAATGGTATCAAAACAATATTAATACCTAACGCACGTAAACTTCCTGCATAATTAGCGCGACTGTCCTAAAATCTGTTGAGACACTTTCTCAGAATTTTTCGCCGTGGTCGGCAGCGCCAGTGTTTATATCTCTACGAGAGCCTGCGGGCACTGGGGCCTGGGGCACTGCGGGCACTGCGGGCGAGGGATGAGGAGCCGCGGGCCGTGGCATGCGCGGGAGCACCGCCGCGCCACCGCCGCCGCCGCCGCCGCCGCCGCCGCGGAGGCTCGCGAGGCCGACGACGAGGCCTGCAGCCTGCAAGCAGGCAGGTACTCACTCACTCTTTGGTTGGGCAGTGATCACTCGGTCGCCGCCCGCGCCGCACGCACCTCACACTGTCAGTCCACTAGCCAGAGTACTCAGACCCGCGAGAAAACACAATAAATCCTACCGACCCCGAGTGACCCCAAAAGCGCGGCGGACACGAAACGAAACGACTTCGCGAAGGTGCACCACTAACTCGTTACTAACCCGCTTAGCAATAACAAATGTGAGCTTATTTAACTCTTCATTTAATATTAACTTAAAAGGTGAAAACGAAAATCAACGAACTGTGCACTACAACAAGAGTCTGAGAAGATACTTAACCAAAGAGTAAAAAAATATTACTTTACTTAACGAGCAATTTTAAATGTTAACGGGCGGTCTGTAGCCGACACCGCGCCGCACCGCGCCACGCCGCACGGAGCCCGCTCAGGTGAGTTATTCTGTAATCGATATATTTATAACTAGTAAATAGCTTGTGACGATCTACCCGAGAGTGGAGCCCACAAGGCGATGATGTAGTATAGCTTTCTTGACAGCAGCTGTGTTTTGGGACGTGTTTGCACATAAATTAGTCGCGCGGCGGCGGGTTGATTCATACACACAGCCACATTCTTTCTCGAATTCTTATTGGATACTTGTCTCCATGTTTGTTGACTTGTGAAACTGTTGATGCGTGTAATTTAGAGTAATCTTACAAGTTATTTTTATAATATTATCCTAAGACGTAAGCACATACCTAAGTAATCGTTGTATCATCGCCCATGTGTGTCTATTGCAGACGGTTTATATGCAATACAAGGGACCTCTTTCGGTGGCTGTTGTATCTTGATTTTCTCTGTTTATGCATTAATTAAAACTATTTCAAAGAAAACGTTAGGTATTTCCTCTTATTTAATTCTTTTAATAATATCAAAGAAATCTTAGGAACATTGACTTCAATAATTTTATCTGAGTAAGTATTGAGTTACTAAGTCAATAGAAACTTAATCCTCAGCAATTTTTTTTAATTAGCACTGCTTCACATATCTTCAATCCATACAAGTAGCTGTATAGGCAGGTATGTAGGTACTTGGTTCGACATGAGGTTATCGCAGTCTGCGGAAGTAAGGTTGAATCTATCAACACCTTCGTTGTTTGAGCGTTCCTCGTTGAATGTCACAGTTCGCAAGCGTGCCATGGATTTCTTTAAATCGTGTTTAAATCTTATTATTACCTACTTAGCGATGTTATGACATTTAATTCAAATCTTGTTTTTCAACTATCTACGTACTGTTTCAATCAGGGTTGTCTTCATTTTCCTCCACCAGAAAAAAACCTATTGGAATAAATTGGGTAAAAAACACCTGAAAAATCACGAGGGTTTTAATGAAAATGGGTTTTTTTAAAACTTGTATTAAAAGCTCTGATAAAGCTATCAATTGACAATAGCTTTAAATATCCCTACCACTGTGAGAACATGGAGGGAATTTCTCCGACACAACTGACAAAAACGATTTTTGGAGAAATCTCCTTCATTTTTTACCTGTCCAATAGTGTTGCCACTTTATTCAGTATTAAATAGATTTGGTAAAACAATCCAATTGAATCTAAACTTACATTAAATTCAATTAAATTTAAATTAAATCTAGAAAACCTCGATTATCCCCAAAAACCCAAAAAGGAACCCGAACATGTCCCGTGAGTAGATAATTTTTAAAAAAACCCGGATTTTTGCCAACCCTGATTTCTACGAAGAACTTAAACAAAGGGCTCTATAATAAACCCGGATTTTTGCCAACCCTGATTTCTACGAAGAAATTAACAAAGGGCTCTATAATACTGTTTGGTTTAACCAAACATACACATTGGGAGTTGGGACATATTATTGTATTATTGTCCCTACCTAAGGTATCTCTAGAGACCAATCCAGGTCGTCTACGGCCTTTAAATTTTACTATAGGACCCTAAAGTTACACTTTCCATCAAAAATAAAACGGCGCTTTTAAGTTTCAAAATTAAGCTAAGTGTTTTTATGTGTACGTTGTTGGCATTGTTTAAAATATTCATAAAAACATAATCTGCACCAGGGTAGGTACCTGACTACTTAGTATTACCACAATCCAAAGAATCCCTACCTACCTACCTGGGCCTACCTGGACAGTAGGTAGTGGTTCTCTTCCACGAGGCACTCGCCTTGCAGAGTACCGGGACAAGCGTCTTGGCCCTACCGTAACTGGTCCTTGTCTTCACCTTATGGTGTTGGCAGGAACAGCGGCCCTCACTATATGACCTAGCTGTCGGTGAGCGTGGACGCTATATCATAAACCTGGTAGTTTAGCTTATCTGGTAGATATACGAGAGGGGGATCCAAAGAATCCATATATCGTGGTCCCACGGAGACGTCTATACAGGGTAATCTTGCGGGGGCCGGGGGACGAGACGGGGGACGTGGAGCCCCAATTGCCCAAGCCACCGTTCGGGACAGTTCATTAGAAGCGCCAGCGTGCAGCGCAAAGTGCGAACGTAGCATCAAAGGCGTTGGACCACTGTGTTACCGCGTATTACTATGTGCAATCCGTCGTCGAATATCACGAGCTCTTGCTCGCGATGTGTATAGTTGTCCTATCCGGTGTTTTGGCTGCCGCAGGAAGCGGCTCGATGTTTGGCGGCCGATGTCGCCGTAAGTTGTCTGTATTGTCTTTGCTCTGGGGGAATGTGTCACATCGTCACGTCTGTGCAGCGCTATGCAAATACGACAGGTACTTGGATATAACTACTCAGTTATATTTGTACATCTATCCGTGTCGTGGTAGGACCTACTGGACAATCCGCGATATATTTCTAAGGGAAGGTTGAGTTGAAAGACTTGATAAGTTCTCCGGTATCCGTGTAAGAAACAGAGTAGGTAGGAATTCTTTCAAAAATCTAATTACCTAATAACATGAAGAATCATTTGTAAACAAACACTACTAACACTTATTAACCGAGCGAGCTCGAAGCGCGAGCGAAGCTTCTCTGTTTTAGCTTGGGCAAAAATGCTTGCGTATGTCCAGATGTCCGGAGTCTGTCCGGCTGTTCTCCTCTACAGATCGCATGTCTCAGCCGATTCTCTTGAAATTTTGTGAGCAGGTTCGATAATAAATAATAATATATATAATATATTTATTTTATCGATTCAGTTTTTGGAAATGTTTCAAAATGGCGGAGCCATGGGGGTTTAAAAAGTAAAAAAATAAATCATATTACAGCCATTCCGAAAAACGCGCAAGGTCTAACAGCTCACAGAGCCACTGGTTTTTACAAAAACTCTTGATAACAACAACTTGTAATTTTAAACCAAAGTATTGGATCTTTTTCCCCTTGTATGTTTCTGTGCGAATCTCATGAATCATTAGTTGCTTATACCCATAAAAGGCGCCGCAGACCGGTTCCATCTGCGGTCGCCATAACGAGCAGTCTCAATATTTAAAATAAGTAATAAGATCCATTGTAAAATAATTTCTCTATTTTATCAGCAACACAAAGTAGGGCTTGCTTTTTTAGAGTAGCAGTCAGTTTGATACTAAGTTACAAGTTTTTTTGTTAGCATTATAGCAATGTGCAATAAAACTTTATGGTCAAAAAAACTAATTAAATAGGTGTTAACCCAAAATCGTAAAAAATAGTCCTTTTATCTGATCCCATCCCTAGTGCATCGCAATTTGTTAGCATACAATTTGGCTCTTAGCCCGTAGTCAAGCCAGACAAATAAACTGAGAGAGAAGGAGCAATATCTGCAAACATAGTTATCAAAGAGGATATAATCGTTATCTTTAATAGCTGCACCGTGCGCGTGCACGAACCGCGGGGTTGCAACATGTAGCAGAGCTAGGGTTTCCAGATAGCCACGTCCCGGAATCTACGAAAATGTCCCGGTATTTTCAAAATCGTATCAAAAGTGGCATCAACGCCTCGGCTTCATTGTCTGTACCTTGGAAATGTGATTTCATACATTCTGTCGTCCTTACCACTTAGAAACGTTTTCTGTAAAGGAATTTTCAATTTGATGTCTGTTTTTTAATGAAAGTACCAAACCGCCTGACAATGGAACTGCCGAAGAGAGTCAGTTTTAATCTAAATGTGCATCCAATGAGTTGGAAAGTTAATTAATTATTATTGTCTTATAAAAAAAATCAAAATTTAAAAAAATGGTTTACATTTTACAGAATATTATATTGTCTAAAGCTCCATAATATACTTAACAAACATACCTATATCTATTGCATTATTAAAAAACGTGTCATGAAACTGATAGCACACGCCCGGCCGGCCGTGCGCTATCGTGCTAGATAGAACATTTCTCTAAGTATCACAATAATGCCGTGCCGTGTTGTTTACTTTCTGGATTCCTTCGGCCACGCGCGCGGTGCACTACAGATAGATAACTGTGTTTACGATATGAATACCCTTATTATAGGTACCTACACCCATGCGTAATTTCCTTATAAAATATATATAATTTCCTATAATTTATAGCTAAAGCGTTTTGAAACATACTCCCTTCTACTTTTTACTTTCGAGCGACTCAGGAGCAAACATTAGCGAGATGGCAAAAAAAAAACGGGCCAAGTGCGAGTCGGACTCGCGATACGTAGGGTTCCGTAGTCTTTTCAAAAATATAAATGTTTATTATTAAAAAACAAAATATATTTGCTTTTGGTAATAGAACATTTTGTATGTAAAATCTATAAACTTTTAACAAATCCAATTGCACACCTTAAGTTGGTCGAGTATTACTCCTAAAGTAACAAAGCCTATGGTCAGTCACCTTTTCCTTTTATACAGGGTGTAACAAAATCGGTGTAGGAGCAGTTAGCTGGGCTGGGGGTTCTACTCGTCATACTGAACAAGTTTCCTCAAGGAACCCATAGTCCATTCTAAAAAAAAATCGGCCTTCCGTTGTTTTTTATCACGCTTTTATTAGCTTCACCTGTATGTATGTATGTTTGTTTGTATGTTTGTAACCGACTCCTTTGCACTCGATTTAGACCCACTTTAAACGGACAGATTTAATTCAAATTTTGTACATTTTATCAAGAATACAATAATTTCATAAGTATCCTGAACTAAAATTTAAAAATAAATATAGTTATAAAAAACTACAAAACAGGCTTTTAAAGCACATCAAACTAAAAAGTGAACAATAATTTTAAATAAATTTATTGCAGGCCGCACAGCCCATAAATGTTAGGATTATACAATAACTTACAAATCTAATGTTAGTGACATTACAAAATACAATAGAATAAAATATAGACATAGTCCCTATATGTGGACACTGGCCAGCCGCTTGTGTAGCGTTGTCCAGTGGCCGAACATAGGACAGTGGAAATTAATGTAAACTCAGTTTTAGATTATTTCTCTTAAATACAACTAAATTATTATGATAAAATCGAGGACATTTTAGTCCCTATATCATCGAATCTGAGTTTCTCATGTCTGTCCTGGTATTTCTTATTAATGACCGACCACCCCAATACTGGTACTCTTACCGATCCCAAAAACCTTGTCTTAGGGCTAGGGGGAAAGTTTTTTCAATGAAATAAATCGATTAAAAAATTCTATTTTTTATTTTATTTTACAATTTCTTTTAATGTTTCAAATTTTTCTTTATTATGTTTACGATTGATTTTTGTACGCAAGACCGCGAAGGCTACGCTAGGAAGTAATGCACAGCGTGGCTGTACAATTTATTTTGAACTTGAACACAAATCAATTATTTCTAAATGATAAACAAGTAATAGGGGTTTAAGTATCATAGATGAAGCCCTAATATATACAGTAGAATCCGGTTATAACGACGGCCAAGGGCCCGGTGATATTACGTCGCTCTCACCGAAAGTCGTACTAAACGCACTGATAAAATTATTTTTTTATTAAAATAATGTCATATATATTAGTATTCAATTAATATTTATTTGACCATCAGAAAAAAATACATTATTATTAAAAAAAATACGATAATTCCCCGACTACGTTGCAGCTTAAACCATTTTAAAAGTGCCAAGTCAACTAGTTCTTGAGACGACACCCTCACGAGTTTAGGTTTTAAAACATTCTCATTGAACAAAGGTTCTATCTTGTGTTTGTTTTTCTTAATTGTGGAGATTGTCGAATGATTTACACCATCTTTCTTCGCAATCATCACATTCAACTAGCAAGCTTCTAAACATTGTATTATAACACTTTTTTCTTCAATGGTAAAATGTTTTCGTTACCGCCGTAAATTACTGTCGTAAAATAAACAGTCGCATTCCAATCAGCGACGTGCAGGTAAGGAGGGTGCGTGAGCGGATATATCTTCTAACCCACGATTTATTTGTAAACACGTCAACGCTCATCGTCGTTGTAACAGGACAATTTTGTGTGAAATTACGTCGCTTCGTTTTAAGTGGAGTCTTAATAAACAGATGTACTTTCATAGTGGCTCATATTAAAACCAAACATATGCATATCGCTGAAAACGGTTGGTTCTTATATGCGAAGTCATACTAAACGGACTACACTGTATTAATTTGTTAGCTTTGTAGTTCTCTTGATTTATTAGATTAGAGGTTTGTGGTTTGGATGATGTACTTAATCTTTTAATCTGATATCGATCTTTGGTAAGTTTTTTGTACGTTGTTTGTTCCGCCCAGACTAGCTATAATACTTACTTGTCAGAAAAAACGATTCTTAAAATTTATAATGATAGGCGCGATAGATGAATCTGTACTGTAATCTTTAGTTTCGCAATAATAATTCAAAAGCTTAGGCTCTTAAAATGAAACTAGAATTAAACGGCCACCTTGCTTTTACGATGACCTAGCCGCGCTCCTTGCTCCTTGCTTGTCCCATTAGAGTGACAGATAAGCGTCTAATGGCCCGTCCGGCTGCGGGCTGGGTGGCTGACTGGCTGCCGAGAGTGGAGTGACAACGCTCGGCACTCAAGTGATACTCCCACCGATTAGCTGATGCTGTGGCAGGAACGCACCAACAGACCCACCTCAGAAAAGTTGTCAAAATTATTAATTAATGTTTTTTTTTTGTTATTGGAGACATTTTGCTTATGATTATGAGTAACGTGCAAGCAAATGACATAGAACTGGGCCTTAACTCTGCTTCGCCTTAGTAAAATACATATGTATTAAAAGAAAAAAGTCTTCTCGGTTGCAAGGATGCAGTTAAATTACCACAGTAACCTTCTACACAAAAGAAAAATAAAAGAGAAGTTTCTCAAGCTTTGATGTGACTTTGATCTGCCGATTGTGTTCAGAACAGAAAACCCTTCTCCCTTCCCCCCTCTGTTAATGTTGTCATGCCAATATACGTACTTTAAAACACAGTGTAAACTCTATATAGCGACACTGAAGGGATCGGCCATTTTGTGACGTTACTGAGAGTTTTCGTTATACAGAGAGAAATTATAGCTTTAAAGTAAACCAACTGGAGCTAGAAAAGTTGACATTTCAAAGAGTGAATCGTTATATCGAGTGACGTTATACAGAGTTTACACTGTACTTGGAAGCGTATTTATAACTAAAGCTTATGGATGTATATGGGTCAAACATATTATTGTAGTCAGCCCCCTGCCCCTCCCGGATTTGGAGTTTATACTTCGAAATACTGGTTTTTGTTATTGCTCTATCGTAAAATCGGTAATCAACACATACAGCTGAAGCATTAGTTATGTAAGACTTACAATAATTTTACAATTCAAATATACAAAAACCATAATTTTTTGTATATTACTGCAGCGGCCAGCAAAAGAGGCATTGATGGACGAACGTGAAAATGTGGGCCGAGGCGAAGCCGATGCACACATACGAAGTCCATCAATGCCCAGTTGTGGCCAAGGCTTGTATAGTACTTTTCTCAAATAATGCGCGGAAATTAAAACTTCAATATTTACAAAATCAATGACGAACAACAATAATTTTTCACGCGCCAAAGTGATCATTTGTTTTTTTTTTCAATAAACAGCGTTCTACTTGCAAGTCAGTTCGAAATTTAAATAAAACCTTTAAAAAGTTACCTACTTGGTTGCTATGTTTCGGAGTAAAATATAGTTCCATTTTTAGATTACACAACAGATATGAGTCATCTATTTGGGCGCTTAACACTACAAACATGGATTTTCATACAACTTCGCATGTATTTGGCCAGTACAGCAATTTCGATGTATCTCGAAGAAGATTGTCAAAATAATGCTCAAATTTACAAGCATGTTTGAGAAAAGTATGCATTTCATTGAATGTTCAAACTAATATTGTAAATCTCAACCCTTCCTGCGTGCGGCCCTGTCGCTCGTAACCTGAGGTGTAAACGGGTCTAAGAATGTACGAGAGATAAGCCTTTACTGCGCCATTACGGAGTAGGTACGGACAACATTCTGTACACTGGCTGCATCTGGGGCTGGCCTGGGAAGGCCTGGGAAAGCCTGTGCAAGCCTGTGGCTACAAACGGGACTCCTTGTATGCAACAGGTAACCAACAGCCTCTGCTTTCTGTCTGTCCATCTGTCACCGGGCTGTATTTCATGAACCGTAATAGGTAGACAGTTGAACTTTTCACAGAATGTGTATTTCTGTTGCCGCTATAACAACAAGTACAAAAAAATTAGAAAAAATAATATAATAAGGCTGGTCTCCATCCAAAATTTTTTTTTATACTTCTATAGAAGTATTTTTGATTTAGCTCTATCGTAAAAACGGTAATACATACAAGCGTGAAACTTGGTGTGATTGTAGTACTAATACTGAAGTAAAACAAAAATAAATAAAAAATCGGCCAAGTGTGAGTCGTACTCTCGCTAAGGAGTCCGAACTGAACGACAAAAAAAGCATATTTTTGTCTTTTGTTTGTAATGTGAAAAGGTATCATTGTCCTTATGCTTTGTAGATGTGTGGTGATGTGTGGTGGTACGGAACCCTCGGACTGCTAGTCCGACTCACGCTTGGCCGATTTTTACCTTCGAGGAGATCGTCGGTAGATCACATATAAAATAACATGTTGAAATGATCGTCCGATGATTTTTACGAAAATGCACTCTATATTCCGCAGAAAAAAGTGTTCTTAAAAAATGTTAGTGTTTATGTTTTAAAAGTTCACCCAGTTTTGGGGATAGTCGGTGACATAACCAAGGGTCATAAAATAACCGATCTATTTCATTTAAGTTCAACATCACTTTTCCATCTGAGCCGGAGCTTGAACTGACGACGATAAACATAAGATAACATCAGTTAAGAGATCAGACAGCCCGAGCTCCGTCCGCCATCATCACCCTATCGTCACCACGACTGGTGCTTGTTACACGTACCAAGTCGAATTCAAACTATTTTACACTAGATTGGCCCGCAGAGCATCGTTTTTATGACTATCTTTGAGGGTGAGTGGCCATTATTTTCTCCAGATCCCTATCCCAGATTCTATTATACAGGGTGTAACATAAAGGTGTGGTGATACTTTAAGGTGGGCTTGTACCCATCAAACTGAACAACTTTCTCCATGGAACCCATAGTCAAATCGCAAAAAAAAATTTGGCTCTCCCATACTAACTCGATCAGCTGATCAGCCAACTTAGTATGGGAAGTTCAAATTTTTTTTTGCGATTTGACTATGGGTTCCATGGAGAAAGTTGTTCAGTTTGATGGGTACAAGCCCACCTTAAAGTATCACCACACCTTTATGTTACACCCTGTATATATATACTAGCTGTCCCGGCGAACTTCGTACCGCCTAACATTACATTACACTGCCCTACCCTACACTACACTACCCTACCCTACTACATACACTACACTACACTACCCTACACTACACTACCCTACCCTACCCTACACTACCCTACCCTACACTACCCTACCCTACACTACCCTACCCTACACTACACTACCCTACACTACACTACCCTACCCTACACTACCCTACCCTACCCTACACTACCCTACCCTACCCTACCCTACACTACCCTACCCTACCCTACACTACACTACACTACACTACCCTACCCTACCCTACATAAGAACCTTCTCCTGACAATAACGAACTCGACAAAAAAAGAATTAGCGAAATCGGTCCAGCCGTTTAGGAGGAGTTCAATGACTAACACACGGACAGAAGATTTATATGGAATAAAATCTTTTTGTACCTATCTCTATAAATACAAACAGCTGTGTCTTAAATAAAAATGTTTTTGCATTTTATAAATAAAAAATAATCAAATCTTTTTTGTCATATGGAGGTATATCCAGTTTATGAAAAGAGTTTTATTATTCTCCGAAAATGATCAAATCTTCTTATATGTTTGTTTTGACAACCGATATTGTTGCCATGGCAACCGAGCGTGAAGTTTTTTTCTTCGTTACGGAATTTCTGGATTATTAATTAAAATTGCGACTATAATTTGAGATTTAAACTATCCTATCTCTCAAGTTCGATCGAACTGCACATGGTGTGCGAATTTTATTATAATCGGTTAAGTGGTTTAGGAGTCCATTGGGGACAAACATTGTGACACGAGATTTATATATATTAAGAAGATTTATTTTCTGATTATCAGTCGATATCATTTCTCGCTCCCTCAACCATCTCTATGCAAAAAATATCAACAATCCATTGTTCCGTTGTGATGTTAAAGAAATTAACCAAAAAAGAGTATATGCTATTTTCACGGGTCCTTCCTCGTGACACAGGCTACCTGCGTGCCAAATTTCATTAAGATTGGTCAAGGCGTTGAAGCGGGAAAAGGTAACAAACAAACACATTTTAGTAAGGATTCACTAGTATAGCTTGCGCATGGTAGGCTAGTTAGCGAGGGCAAATAAATTGCACAGCCCCGCTGTCACCGTCACCGACTGGCCTAAACAAATCTATATAAATAAAAATGAATCGCTAAATGTGTTGCTAAGCGCAAAACTCGAGAACGGCTGAACCGATTTCGCTAATTCTTTTTTGTTAAGTTCGTTATTGTCAGGAGAGAGTTCTTATGTAGGGTAGTTTAGTGTAGTGTATGGTAGAGTAGGGTAGGGTAGGGTAGTGTAGTGTAGTGTAAGGTACCGTGGTACGAAGTTCGCCGGGACAGCTAATTAATAATATAAATTACGCTTTTAATGCGTTGGCAAAACAATAAAGTGAAGCGGAACGATCGATTCTTGATCAGAGAAACAGGTCGATGTACTCGTGTACGCTAATCGAAACAAACAGTTTAATTTTTTGGAAGCTGCCTTGTACAAATGTACCGGTTACCGGAATAACCGATACCGCCTCAAGATAGAACATCAATAATAGCAATTTTCATCAGAAGAGTTACAGCTATTTTTGAAAATCTTACATTTTGTTCGTCTTACGTTATAGCAACCTAGCCAGCGTCTCGTCGCGTATTACGAAATCGTGCATCGAGATCTCGCTAAGGATGCGATCATTTAAAGTCGCCATTAGCTCGTTTTGAGGGGGTGAGTATAGCCCGCTCACACACAGAAGATATTTCTTGGTGCGCTATTTGACCATGTCTTTTTATTATTCACAATGTATTAAGCCCTTGACATCATCTCACCTGATGGTAAGTGACGATGATGACGGAGGTGGAAACGGGCTTACCAAGGTTCCCTAACGCAATGGAGAACTGGCTTTCTTTTCTACAAGCCGGAACACATCAATGCTGTTAATATTGATGTATGGCGGCTTAGAAAATGCAATTCCACCGACCAAACCGAGTCTTCCAAAGTTACACTCCGCCAGGAATCGAACCCGTGACCTCCTGATGTTAAGCTAATTGACTTAACCACTACGCCATAGAGATGGTTAAACTTGATGACAAGTGACAATGATGCCGAAGATGGAAGCGGACTTACCAAGATTCCCTGACACAACGGGGAACTGGCTTTCTCATCTTCTTTCCGGTACTCGTCACTGTTGTTAACATTGATGTTTTGGCGGCAAGCCTTAGATAAGACGGTGGTGGCTAGCTAAGCGATCTTATAAATTGCCCCACCACTAACCAAACTGAGTAATACGAAGTTAGACCCCGCTAGGAATCGAACCCGCGAACTCCTGCTTTGAAGCGAATGGATTAACTATTATGCCACAGATGCGTTAAATTAAAATCACCCAAGTGGCATACCATCTTCGACATCAGTAGTTCTATCCACACGCACGTCAGATACGTCCACGTGTAGTTGTAATGGAGCTTTGAAGTATACTAACCTGGTTTTTATTTCTTGGTCAATTTTCGAGTTTTTTTTAGTATATTAAGTCTGTGTTATATGCTCGGAATTTCCCTACGCGACCGAATCAGGAACGAGGAGATCTGCAGGAGAACTAAAGTAACCGACATAGCTCACAGAATCGCTAAACTGAAGTGGCAGTGGGCTGGGCACATAGCTCGTAGAACAGATGTCCGTTGGGGCAGTAAAGTTCTCGAGCGGCAGCTACGCACCGGAAGACGTAGCGTAGGTAGGCGTCCTACAAGGTGGCTGGTGAAGGTCGCGGGATGCCGCTGGATGAGGGCAGCGCAGGACCGGTTGGGGAGGCATTTGTCCAGCAGTGGACGTCTTTCGGCTATGATGATGATGTTGTTATTCCGGAAATACATTGTCACTATACTAGTCACAATCCGTTCAATGGTTATGCGCGGTCAAACAGACAGACAAACAAATTAAACAAATAATTAAAAAAACTATTTTTACATGTTTAGTTACTCATTTGAAGTAAATCTTCAATCTTCGGCATTACTAGCTTACTATCCGTACGTCAGGTACGTCGGGTACGTCAGGTACGTCAGGTACGTCAGGTAAGTCAGGTACGTCAAATGCATCAGGTACGTCAGGTACGCCCGTCGCGTCACCGACGTCTAGTGGTAATAGAGCTCAAGTATACTAACCTTAAACTGTATCCAAAGTTTTTGTTGCTGGTTTATGTTTCTTGGTAAATTTTCGTGCTTTTTATGCATTTATTTTATATTCCGGGATATACGCCGTCACTATACAAAGTTTGGTCGCAATCCGTTTAGTGGTTTTTGCGTGATGCGTAGTTAAACAGACAGAAAGACATTTTGTAAAACTATTTTATCATGTTCAGTTACTCATTTGAAGTCACCCTAGTTTTTTTTCGATTATCTTAAATGTACAGACTTTTTGTCTTTACGATTTATAAAACACAATTATGTTGGATAAAATTGTAAAAAAAAATCACGGGTACAATAGCTACTTGCGCTCAGTCGGTTGCCTGAAAGTAAAAACCACTAAAATAGTTTTTTTTTGGGGTAACCTTTTTAAAAAAAGACCAAATAAAAGACTATTCTTCCACTTCAAAACGCCCCTGATGGGTCCTTAATTGTGTAAACGCTAGTACACGCAGCATAAAATCATTTCTGTTGCAAAGTATCTACAGCTTCACAGCTTCACTAAAGCACTTTTCCGAACGCCGCGCTGCTTCCACAGCAATAAATAATTCGATCGCTATTTCACATTAGTTGATCATTCACTTCTCATTATTAATGTTTATTTATTTATTTATTTCCACTTCATTAAACTTACACGTTGAGTTTTAATATTTCCTGTAACTCAATATGAGTAGTTCTTAGTCGCGGTAGCGATCTTTTCCGCAGTTTATCCTCGGACATCGAGAAACGAGTGATATTGCGATGTTGTCCTTTCCCTCTAATATGGTTAATGGGAGCGATGGCTGACTCTCGCGTTATACTCGTGACCGGGTGCTGTCCGTGTGAACTAGCCTACTCTTGTCAAAGGTACCAATGACATTCAATGATTTTTATGTATAACTTTTCGTGTCATATTGTTTTCATGTTCTAATGACATAATCTTGTTTATTTCAAGAATTGAATTATGATGACGTTATTAGCTAATGATTGTTTATTTCTTGATTTTCACAAATGAAATTAGTCTAATTTGCACCTATTTTGAATAAATATCTTGAATCTTGTTACCCTTATATTTTGAGAGCAGTTATGGTTTTTCCCCTTTATATTTATACCGTTTTGTAGAGTTTCAAACATGTACAGGTCAGATTAAAACATGTCTATTTTCACCTATGAGTTATATACGTATCTACAAACTCTAAATTCTTCATATTTAGGTTTTTTCTTGCACTATTCCACAATTAAAGTAAATAAAAATGAAAAAACATTTATTTATTTATTAGAATTTGTAGATGTTCCTCAACAAACACATTCCAAGTATGTATTGAGTGTCTTACCTAGCACTTGTCATGTGAGTTTCCGTCTCAAAGTACCTTATACTGTCATAATATAGGGTGATTCAGGAGTCGTGAGCAGGATCAACCCTAAGGATTCAATTAACTATAAGCTAGTCTCTCATACTAGTATTAGTGTGATTAAGGAAAATTTATTGTGTTAAAAAAAAAGTTTTTTTTTAATTTTGCACGTTAAGTTTGGTCACTCTACAATTAGAATTCTTCAGTCAAGTACCGGTTCTCATTTGTCTGTCAACGTCAAATTATTTTATTAAGCTATTGCATAGATTTTATCGCAGGCTTTGAGCGCGGGGACCGAATCCAGAAATTCGGTAACGAAGAAAAACCTGACGCTCGGTTGCCATGGCAACAATATCGGTTGTCAAAACAAACATATAAGAAGATTTGATCATTTTCGGAGAATAATAAAACTCTTTTCATAAACTGTATAAACCTCCATATGACAAAAAAGATTTGATTATTTTTTATTTATCAAATGCAAAAAGATTTCATTTAAGACACAGCTGTTTGTATTTATAGAGATAGGTACAAAAAGATTTTATTCCTTAATTGGCTGTATAGTTCCAACTACCATTGCTTAAAAAAACAAAGATGTAAAAAAGCGCGGTTAAGGGAAAATAAAGACTTTTTGGCGGGAATTTGTAGCGTTCAGTTTGTCATTTTTCTTTTATTATCCGAAAAATTACATTTAGTGGTTTTCGATGTGTAATATTGATAGTGTATTTATCAGCGAAGTATCATTTAAGTGTTTCTTGTGTAGGATAATGAAATAAAAGTGTGTATACTGTGTTTCGAGTTCCCACAAGAAGTCCGAGCAAGCTTTAGCAAAAGTGCTATCATTTTGCTAGAGTATGTAGGTTAGGTTAGTATATAGACAATGATATGATGTGAACGTGAAGAACAGTGACCTTGAAGACTGAAAAGGAGAAAATTACTACATAATCTGAAAAATATACTAAAAATTACTGAAGACGTGAATTCTACTGCTGAATAACATATACTGAAGACTAGGCGGTATGGCCAATGAGCCTTAGCCTGCCCTAAAAGGGCGAAGTTAAAAAAAAAAAAAAAAAAAAAAGGGAAAATAAATAATAAATATGAATGAACAAAGGACTTTTTGGCGGGAATTTGTAGCGTTCAGTTTGTCATTTTTCTTTTATTATCCGAAAAAATACATTTAGTGGTTTTCGATGTGTAATATTGATAGTGTATTTATCAGCGAAGTATCATTTACGTGTTTCTTGTGTAGGATAATGAAATAAAAGTGTGTATACTGTGTTTCGAGTTCCCACAAGAAGTCCGTGCAAGCTTTAGCAAAAGTGCTATCATTTTGCTAGAGTATGTAGGTTAGGTAGTTTATAGACAATGATATGATGTGAACGTGCAGAAATAGTGACCTTGATGACTGAAAAGAAGAAAAATACTACATAATCTGAAAAATATACTAAAAATTACTGAAGACGTGAATTCTACAAAATAATACTGCTGAAAAACATATACTGAAGACTAGGCGGTATGGCCAATGAGCCTTAGCCTGCCCTAAAAGGGCGAAGAAACAAAAAAAAAATGAATGAACAAAGTGCATTTATTATTAATGAAGAAAGTAATAAAAGCGCGGTTAAGCGAAAATAAATAATAAATATGAATGAACAAAGTGCATTTATTATTAATGAAGAAAGTCACGAAAAAATAGTGAAAGAAAATGAGTGAGTACTCTATATACATACATTTTATTATTATCACAAATGCAGTATTAATTTTGAATGGAAAATATAATACTGCTATAAAGGTGACCTAAATTTTTGATATTAAAATGAGCGATATTAAAAGTAGCCCTCTTTTATACACACAAACACACACACGCGTATAGTTTAAATTCTCAATTTATTCATTCTTCATTATGTATATAACAGAAACCATCAAACCAAGCACGTGTACTATTCAGTACCTTTGTTTTTGGTGTATAGATAATGCACATGAATGCCGCGCAGAGAAAGTATATATGATATTATATCTATATAAATGTACATCGCGCGAAATTCGATAATCACTTCTAAATATTGTTATTTATTTAATAAAAGAAAAAAATGTTTTCTTATCGGTCACCACGCTCAAAAAGTGTAACTTGAATTAATATATCAAAGAAAAAGAAATACTGCATGAATAAAATAAATAAATAATTATAATTGCATAAGTTGATACAAAATGCTATGCAATAGCTTTACCGCGGCAGTCCCCGAGTGCCACACGTCTTTTTTTTTTATTAAGTGCTGTCATTACAGTTAAAGAGGTTGGGTATTTTTATCAATTACTCATTATAGGGTGACCATGATTAGAGTCTTAAACTCAAAAACAAAAAGTCTTAAACAAAAAGTAAAAAATAAATAAAAAGACGTGGTGGTATAACTGAATTACGACGTTAAGCGATGCAGTAATATTAACTGTATATGTAGGGTTCTGTGTTATGTATCCTGCTCACGTCTCCTGAATCATCCTGTATATACCTTGCCATAACGTCTCGTCTTTCAGGGACTAAACCAGACATCCTTCACCACGCGCTGATGGTTCGCTCCTTGCTCCTGTAGACCTGTTGTCTGCAGCATCTTAGCTATAATCGACATGCAGAATTATTTATATGTTTGTCGAAAATATCAATCTCAGTGGAACGCACTTGTACAGAATGTCACCAACAATGTGCGGATGTACGATCGTTGAAGGTTGCGTGGAGATAATGAAAAGTGACAAAGTTTGCAGTTCACTAAAGTCCAAATTTATTTCTGATTAAATATATTGTTTTACGCTACGTTTTCCGGTTCGCGGTCGCCACTCGAGAATTTTACGGAAAACGTAGCGTAGGCGGGCCTACCACTCGGTGAACCGATAACCTAGTGAATGTCACAAGAAGCCGCTGGATGCGGGAAGCGTAGAACCGGTCGTCATGAAAATCCTTACGGGAGGCCTTTGCCCTTGTGGAGGTCCTTCGGCTGATATAATATGATGATTTAATATTTTTTTACAGAAAGGAAGTTCTTAAAACAATTCTTAAAGTAAATGCTTTTTAATAGATGTTTTCTCCCTCTAGAGCTACACTACCTTCCTCCTACACTTCTTCGTCACTTCTTCGTCAGCTGATGTCACCGTCGCAAATCCCTCAAAATGACCCTATCGATATCTCTATTTAGTATGTGGACATGATATGTTTGTACCTATCTTACGAAGGTTTCTCCTCCCCTCCATGCCGGGCCCGGGCCAGCCAGTCGTGTCATCGCCGCATACAGGTAATACTGCGCCCACGCACTGCATCGGCCGCCAATGTGATCCGCTATTCCAATCGGCGCAGTCATATCGTCCTACGAGACGACCTGTGTCGAAGGAACGTCTACGTCACTGTGTGCTTCCATTATTAGGACTGTGTGTGGATCTGTGGTGTGGATGGTCAACATGGGCTGGTTTAGAAAAGTCTTCATCATTATCATCACCTAAGACCAATAAATATAAATATTCTGGGACAAATCACACATGGTCATATGGCCCCAAAGTAGGATTCCCTGTGTTATGGGTTACCAGAGACTGATATACATACTTATATACGTTTAAATACATACATATATAGATATAATATATATGATAGTTACACAGTTACTTCACGTCTGTTAAGAAGACATACGTCATAACATAATGGTCATGTTTAGCATTCTAATCGTCTATTCATTTATATTCAATTTTATTGATACTTACCGGCTTATGCTGAACAATTAGAAATATTTAAATTGTCTGGTAATCATAACAAAAGACTTCCAAGGAGTACGAGGTCCTGATTTATAGCAGGTTGTGCTGACCCATTATGATTCTGAAAAACTATTCTCAATTCGTAAAAAAATGTTTAAGTACTCCGCATACACAGTTTTACGGGGCAACAGCTAATCCACATTTTGATTTTGTTTGAGTAATATTTTTTTATATTAATATACGAATATATTCTTTCGGAAAAGTAATTCAGAATCATGGGAAGAACCCCTGAGTGAAAGCAGGACAGCTAAAAAATAAGGACCTTAATCAATGAGTAAGGACTCGTCCAGCACTGGGTCTCTGGTCATCAGAGCACGAACCGCATAATTAAGACATTATAAAGAATTATCATATATTTTTTTTTTATTTATCTATATGTAACTGTAATTTTATATGGGTTTTTCTTTGCCTGGAATAAAAATTATAATAAATAGTTGAATTTTTTTTCGGCCTTTTTGAAGGCATTAATTTGGCGTATTATATTTCTGGCAACACTGAGCACAGACGGAAAAGTAGTTTACATTGTTTGACAGCTGACTCTCTGGTAATAGCGGAAAAGTTTTGGATCACTTGCTTAATACATAGTTAAGCTAGATGTTTGGGTACCACGCGATTTCTATCTGCAAAAAATTGCTCAAACAAAATGAAATCGTTTTGTTTTTGAAAATTTGAAAACGATCTTGGTCTAAGTGAGGTGGGCCATCGCAATCAGTCCCAAAGCCTAGGCCTGGCGTCACTCCGGTCAAAGTTATGTTGTGTGTGTGGTGGGACTGGAAAGACATTGTGTATTATGAGCTTTTGTTACATGGCCAAACGATTAGTTCTGATATCTAACTGTCAGCAATTAGAAAATCTAAAAAAGGCGCTTGAAGAAAAACGCCAGAAAATATTTAATCCTTGGGGAGGCCTAGGTCTATCAGTGGACCTCCTTCGGCTGATATGTAGTCTTCCACCAAGGTCTAAGGCAACGACGTATTTGTCGACTGAACAAAAATTGGTGGACTTTGGTTGGGGAGTTTTACTGCATCCTCCACACAGTTCAGACATACTACCTTTCGCCTATAATTTATTCCGCTCTTTACAATTTACTTTATTTGTATTCAAATGGGGTAAAATTACATTCAAGGGAAGACTGTATCAGTTTTTCGCTCGAAAACCCCAAAAGATTTATAGCGACAGGATAACGTTTCTACCAGAAAAATAGCGAAAGATTGTTGAATTAAATGGACATTATTTCATTCATCAAACATTCATTTAACTGAGAAAAAAATATATCATTTAAACTACAAGAAGGCCGTGAATTGTTCAAATACCTATTATTAATTATCTATATATATGCCATCGTTTTTTTGTAAATGTTTACTAACGCACAGCCCAAACCAATGGACGGAACGGGCTGAAATTAAGGGAGATATTAATTATATGACGTAGACAGGCATTCGCTATGAAAGGATTTTCTATTTCCCACTACTTCTTTTATTACTTCTACCTATCCAATAATAGTATGACATAATTAATTATCATCTTTGTAAAAACTAGAGCCATGTTACGGCGCTGCGTGGGCGCAGATCCTCGGACGATAGATTTATCGCTAGTTGCCACCCGCGCGCGCCGCACGCCCGCCGCTACATCTAGCCTAGCTAGATCATCAGCGAATATTCACTTATCTGTGAGCTAGATCAAGCTGTCCAATGAGGACATTTCCCTAGATCTGTTACTCGTCTCAGTCCTGAACCTGAGTTCAATTGCAGTTCTGTCTCATTCTCAACCAACCTGTGCAATTTTTACTTTCGAGTGAGTAAGGAGCGACCGTTAGCGAGTGGACATACTTTACGCTGTAGTTCGTTACTCCAGGTTGTTTGTTATTTGTTACACTTGAATCAAATCTAATAAACTTCTTTTTAACCGACTTCAAAAAAAGGAAGAGGTTTCTCAATTCGACCGTATATATATTTTTTATTTTTTTTATGTGTGTTCGCGGATAACTTCGTCGTTTTTGAACCGATTTTGATGATTCTTTTTTTGTTGGAAAGGAGATATTCCAAGGCTGGTGCCATGATAAGGAAACCTGGATCTGATGATGGCATCCCAGAGAAATTGAGGGGAACCTTAGTTTCCTGTTTGAAGTCGTTTTTTTTTATTCAAAACTATTATTGTTCCTAGAGAAGCGTAATGTTATTGTTGTTTTGTGTATTCCTGACTACGCCGTCCAGTGAAGGCTTCGCTAGAAGCTAAGCACAGCGTGGCTGTACAATTTATATGTTTTGTATTTGGGTTGCAACTGAGTAAAGGTAACGGTGTAATGAGTTTAGCCACGATTTTTTTAAATTAAGAAAAGTGAGGAAACTACGAAGTGCGGTCATTAGGATAGAACCCTGGCTACAAACGTGTCGAAGAGCACCACATTCTGCAGGCCCTCAGAAACTCAGTGGACTGCTCAGACGAGAGCACATAGTAAATTGGCAAATTTTCCATACATTTTGCGGTAAAAAAATCATGTTCTTTGTTTGGAGCAGTCCACGGAGTTTCCAAGGGTCTGCAGAATGTTGTGCTTTTCGACACTTTAGTAGCCAGGGATGACTGCGCTTCGTTGCTTTTTTACATAACTTGATTTAAAACAATAATCTTGACTGTTTGGACGAACGACCTCTCTGTATGAAAATGTACTGTGAAAACTTAGGTGGCCGTTATTTTGTCTTCAGTAGTATATACAGGGTGTAACAAAATTGGTGTAGGTCCCGTTATTTGAGGCGTCTACGCATCATACTGAACAAATTTTGTTTTACGACTTTGCTGAAAACGTAAAAAAAATGTTTTACTCTTCATACAAATCGATCAGCTGATTGACTGATTTTGTGCATTTTAGTATGGAGGGACCATTTTTTTTGAGAAATGACTACAGGTTACTTGAGAAAAGTTGTTCAGAATGATGAGTAGAACCCCCAGTTAACGGGACCTTCACCAATTTTGTTACACCCTGTATATTGTGCTTGTGTGGAGAGGTAAGGTAAGAGAATTCACACTGTTGGGCATTACCGTAGACACATTTATGGACTGGAAAAGCCATATAGAAAAACTAAAAAGTAAATTGTCACAGTTTATATACGCGTTAGCAATTCTTAAAAGAAATACGCGTATGCCCATGCCTGGCTCCGGTATGGGGTAATATTGTGGGGACAGAGTACAAATGCACATGATATTTTTGTCCTTCAGAAAAAATGCGTGCGCATACTGTACAATATAAAACAAAGGGAAAGTTGTAGGCCTTTCTTTAGAAATGAAAAAATCCTACCCTTGCCGTGCATATACATCCAGGAAATTGCTATCTACGTACGGAAAAATATAGAAGAGTACAAGTTTTGTACTAGTGCTCGCCGGAGACTTCAGCTCGCTCCGCCACCAGCACCTAAATTAGAAATATATAAAAATGGACCCTATTACAGATCAATAGCTATATACAATAAATTACCACAAAGTATAAAATCTGAAAATAAAGATAATAATTTCAAAAATACAATAAAACAATTCCTACTTAGCAGGTGTTATTACTCAGTCAATGAATTCATGACAGACAAAATACCTACTTAACTTAAATTTGCTGTTTTTTTAATTAGTTTTGTTGTTTTTCCAATGTTTAATACTTAAAATAATAGTATTGTCTTTCGGACTACTCCTCTTTTTAACTTGCAATGCCCTAACAGGGCTCATGTACCCTACTACCCTTAGATATAAGAACTTTATGCATGTACATGAAAGCAACTTAATAAATGAAATGAATGAAATGAAAAGGTGGTACGGAACCCTCGTTACGAGAGTCCGACTCGCACTTGCCCGCTTTTTTGACTGGCTGAAGACTTCCCATACAACTACCTACATAATAAAATTCATATTAATAACTAGTGGATGCCCGCAGCTTCGCCCGCGCAGATCCCGATTTTTGCGGTTCCCGTGGGAATTTCCCAAAATCCTTTCTTAGCGGATGCCTACGTCATAACATCTACCTGCATGCCAAATTTCAGCCCGTTCCATCCAGTGGTTCGGGCTGTGCGTTGATAGATCACTATGTCAGTCAGTCAGTCAGTCAACTTTGAGTTATATATATTTAGATATATACTCGTACACACTTTAGTAAGGATATTCATTCATTCATTTCATTCATTTTAATAGATCGCATCAAAATACTTTTTGTGTTCGATTCAATTGCATTAGAAGTAAAACATTGTAAATCTTTTGTATTGTAATCTACCAAATGCTAGGAGCATTTTCTAACATGAACTTCGCTTTTTGTTGCTGAGGACTTAACGTGGTGTGGATTATTGTGCATGTTGTCATATTTGTTGGCAGTAGCCATGTCGGGAGTCACTGATGTGGATCAATTATATAAAAAAAACAAAACTGACACGAACACGCTACACCTAAACAAACCAAACGCGTAGGATAGGTACCGACACCAACGCGTTTAGCTCTTCTACCAATTTGTGAAGACTTGCTTTGGTGCTGAAATGACGTCACTTTTAGCACAAACACCCAATCGACACCGAGTTATGATGTTGACAGACACTAAACCACAGAAACTATAAAGTAAAGCCTTCGGCGCAGACGTCGCGTGTGATGATGCGACTCCCAAATGAGACATGACCAATTTATTTAAGAAGCCTTCACCTCGAATGCTTAAGCACCGTTTTAGATTTTAGATTGTCCTATGTATACATTTTATTATATAGGTACATTTTATTGGTGTTACGAGTAGGATACCTAGGTACATTATATTTTAGGTTGTTTTTTCGCCTCGCCTGTTTTCCAACGCCATAGGCAATAGTGACTTACCTACGTATAAGTACACATCAACTTTTTTCTTGTTTCCGAGGTTCTGAAGAGATTTTCCCGCATATAATTAGCTTATACCAAAATGGACCAATTTCCTGTTTCGTCCATTTCCTAAGTCGTCCATATTCGCATACCGTTCACTTTCTCGGCCCATCTCGTCTACTTTCTTATTTCCTCCATTTCCTAAGTCGTCCTCTTTCCTACCTCACCCATTTTCTGAGTCGTTCGCATCTTTATCTCGTACACTTCCCATGTAGTCCACTCCGATTAGGTCAAAAAAAGAAGTAGTAGAAAGTATCCTTGTCTACCCGTGTCTTTTTTTTATTTATTTTTATTCACAATTGGTAAGCCCTTGGCATCATCTCACCTGGTGGTAAGTGACGATGATGCCGAAGATGGAAGCGGTCTTACCAAGGTTCCCCAACACAATGGGGATCTGGCTATCTCATCTTCAAGTCGGAACACATCAATGCTGTTAACACTGATGTTTGGCGGCAAGACTTAGATAAGATGGTGGTAGCTAGCCAGGCGGGCTATGAAAATGCCCTACCACCAACTAAACCGAGTCTTACAAAGTTGACCCCGCTGGGAATCGAACCCGTGACCTCCTGGTGTGAAATGAATGGACTAACCATTACGGCACGGAGGCGGTTCCTACAACTTAAATCTGCATCTAGCAATATATGTCTTTCGGCTGATATAAAGAAATCCTGTATTCGCAACTCGTCTACAATACAATACGTATGCACCTGCACAAAGCGGGCTGGTGTGAAGTGACCTGCACTGCAGCTGGCTGGCACACACTGCACGGCCGCTACGAACTGCACGCGCAGTCGCGCACGTGAACACTGTCACACTACTTACCGCTACACTAACGTAATATGTGTGTGTAGGTACACTACTTACCGCTACACTAACGTAATATGTGTGTGTAGGTACACTACTTACCGCTACACTAACGTAATATGTGTGTGTAGGTACACTACTTACCGCTAAACTAACGTAAAATGTGTGTGTAGATACACTAATTTTGCATTAAGAAAGTAAATAAGATATGATTGATGTACACGAAGTGGTTATAGTAAGTTAGTTTAGAAATAATAATCACATCACCGAGCCCTCTCCCTTTGTTTCGTTAGCTCCTTTTTACCAGATTACGGGACCCTATTACTAAGCCTGCGCCGTCTGGCCGTCTGGCTGTCTGTCTGTTTGTGAATCTGTCTGTCTGTCAAACTTTTAAAAGGCTATAACTTTTGAACCGTAATACTAATAAGTAGCCAACTTACACTTTCACAGAGTATGGGTTTAATTTTGGTTATTTATTGACTAATAATAAAATTTAAAAATGCAAAAAATTAAGGTGGTCCCCATCCTAAAGAAAAACAGCAAATAAAAATCAGCCAAGTGTAAGTCGTACTCGCTTTAAGGGAACCAAACTAAATAAAAAAATATATTTTTCAGCCTCTCGTGGTGATGTCATTTATTTGAAATTAATAAGTATAGGTAGGTAGGAGACACTTCTATTGTATGTAGTACTTGTGTGGAGAGGTGTGGTGCTTAGGAACCCTCGATACATAACATCGACTTGCGCTTGGCCGGGTTTTAAACCATTCTACATACTTCATTCATTCATGTCAGCCGAAGGCCTCCCCCAAGGACCTCCACGTACTATCATTTTAAAAAATGTTGAAAGAAAGAAAGAACCTGTATCTACATGCCTTTTGTCGGTGTTAATTTAATTATAGGGTGTAACAAAATTGGTGTAGGACCTGTTAACTGGGGGATTTATTTATCATACTGAACAACTTTCCCCAAGGAAACCATAGTCAATTCTTGAAAAAAAAATTTGGAATCTCAATACAAAAATTACCAAAATTGATCGATTTAAAAATTGCGGTTTCAGCAAAGTCGTTCCTTCCCCTCTAATATGGTTGAGGGGAGCTATGGCTGACTCTCGCGTTATACTCGTGAACGGGTGCTGTCCGTGTGAAATGCCCTACTCTTGTCAAAGGCATTAATGACATTCAATGATTTTAATGTATAACTTCTCGTGTCATATTGTTTTCATGTTCTAATGATATAATTTGTTTTATATCAATTATTGTATTTTGTCTCTTAATTATTTATTTTATATTTTTCACAAATGACATGTTTATGTAATTACTTTTTTATGACTATGTGTAATTAGCACCTATTTTTCAACCGACTTCAAAAAAAGAGGAGGTTCTCAATTCGACTGTATTTTTTTTGTATATTTTTTCACGCGATATGTCCACAGATTGTAAACCGATTTTTAAAATTCTTTTTTTATTCGATAAAGTATACTCCCGAGGGGGTCCCATTGTCATCAAGTAAGGATCTGATTATGGGATCCTAGGGAAATCGAGGGCAACCCTCAAATTTTATAGGCACCTATTACGTGATTCATATGATTTCTAAAGCTTTTAAAATACTTATATCTAGTAGTCATCATCTCATGTTGATAAGCTGATGAAAATGATGAAGCAAGGTACAACTCCTTAACGGTTAGGAGTTGGAGGATAATTCTTTCAATATTATACATAGATAGATTTGTAGGTATGCAAAGACGGATATTACAAATATCGGTCTTTGCCTACCTGCGTATTCAGGTTATTCTGATGAGCTGATGATGGAAGATTTAACACCTTAACTTTCATGCTGCTGAGATGATGATGGAAGTCACAGGACTCTGTATCTGTTAATGAAACACATGCTTTATGATTTGATAATTCCTATTGGTGAGTAGGTGATTGGGTTAAACGTTGTTAGACAGATAGCATGATCAATGATAAGTTATCATTGATAACTAAAAATAAAGAAAATAAAAGTTTAAAAACTTAAAACCGATTAAAAAATGAAATTAACTCAAAAGAATGAAATAATATTATTATACACACAACACACACATATACACAACATTAACCAACAATATCGACAACAAAGGTGGGTACGAATCAAATTAGGTGCTTAAATTTTTTTTAGAGGTCGGTGCCAGCAAACCACCGAATCTTAAACATTTGATACCTAAGTAACCGTGTGCTGGTACCGACCTCTAATAAAAAAAAATTGAGGTCGGTGTCAGAAAGCCATCGAATCTAAAACATTTGATACGTAAGTACCTAACTCTGTGCTGGTACCCACCTCAAAATTTTTACCAGCACACACAACCTTTGATTTTTTTATTGTTGGTTGATGTGTATTTAAGTAGGTATAATAATATTTTAAACTTTGATTTTTATTGTCTTATTTTTCCCATATTTTCTTTATTTGTTTTATATCAATGATTGTATTTTGACTAATGATTGTTTATTTTCACATATATGTAAGTACTTTTTAATGACTATGTATAATTTGCACCTATTTTGAATAAACATCTTGAAATCTTGAAAGTCGTAGAAGCGTACCGGGATCTACTTAAATTTTCTTACACCTGTATAGATTCATTTGAAATTTTGTAGTGATCTTAATAATTATTTAAAGGTTTATTGAACCTGTTTATCTAGTATTATGTCCAAAATCCTCGTTAATCTATATACGTGCCCACTATTTTATGATATTGACTCAGTAGACCAGGGCCCTCCGACTAGAATTACATTTCCAGAGCTAGTGGTCAACAAACTTTTTAATGCTAGTAAAAATAAGCCGGCGTGTACTTGCGCAGCCGGCTCGAGACGAAACCGACTCACTTAAGTACATAAATTAACATTGGAAACATAATCCTTATTTATTCAACTGTAGAAGGCTCGAAGGCAGTGGGGCTCCGCACTCCGCACTCCGCACTCCGGTACCGCTGATTGCCGGTTTTACATAACAAAGTACACCAACTTGTTATTAGGTGTTTAAGTATGAAATTGACGATGGGATAAAAAAGTTTAAAGAAGAAAATTAATATAAAGAAAACTTGTTATTAAAATAAAATTTATTCTAAAAATAGCATAAGACTATTAGAAATTAAATGGTGGTAAACGTGTGCCTATTGTTTAGATACTTTGAGAGCGCGGTGGCTTTCACCCCATAAAGTCGGGTTTTTTTCACTTGAAAAAAATCGCCTATTGTTAAGGCAAAAAATGCACATTTTTAATTTTAAAGCTCTAGAGTTATCGCAGCAGTGTCTTCGTTACTAATGTCATATTTGGGAATACACCGCATACGATTATGTCACTTTCAGAAAAATTCAAGAAAATAAACTAGTCTAAAAAAATTACTCCCTCTGACCACTAAGAAAACGCCTTTGTTCTATTCAATGGTATATAGTTCAGGGGATTGGAACCTGAAAGACATGCCACTAGTTACTAATAAAAGGCCATAAGTAGTGTCACCATAAAGTCAATAACAATTGGCACTAAACTTCAAAAACTGAATCGACAATTGCATACTTAAACCCCTATTATTTACTGTTTTCAAACCTTACACACGAATTCGAACAGTATCTATGACAATTAATGTTTTGTATAGTTGCATGGCTTAGTTTCTTTGATATCTTATTAGAAAGCTGGTAAGATAAGGATATCATTTTCTCCGCATTTTGTGCGCTTACTGTATTATAACTTTTTTACAAAATCATGATAAAGCAAATGAGTTTTTCGAAAAAAACAAAAATTAAGCCGTTGACTCCCGACCTCTGCTTTATCTTTTTGTTGCGAATGAGCTGTAGGATTTCCCCTTAAAGTAAAGGGAATTTGTCGAGTAACCTGTATAACATTACAAGGATTCCGTATTTTAGGGTTCCGTCGCAAACGAGGAACCCTTGTAGTTTCGTCATGTCTGTCCGTCTGTCTGTCTGCGGCTTAGCTCAGAGACTATTTAGTACTATAAAGCTGTAACTTGGCATAGGTATACATAATAGGAATGACGAATGCTAGTCTATACTTTTTATCATCTGTCAAAAACGACATTTAGTTCTAACAATGTTTGAAATACCTAGGCGTGACGTCATAGTTTTGCAGCGTCATTTATGTACTCATTTTGTGATTTAGGTGAATTAATAAAAATGGAGGACTTGATGGAAAACAAAACGAGTAGGGTTTTCCGAAGTTTAAGTAGGAGGGCAATTTAGTGATCAAGAGTTCATAATTTATTTCTGATGTTGTCGTCATCCATATTATCACACCGACCAAGTGGTACAATAAAATCTATAAAAAAATATTTACAACATTACCTCCTCTACATCCAGAGAGGGGCTGTTTTTTTTTCATTGACGTATCTTAACCATCGTGTGGGATATCGTTCTATATTCTTTGAAAACTACAGAGGATTTGCTAAAACTGTTTTTCCCCTTGGGATCCGTTTGCGAGATGTTAAGCTTTAAAATGTTTTAAGTGTCGTCGTCCCCCGACCCTCCCCCCACCAGCTAAACCGCTGTTTACCGTTATCTCCCCAAAGAGTTGGGAGTGCCCGAGTCGTCAAACTTGGCACAAAATAGGATAGAGTGGCGCACTTTAATGTCGGAGGCCAAGATCCACTTTGGGTCGCTGAGCCAGCGAAGTAAGTAAGTAGTAACATCATACATATCATAATATACCTGAAAAAGGTCTCCCTAAGGATTTCCATTACAAGCGGTCGCTTCACCAGGTCGTCGGTCGCAACTTGTAAAAAATTTTAAACAGTAGTACATATTTAATCAATAATAATTGAAAACGCTAAACACGTTAAAAAACCGACTTCCATCGCAACAAATTAGTACATTTTTGCATTATTATTTTTGGTTTTTGTTAATTTTCTACTAAAGTACTACACCGATTTTGATAAAATTTATATGGCACCACACGGGAAGCACTAGCTTTCAAATAAAAAAAGAATTATAAAAATCGGTTCACCCAGTCAAAAGTTCTGAGGTAACAAACATAAAAAAAAAAAACATACAGACGAATTGAGAACCTCCTCCTTTTTGGAAGTCGCTTGAAAAAGGAAAACTGACATGGCTAAGTAGGCTTTCTTAGTTTAGGAGTAATAATCGACCAAACTAAAATGTGAAGTTGGATTAGTAAAAAGTTCATAGATTTTCCATACAAAATGTTCTATTACTAACTGCAAACATAATTTTGTTTTTTAAATATACATTTATTTTTGAAAAGATTCAGAACCCTACTTTGCGCGAGTCCGCCTCGCACTTGGCTGGTTTTCACTGCTGCACAAAGGCCTCTCCCAACGCTAGTAATGTAGTTCAATGTCGCCCAAGGATTTCCACGACGGCCGATTCTGCGCTGCCCGCATCCACCGGTTTCCCGCGACCTTCACCAGGTAATATAATAAAAAGTATTTACTAACCAGGTCATCGGTCCACCGAGTGGGCAGCCTGACTACGCTACGTTATACGGTGGGCGGTTACCACTCGAGAACTTTACTACCCTAACTACCTACATGAAAGTATAATAAATAGATATTAAAAGTTAAACATTACAACAGTACAGTTCACAACGACAATTTAGTGACCTGCAATTGATATTATTTTCGTATTGGAGATTGCTGGCGCGTTGTTTCGTTGTGTACACTGTGTGCGAAGAGACCCGGTTGACGCACTTGTAATTTATTTTTTAATATTGAAACTATTTCCGGCCACGAGGGACAAAACTACACTTACACTTATCAACATCATATACCTTAAATACGTCCACTTACTTTTTATTGCGACCGGTCGGTTCACCAGGTCGTCGGTCGCAACTTGTAATTATCTACATTACGATTATCGCACTTAGACGGTAAGTACGGACTTTTTCACTTAAGTCCACTACACTCCGTACAACCATGCAGGCGCGGAAAGGGTTTCCATCACCTTCTTGTTAATATTCCACCTATTATGCGGACATCAAGGGAGTGGAATTATTTTGCCTACGTCAGTGTTTCCCGGTTTTTTTTAATTTGGATACCTTCAAGGCGAGAGTGGATAGGCATTGTTTGAGTTCTCACTTGCCACTAGATGACAAGCAGTCAAACGCACTCAATAATTAAAACATACTGCACAATTTGTTTTGAGTTTTGTCGACGCGTTAACTGTGGCTTGTAGGTAGAAATACCAAGCAAGATCGCTACTAGGAAGTTAGCTAGATAACCTGACTCTTTTCTGCGAAGGCTTGCGTTTGCCTCGAGACGTGCGAAGTCCTTGTGTGTGCGCAAATAATAATTAGATCGTTAATCACTTCAGTAAGGTTTTAATCACATGGACTCGTCAATGACTTCGAAGGAAACAGTTTTGACCGTTAAATTTAAACCACATCTATCTATATCTACGTAATACCTTATGAAGCCAAGTTGAGTTTTAAAATTTTCCAGATACGAGTTTCAGTTTATACAATTGTTACCAGCTATTTACAGTGATACTCTTATTTAAGAGTATTTTAACTCAATATCTTACTTGGATGATAACTTAAGGATTTAAGCTAGGGATGCATGCATCGATACGCCTTTTTGCCGATACGATACCGATACCGATACTCTTATAAAAATATCGGCGATACCGATACCGATACCGATACGCTTATTGAATTCAAAAAGGAAGGTTGAATAAATAAAACACAATTAATTATATAACTAATCATAGTTTTAGTAATCAAAATTAACATTTATAATCGCCGATATATCGGTATCGGTATCGGATGCATCCCTAGATTTAACCATGACAAGTGATATTTTTTTGTTAGATTCAAGTGTCCCCGGCTACTAGCTAAACCGCCATTTTAGGATATCTGAAAAAATCGTAAATATTAGGACCACAGAGTAGGACATATTATAATCAATTTAAAAGGAAAACTATCACGGCTAACTCGACTAATAATACTCGACCAACTCAAGATGTGCAGTTGGATTTGTCAAAAGTTCATAGATTTTCCATACAAAATATTTTATTACCAAGTGTAAACATAACTTTGTTTTTCAAAATATACATTTAGTTTTTGAAAAGAATCTTTTATCAAAATGCGTGTTGCAGTCGAGCGAGGATGGTACACGCAAACTCAAATGAGTTGATAAGTGCTCCTAACAAGTTAGGTTGATGGCAAAGTTCACTTAAAAGTAGGGATGCATCCGATACCGATACCGATACCGATATATCGGCGATACTTCGGGTTTGCCGATATATCGGTATCGGCGATATTTTTATGGCAGATTCAACGATACTTTTCAAATTTCGCGCTTCAAAAATGTAATGTAAACGCGCGTGTTGTCCCATCTATTTCGTTGCAAACGAGGCATCTGTCGCATCTGAGAGACTATTTTCCACCGCAGGTCTTATTCAAACAGACTTGCGAAATCGTCGTTGCCCGCAAAACTTAAGAATTCTTTGTTTTTTAAATAAAAATCTTATAAATGTTAATTTTGATTACTAAAACTATTTATTAATTGTGTTTAATTTATTCTACCTTCCTTTTTGAATTCAATAAGCGTATCGGTATCGGTATCGGTATCGCCGATATTTTTATAAGAGTATCGGTATCGGTATCGTATCCGCAAAAAGGCGTATCGAGGCATCCCTACTTAAAAGTATTACTAATTAACAAATCATACAGTCATGTATGTATAGTGCGGTAACCGATATAGCTCACAGAATCGCTAAACTTAAGTGGGAGTGGGCGGGACAAATAGCTCGTAAAACAGGTGGCCGTTGAAGTAGTAAACATCTCGAGTGGCGACAGCGCACTGAAAGACTTAGCGTAGGAAGGCCTCCAATTGGATGTTTCGACGACCTGGTGGTAACTAGGTCGCGGGAAGCCGCTGGATGCGGATATCGCTGGACCGGTCGTTGTGGAAATCCTTGGCCTTTGTGCAGCAGTGAACGTCTTTCGGCTGATAAGATGATAATTTATGATAAATAGCTAATGGTATACCTTTATAGTTATAATCTTATTAGCAGTATGTCACTTCCTACCCCCTCAACCAAAGTAAATTGTAAATATCTAACTGTTGCCCGCGACTACATTCGCGTTAAAAAGGATAAAAAGTAGCCTATTGTATATGTTAATCCTGATCCTAATTTGTCTACCTACCAAATTTCATCCAAATCAGTCCAGCCTAATACGTGAAGAGGTAACAAATACACACATACACAAACTTTCGCATTTATAACATTAGTAACTTAGTAATTCACAGAAAATAGGATAAAAATTAAAAGAAGTCAAATTAAAATATTAAAAAATATGAATAAGATATATGACAAAAAGACTACACATTACATATACTACTAGGTACTCTATTCATATAATGTAAGTTCACTGACTTGGTTAGCGCTTTGGTACTGCAATGTAAGGTGGCCACGTATTTTTGATAAATAAATAAATACAATTTGAAGTAGGTCATAAAATACAGAATAAAACAAAATCTAAACTTAATGTGGGTCCGTAACATAATATATCATAAACAAAATGCATACAAATTTAAACAGTTATGCTAAGGATAGGTACAAGTTACAGGGTGTAACAAAATTGGTGTAGGTCCCGTTAACTGGGGCTTCCACTCATCATATTAAACAGCTTTTGTTCTACGACTTTGCTGAAAACGTAAAAAAATATTTTACTCTTCATACAAATCGATCAGCTGATCGACCGATTTTGTGCATTTTATTATGGAGGGTTTAATTTTTTTTTGAGAATTGCTTAAGGGTTCCTTGGAGAAAGTTGTTCAGTATGACGAGTAAAACCCCCAGTTAACGGGACCTACACCAATTTTGTTACACCCTGCATAAATTGTAACCTTTGTCCTGCATAGGAACATACAAGAACTGTAAGGAACATTTAATATTATCTAATTTCCCCGCTGACAGATCTTCCAACGCCATCGAAGATCGATTTTACAGCTACTCTGGTAAAGCACACAGCATTGGCTCTGTTAGAGTGCGGCGTTACTAAGGCAGGTATCGTGTCAGGTACAAAACAAACAGAGCGTCCCGCTCGGGACTCGTGACTCGTGACTCGTGCACGACTCACGCAAGTCCACCACGGACGACCTGAAACCAGTTCTGCGATCTGTCTGGACTGGACTCTGGACCCTACTTACTGTTCTGTGCGCAGGTAGTGATTAGGTAGGGTGCTGAAGGAGACTTCGTTGGTACTCCTCGCGGGTCTCAGAACACCTATTGAAATGCAGATCTAATTTATTTGTTACTTTTGGCACAGATGAGATACTAGTTACTTTTGGATTCTATCTGAAATGTACTGGAAAATTAACTGAAAAATATGTTGGGTGTGAAGAACTAGTACTATATTTTTATAGGCAGTGTAATGTTAGAGAGAGGTGGTGTTTTTTTCAATTCTCAGTTTGTTGGTCGTGTGTGTGCAAAGTTTCCTGGCGCCTGGAGCCCGGAGTATGTTTGATGACAAATCTGTGCAACGATCGATACCTTTCATCAAAAAATTAAGCAAATCTGTTAAATTATTATGCGTTAGGCTAGCCGCTATATAACCACACGCGGGATGACTTTCAATACTACTTATTTAACATTTTGACTAGCCGACTCTACATCGGCAAAAATACGTAGGTACATTCTAGATTTGACTTTTGCTAATTTTCATAATTAAAATGCACAAAAATTGAGCATTGAAGAATTTTTGTGTCAAAATCAGCCTCATTGTTGTCCCCAATTTGTAAAAGTAAGTCTATAATAGAAGTCATTATAATATCAGCCGAAAAACGTCCACTGCTGGACAAATGCCTCCCCCAAGGATTTTCATGACTACCGCTCCTGCGCTGCCCACATCTAGCGGCTTGCCGTGATCTTAACCAGGTCGTCGGTCCACCGCGTGGGAGGCCTCACTACGCTACGTTTTCTGGTGCGCGGTTTAATAAAAGTAAAATGATAATAAATATAGTTAAAAAACCAAAAAAACACGCTTTTAAAGCACATAAAACTAAAAAGTTAAAAATAATTCTTATTTAAGCTGAAAACAATAATGAACGAAAAATACTAGATTTATTGTGAAAAAAGCGTGGGACGCTTTGTGACATAATTTTCGTATATCGAGCAACCCAAGGTTTTTTTACAATAATACTAGTATTATTCGTTCATTTTTGTTTTCAACTTATATTGAGCATTATTTTTCACTTTTTATTTTTATGTGCTTCATAAGCGTGTTTTTTGTATTTTCTAAACTTTATTTATTTTTCAATTTTTAGTTCAGGAGATAAATTTATGAAATTAATGTATTGTCACTGATTCATGATAAATGTACAAAGATCTGTCCGTTTGAAGTGGGTCAAAATCGAGTGCAAAGGAGTCGGTTACAACCAAATGTTATGCTAGTTCCTAAACACAATGATGCTTAATAAAGTTAATTTACCTGTCATGGTCAGCGCCGTTATTAAATATTTACTTAGGTTTTAGGTATGTTCCACAATTGTTCCAAAACCTAATCTTATTAAAGTGAAACTTTTATTACATCGTCTCAAAGTTTTTCTTCTGTGTGCCGCGTGACAGTATGATCGTTTCGTCCTCTGTACCGTAGCTCCAAGACGAGAGCAGCCATGATCGTTTCGTGCTCTGTAAATGTCTATAATGTGTAAAAAAATGTTTTACTTTTACCGTGGTTTCATAAAACCACACACTCTTTTTTTTTTCTCATAGGCATGACGATGAGTAAAATCCTCAAGGCAGCGGCTTTTACACCCATTGTGTCCCGTCCGGTACACTTCCTACTTCCTGCGACACGTTATTGGACTCGCCCACTCAAAGTACAAGATTTTTGCGGTTCGGGTTCAAAAGTATTATTCTGGGGGCACGGCAGTGCCCCCGCCAAGTCGAGAAAAAAAAGCGGCACGGCCGTACCATCCTTTTCTCGAAGCAGTTCAGGCCATTTTCGACCCCCCCAAAACTTCGTTGTAGATAAACCTAGAAGCCTGAATTTTCTGTACCCAAGCAGGCATCATATAAGCACGGTATATTCCAAATTTCATTCAATTTGAACCAGTACTTTAAGAATTATAACTAGTCAAAGTTTCCTAATTTGTCACTCACTGACTGACAGATCATCAAAATTCCAAGGCACTTCTAGCCGACATAGAAGATTCAAATTTAGAATACAATTAGTCTTTAGTGTATAAAGCAAGGAAAAACTCAAACATTTTGCAATTTCGGTCCAGTTTTCTAGTTACACAAACTACATAAAGAACTTTGTAATCCCATATAAAATATATAGGATTACAAAGTTATTTATGCAGTCGCAGGACCAAACTCCTTGATTTACTAGTTTTTAAGGCGCAGTTCATGAATCAATGTAGTTTTCTACAAAAATAAGTGAAATCCCACCAAAAACATCCTGTAAAAACTAGCCAAGTCTCGATTGAGCTGCTTGTTTTTCTATAAAAAGTAATGAAATCTCTAAGCAAAGCCAAGCCTAGTCTAGGGTTCTTTACTGCGATTTCTTTATTATTATGGTTAGATTTTATGTGACTTGGCCGTTGACTTGGATGTCTCAAGGAGTAAATATGCATAAAGAATGTTCAACGGCAGGTCACATAAAATCTAACCATTATAATAAAGAAATCGCAGTAAAGAACCCTAGACTAGGCTTGGCTTTGCTTAGAGATTTCATTACTTTTTATAGAAAAACAAGCAGCTCAATCGAGACTTGGCTAGTTTTTACAGGATATTTTTGGTGGGATTTGTTTGACCTACCCGAATACATACGAGTATTGTCGAGCGAGACAAGGAGTAGTTAAATATTACTAAAGTACTCGAGATAGGATCAGGCGCGTTTATCTTATTCATAACTAAATATTGGACAAATTGATGTAAGTACTCGTAGGTAGGCATTGTAAGGAAGCGAGTGATCAACAGGCTCGCGTGGGCGGCGCGGCGGCTGCGCGTGCGCCGTGAATCAGTGCATCTGTCCGGACTCCGGTCCGGGCTGTAGATGTACTGCGCATATTTACCCACAGAGCGGAATCAACAGGATTTTTCAATTGGAGAACACAAAACATTACGAAATCCAAAGTCAACGTAAAATGGCGGAGGATAAGAATTAGTTAGGTATATCTCATTGTTACTCGCGAACTCGCGACGGAACGGAGTAGGGATATGCGTTTAGGCCTTAGGTTGAGAGGTTGTTGGTTTGTTTGCTTATTTGTGTGTGCAAACGGATGTTGCCATTTATCTCAAAAACTACTAGGCCGATTTTTTGCGGTTTTTTTTTTAATTAATAAGGTATCATTTCAGACAATGTTCTTAGACATGTTATATGGTAGTACGCCACCAGGGAGCGCTGCAGCAGTCAAGATGGTTGGTGCTTGAGGGTTTCTTAGAAGCTACGAGTATTTAGCAGACTCCGATACGTTTTTTTGCATTATAAATATTTTATTGTGTCATTTTTAGAACAGGTTTTAAGACATGTTTAACAGCTGTAGACCACCAGGGGGCGCTGAAGCAGCCAGAATGGTTGGCGCTCTTGGGTTCTTGTACCGGCCTTTTTTAAAACTTTCATAAGAACAGATAAGTACCTAAATCCAGTTAAATTATACTTTTTCACAATGTGCGTGCGTTCAAACCCACATAATTGCTAGTTACTACATATCTATCGGCAGATTTTATATTTTATTATTTTCAATATCCCGCAGCCCACAAGGATGGCCTCTTCCCACACCATATGTCCTCCCCCCCCTGGCCCCCACAACCGCGGCCGTGGCTGCGCAGGCGCGGGCGAGGGCGGCATGACTCAAACTGCAAGTTTGTTTGTCGACATTTGCTATTCACTTGTCATTATTGAGCTATTGAATGACGAGACAAGTCCTAGGGCTGCCAACGTTTCCAAATGTACACAACTACAAGACAAACTGTATAGTAATCGTATCAGCTCATATACGTCCTACCACCGAGTGGCTCGAGCCATCACGCGGGCCCAGTGCGGGTTGGTCGACTTCACACACAACCTTCGAGTTTTTTCGCAGGCGTGTGCAGGTTTCCTCACGATGTTTTCCTTCACTTCAATCGGTGGGTATATGTACGTAAGTTTCGACAAACTCATTGGTACATTGGCCGTCCAGATTAGAACCCGGCACCTCTGGTTAGGAGGACCGAGTCGTTACCGGTTGAGCCACCGACGCTTCGTAAACGAAGATTTCGTAAAGAAAAACGAAATCGAAATTTAAACAAAAGATAGAGGTAAAGGTACGCGTTAGGTACCTCATTTCTAGCGAAGGGTTAAAGGAGCCGTGTGTCTGTTGGCGCCTCGTCACTGTGGCCTCGGTCAGAGTGTCTCAGCAACAACCTCAATTTTGATCACGCCATTTACAAAAGTAATTTAAACAAAATTTAGTCTTTAAATCGTTTACTCGTCAGAAATCTATACATACAGCCATGTTATTATATGTATTCTTAACATTTTTGTAAATTGTGAACATAATAGTTGCATTATAATAATGTATGCAAATAAAAACCGGCCCAGTGTGATTTGGGGTCACACAAATAAGACCTCTACCAACAGAATAAGACCTCTACCAACAGAATAAGACCTCTACCAACAGAATAAGACCTCTACCAACAGAATAAGACCTCTACCAACAGAATAAGACCTCTACCAACAGAATAAGACCTCTGACTTTACACTTTGCTCTTGGTAAATAAGGGGCATTAATCTGGACATGAAAATTTCATTTTTCCTGTGGGAACGGAAGGACTATAGATTTTCCTTTAATCTATGCATCAAACCTCACATACTGTGATTTTTTTAAGATTTTAGGCCCAGTAGTTTCGGAAATAAGGGGGGGGGGGGGGATGATGAGTTTACGCCTATTTTCTTTAAATAACTTCAAAACTATTTGTATTAAAATTATAAAAAAATGTATTTGAGATTCTTACAATTCTTATTTAAAATCTTATCTTATTTAATATTTTGAAAAACTTTTTTTTATATTTTCTAATTTACGCCCCGAAATTGGCCAAAACTGTTCAAAATTCATTTACTTACGTAACATGTCCGTCTTTGAGTCACCGACTTACATATGTATACCTCAACTTAATCGGTCCAGTTGTTTCCGAGCGTATTGCTTGTGACAGACGGACGGACGGGCAGACAGACACACGAGTGATCCTATAAGGGTTTCGTTTTTACCTTTTGAGGTACGGAACCCTAAAAATGAAATGCTTTTGTGGTAACTGCATAACTTGAGAACGGCTTGACTGGTTTTACAATTTTTTTTTGGTAAAATGTTCGTGATTAGTCCTCATAAGGTTTTTAGAAAGAAAACGAACCTTCGATATCCACGGGGGCAAAGCCGCGGGCAACAGCTAGCACATAATAATTATAAACAACACTTTTATCATAATATGATACCGCCGCGCCGCGCCGGAAAGCCGCGCGCGCGTCAAAAAATTTAAAACTGGCACTATGGCGCTTGAAAAACGTTGCGCGTAAATTCTTTTTAGGGTACCTTACACCCAAAGGGTTACCATCGGAACCCTAATACTAAGCTTCTGCTGTCCTTCCATACTCTGCCTAGAGCTACCCGGCTAGGTGGAGTTCGCAGCCGGAACTACGGGTCCGGCTGTTTGGATCAGGGTACTACGGGGTCGGGGGTAGCCCACCGCTTGCCTGCCGTTGGTCTATCGCCTTCGGCACTCTGGCTTGTCGGTCCCCCGACTGGGTCATGGACTCGTAGTGGTATGTGGTTAGTTGCAGGGGTTGGGCAATGTTTGTTGCCTGGCAAGCACGTTGCGTCCAGGCGTCCTTCCCCGCGCGCAACTAGTGTTGTCGTAGCCGGCCACGTGGGCTATGGGCGAAAACAACGCGGGGCACGTGAGTTGTCCATTAAGTGGAACTGCTGGTTTAACTACTGGCAGGGAAGCATCTCAGCACTTGCCTGGTCAGCAAGTAGAGCTAAGCTAGTACTGCTCCGGCCGATCCAGCCGCGTAGGAGTAAGTCTGGACAGGTGCGATAAGCGCCGGGAAGTGAGCGTGCCTACAGCTCCGGTACCACACCGGATATGTGGGAGCCAGCTTCTCTGGCGTCCCGAGCGGGGATCGAACCGCCAGCAGCGAAAGCCGCGGGAGGTGAGCGCGCCTACAGCTCCGGTACCTACCTGGACAGTAGGTAGTGGTTCTCTTCCACGAGGCACTCGCCTTGCAGAGTACCAGGACAAGCGTCTTGGCGGCAAGACCTACCGTAACTGGTCCTTGTCTTCACCTTATGGTGTTGGCAGGAATAGCGGCCCCCACTGTTATGCCCTAGGGTAGGTAAGTGGGGACGCTATATCATAAACCTGGCAGTCTAGCGTATCTGGTAGATGTGCGAGAGGGCTTGTCCTTCCATCCGTCTGTCCGTCTCTCTTTCTGTCTGTTAATACAGCCCGTATTTCATGAACCGCAGTCCGTAATAGATAGACAGTCGAAGGTTTCACGAGTGTGTATTTATATTACATACAAAATGCTCTATTACCAACTGCGAATATAATTTTGTTTTTTAAAATATACATTTATTTTTTTGAAAAGACTACTGAACCCTAGTTTGTGCGAGCCCGACTCGCACTTGGCCGGTTTTATTATTTGTCGTTTCAAATTATAATCACACCTTTGAGTATTGAGTATGAATTCCCGTTTTGACGATTACGGTTCAAAAGATAGAGCCCTTTAAAGGCAGGTAACGTACAGACGTACTAACTAACACATTGTTACATTGTTACCCTCTGGATATGATGAACTTAATCCTAAAAACTAGATTACAAATAGTATACACATCAACTGAATGTTAATCAGTAATCATTTAGGTTTGCTTTCTCAATAATGAGTCAAGTCCTTATTCTGGGTGCGTTCTGGTTGGTAGCAGCCCTAATGGTGCGCGCGCGCAGCCGCGTGGACGCGACGGAGAGTATACTATATTGGTCTATGACGGAGAGTTGAGATCACGCGCTCGCGCTCTATGGACAGATCCTTCGGTGACTTGTTGTCTTGATGACACTCTGCAGTATTATCTCTTGTATGGTGGCGCATCGGGAGCCGGGTCGTTCCTTTCCCTCTAATATGGTTGATGGGAGCGATGGCTGACTCTCGCGTTATACTTGTGACCGGGTGCTGTCCGTGTGAACTGGCCTACTCTTGTCAAAGGTTTCAATGACATTCAATAATTTTATGAATTTTATGTATAACTTTTCGTGTCATATTGTTTTCATGTTCTAATGACATAATCTGGTTTATTTCTAGGATTTAATTTTGACATTAATAACTAATGATTGTTTATTTATTGATTTTTCATAAATGAAATTATGTTACTATTAATTTATGACTATCAGAAAGAGTGTAATTGGCACCTATTTTGAATAAATACCTTGAATCTTGAATATAATTTCTTAATGAGATTCATTTTCAAACCAGCTCTCAAACTCTTTAAAATGTAACTTTAAAAATAATAAAGACTCTCCCAGAAACTCATATCATATTAATGCAATCCACGAGTTGGCACAGTTTCACTGAACTTAGATTTAGCAAATTGATTAATAGACTTAACGGTCTCCGTAGTGTCGTAATGGTTAGTCCATTAGCCTCACGTCAGGAGGTCGCAGGTTCGATTCCCGATGGAGTCTAACTTTCTATGACTTGGTTTGGTTGGTGGAAGAGCATTTTCTAAGTCCGCTTGGCTAGCTACCCATTAACTTATTTAAGTCTGGCCGCCAAACATGATGTGTCCGGCTTGAAGATAAGATCCCCAGCCAGTTCCCCATTGCGTTCAGGAATCTTGGTCAACGACTTTTCATCTTCGGCGTCATCCTTACCATCGGGTGAAATGATGCCAAGAGCTTAAAAATTGTGAATAAAAAAAAGATTAGAACTGCATTTCTGTAATCAAAAATTAAACTAAATGTATTTTTGTTATCCATCCTATAAGTTTCCAGTAGACTGTTATATCAGGAGTTATATTATTATTTATAATATAAACTAGCTCTCCCGGCGAACTTCGTTCCACCTTACACAACACTACACTACACTACATTACCCTGCCCTACTCTACACTACCCTACCCTACACTACCCTACCCTACACTACACTACCCTTCCCTACCCTACAATACACTACCCAACCCTACCCTACCCTAACCAATTATTTTTTGACTGATATTTTATTTTTTGATTATTTTTTATTTAATTCCGAGCATTTTCATATTTATTCACCTTTTAAACCTTCTCTGGACTTCCACAAATAATTAAATACTAAAATTAGCCAAATCGGTCCAGCCGTTCTCGATTTTTAGCGAGACTAACGAACAGCAATTCATTTTTATATATAGAAAAGAAAAGATAGATTATATCAGGAATCCTGTTTTGAGAACTAGTTCTAGACATTTGAGGATATAGCACATATGTGATACTGGATATAGTAAGTGTGGTGTGTTCACTGTGCCCAACTGCCCACGTGACTCGTGAGCGCCTCGCGCGCGACTCGCGAGTCACGTCACGCGTCTCGCGGCACTGTCTTGTTGACACTCGCTGCACGTAATGCACGTGCAGCGCGCCTGTGAGCGTTCTTTCCCAAAACACGCGCGCGAGTGGAAGCCCACGACGTGACGTCACACTCAGTGAGCCGATGGGAAAGTGACATTCCGCCATTTTCTCAGAATTCTTCATTCTTCAATAACAGTATCCCATGTAATCTCACAATAAACATATTTCTTAACCTTGAGATGCAGGCACATAGCTTGTAGAACAGACGGCCGTTGGGATAGTGAAGTTTTCGAGTGGCGACCATGCACCGGAAGACGTAGCCTCCCACGCGGTGGACTGACGACCTAGTGAGGATCGCGGGAAGCCGTTGGATGCGGACAGCGCATGACCGGTCGTCGTGGGAATCCTTGGGGGGAGGCCTTTGTCCAGCAGTGGACGTCTTTCGGCTGATATGATGGTGATGGATGATGCTAAATGTTGAGATAAATCTTTACACAATGTATGAATGATTTGAATTGAAAACACTTTATTGCACAGCACAAAAACAAATAATAAAAGAAACAAGTAATGTACGACAAAATATCACAAGTCATAAAGTGGATATGTTTGTAGCACTCGTGTCGTGAAATAGGGCGATGCTTTAATTTCCACTGCTGTTAGCTGTACGTAACTAATTAGTAATCTGTGGCTGTACACTGATTATTCTAATGTAGCGTGGTTTTGTCGATCACGCAATTTTACTGACCTGGGTCTTTATTTTACCTGGATGGGTTTTTTTGACCATTTCCGGGCTTCGCAAGGCACGTTAAGCCGTTCATGCCCGTTGCTATCGATAGATGATGGTCAAAGAAATTGGAATAATATGCCAGTCGTTAAGCCGTGTCCGATGCCTTATAGGCGGCTACAAAAACTTCGGACCGTGCAGTGGCATTCGTCACTAGCCCCGCAATCTCCACCAACCCAGACTAAGCCCCCCCCGGAAGAGACCCATGTCCCAGCAGTGGGCACGTTTACGGGTTGCTAACGATTCCAGTACGATTCTGAGTGGAGAATGTGGAATGGATTAAACGTAGTCATTATCCAGCCAAGTTACATGTAAATTAGACACCGACATCATTTCCGGTTTACAGGCACACACACACACACACACACACAACCAGCTTTTTTAGTTTTTCTTGTAAATCGATCAGCGCGTTTATCTCGAGAGCCGACACTAGCAGGAATGTTAATGAGCCGGCTCGAGCTCTCCGCTCTAGAGTCTGAAGTGCAGCGCTAGGATAGTGCCTGCTCCCATTTGTCCTTCTCCCACGCCTATTTGGTTAAAGCTGTTGACTATTGGGAAAAATCTCAGTGATCGACACATTAAATGATAATTATGTGTGACCGGTGACTGCATGCACTCGATATCTATTTCAAGATGAACATTGGCTAAAAATAGAAGATCGGGAGCCGCTTGCGACTCACGCACCGCGCACTATCGATATCCTCGCGGGCTTTGATATTTACGCAGGTAAAGCCGCGGGCAATAGCTCGTAATGTAAAAAATGCATGCAAATTGTTTTAAGTACTTAATTCTTGCGTTTCTACCGTTTTATATACGAAACATAGTGTTTTAAGTTTTAACAAGTGAGATTTCTCTTCTGTATAATTTTAATTAAAGTGAAACTTTAGGAACGGGTCTTTTCTCATTTGTTTGTGTTTGTGTGCAAACTACTTATAACTACTATAATCAACTGGGAACAAACGAGTCCCATAAATAAAGCTCATTTAGACAAACGCTGCGCCTCCGTCGCTGGCGCTGGGGTTATCACATGCTAAGCTATTACTCGCCCGTGGTCCCTGCTCCCGCTCCACCCTGTGCCACTCCCCGAGTACCCGCTGACCGGCTCGTGACACCACTGACAGGCATCACAATTTTATGATGGTGTCCACCCTGTGCCACTCCCCGAGTGCCCTCCGACCGGTTCGTGACACCACTGACAGGCATCACAATTTTATGATGGTGTCCACCCTGTGCCACTCTTCGAGTGCCCGCCAACCGGTTCGTGACACCACTGACAGGCATCACAAGTTTATGATGGTGTCCTCCCTGTGCCACTCCCCGAGTGCCCGCCGACCGGTTCGTGACACCACTGACAGGCATCACAAGTTTATGATGGTGTCCACCCTGTGCCACTCCCCAAGTGCCCGCCGACCGGCTCGTGACACCACTGACAGGCATCACAATTTTATGATGGTGTCCACCCTGTGCCACTCCCCGAGTGCCCGCCAACTGGTTTGTGACACCACTGACAGGCATCACAACTTTATGATGGTGTCCACCCTGTGCCACTCCCCGAGTGCCCGCCGACCGGCTCGTGACACCACTGACAGGCATCACAACTTTATGATGGTGTCCTCCCTGTGCCACTCCCCGAGTGCCCGCCGACCGGCTCGTGACACCACTGACAGGCATCACAACTTTATGATGGTGTCCTCCCTGTGCCACTCCCCGAGTGCCCGCCGACCGGTTCGTGACACCACTGACAGGCATCACAATTTTATGATGGTGTCCTCCCTGTGCCACTCCCCGAGTGCCCGCCAACTGGTTTGTGACACCACTGACAGGCATCACAACTTTATGATGGTGTCCACCCTGTGCCACTCCCCGAGTGCCCGCCGACCGGCTCGTGACACCACTGACAGGCATCACAATTTTATGATGGTGTCCACCCTGTGCCACTCTTCGAGTGCCCGCCAACCGGTTCGTGACACCACTGACAGGCATCACAAGTTTATGATGGTGTCCTCCCTGTGCCACTCCCCGAGTGCCCGCCGACCGGTTCGTGACACCACTGACAGGCATCACAAGTTTATGATGGTGTCCACCCTGTGCCACTCCCCAAGTGCCCGCCGACCGGCTCGTGACACCACTGACAGGCATCACAATTTTATGATGGTGTCCTCCCTGTGCCACTCCCCGAGTGCCCGCCAACTGGTTTGTGACACCACTGACAGGCATCACAACTTTATGATGGTGTCCACCCTGTGCCACTCCCCGAGTGCCCGCCGACCGGCTCGTGACACCACTGACAGGCATCACAACTTTATGATGGTGTCCTCCCTGTGCCACTCCCCGAGTGCCCGCCGACCGGCTCGTGACACCACTGACAGGCATCACAACTTTATGATGGTGTCCTCCCTGTGCCACTCCCCGAGTGCCCGCCGACCGGTTCGTGACACCACTGACAGGCATCACAACCCTATGATGGTGTCTACCCTGTTCCGGAAAATTATCAATTACCTCATATGCGGTACACTTACAACACATGAGCGTCCCCCTGCTAAGGGCATGGGACTCTTCACAAAGTCGACAAGCTTCGACACATGGGGGCCAAGTCGGGGTTGGTGGATTTAGTATGGCTAGTGGTGAACCCCTCTATCATAAGTCTTTTAAGCTCAACGACAACCAAACTGTAACCAATCTGTATCAATCTGATGAGGTCGCAATCTAGAGAGCGGCAGGGAGTGTCCATACTGTACATCTTTGCTGCTAGGGAATAGATATCTCCTCGTAACGGGGGAATTTTAACACTTTGACGGACCCTTAACAAGACACAACCCACAATTGTTTTTATTGTTATGGCGACTCGAGCGTCACGGTATCGTGTTATACTCTTAGTCGTATGGACTAAATGACCACAAATGACGCACTAAATATGCGTCATAAAGATAAGATAAAAGATAAGATAAGATAAATCTTTATTCAGAAAAAAGTAACGCTACGAATGCTTACAGTGGCCCCACACTAGGCAATGCCTGTATCGTGGTGGCCATAAATACGATTAACAAGATATTACTATCACGCGGCTGTGTCAGTCTGTATTATGATAAACATTAACAAGTTAAAAAGTTACGCTACGAATGCTTACAGTGACCCCACACTAGGCAATGCCTGTATCGTGGTGGCCATAAATACGATTAACAAGATATTACTATCACGCGGCTGTGTCAGTCTGTATTATGATAAACATTAACAAGTTAAAAAGTTACGCTACGAATGCTTACAGTGACCCCACACTAGGCAATGCCTGTATCGTGGTGGCCATAAATACGATTAACAAGATATTACTATCACGCGGCTGTGTCAGTCTGTATTATGATAAACATTAACAAGTTAAAAAGTTACGCTACGAATGCTTACAGTGGCCCCACACTAGGCAATGCCTGTATCGTGGTGGCCATAAATACGATTAACAAGATATTACTATCACGCGGCTGTGTCAGTCTGTATTATGATAAACATTAACAAGTTAAAAAGTTACGCTACGAATGCTTACAGTGACCCCACACTAGGCAATGCCTGTATCGTGGTGGCCATAAATACGATTAACAAGATATTACTATCACGCGGCTGTGTCAGTCTGTATTATGATAAACATTAACAAGTTAAAAAGTTACGCTACGAATGCTTACAGTGACCCCACACTAGGCAATGCCTGTATCGTGGTGGCCATAAATACGATTAACAAGATATTACTATCACGCGGCTGTGTCAGTCTGTATTATGATAAACATTAACAAGTTAAAAAGTTACGCTACGAATGCTTACAGTGGCCCCACACTAGGCAATGCCTGTATCGTGGTGGCCATAAATACGATTAACAAGATATTACTATCACGCGGCTGTGTCAGTCTGTATTATGATAAACATTAACAAGTTAAAAAGTTACGCTACGAATGCTTACAGTGGCCCCACACTAGGCAATGCCTGTATCGTGGTGGCCATAAATACGATTAACAAGATATTACTATCACGCGGCTGTGTCAGTCTGTATTATGATAAACATTAACAAGTTAAAAAGTTACGCTACGAATGCTTACAGTGGCCCCACACTAGGCAATGCCTGTATCGTGGTGGCCATAAATACGATTAACAAGATATTACTATCACGCGGCTGTGTCAGTCTGTATTATGATAAACATTAACAAGTTAAAAAGTTACGCTACGAATGCTTACAGTGGCCCCACACTAGGCAATGCCTGTATCGTGGTGGCCATAAATACGATTAACAAGATATTACTATCACGCGGCTGTGTCAGTCTGTATTATGATAAACATTAACAAGTTAAAAAGTTACGCTACGAATGCTTACAGTGACCCCACACTAGGCAATGCCTGTATCGTGGTGGCCATAAATACGATTAACAAGATATTACTATCACGCGGCTGTGTCAGTCTGTATTATGATAAACATTAACAAGTTAAAAAGTTACGCTACGAATGCTTACAGTGACCCCACACTAGGCAATGCCTGTATCGTGGTGGCCATAAATACGATTAACAAGATATTACTATCACGCGGCTGTGTCAGTCTGTATTATGATAAACATTAACAAGTTAAAAAGTTACGCTACGAATGCTTACAGTGGCCCCACACTAGGCAATGCCTGTATCGTGGTGGCCATAAATACGATTAACAAGATATTACTATCACGCGGCTGTGTCAGTCTGTATTATGATAAACATTAACAAGTTAAAAAGTTACGCTACGAATGCTTACAGTGACCCCACACTAGGCAATGCCTGTATCGTGGTGGCCATAAATACGATTAACAAGATATTACTATCACGCGGCTGTGTCAGTCTGTATTATGATAAACATTAACAAGTTAAAAAGTTACGCTACGAATGCTTACAGTGACCCCACACTAGGCAATGCCTGTATCGTGGTGGCCATAAATACGATTAACAAGATATTACTATCACGCGGCTGTGTCAGTCTGTATTATGATAAACATTAACAAGTTAAAAAGTTACGCTACGAATGCTTACAGTGGCCCCACACTAGGCAATGCCTGTATCGTGGTGGCCATAAATACGATTAACAAGATATTACTATCACGCGGCTGTGTCAGTCTGTATTATGATAAACATTAACAAGTTAAAAAGTTACGCTACGAATGCTTACAGTGGCCCCACACTAGGCAATGCCTGTATCGTGGTGGCCATAAATACGATTAACAAGATATTACTATCACGCGGCTGTGTCAGTCTGTATTATGATAAACATTAACAAGTTAAAAAGTTACGCTACGAATGCTTACAGTGGCCCCACACTAGGCAATGCCTGTATCGTGGTGGCCATAAATACGATTAACAAGATATTACTATCACGCGGCTGTGTCAGTCTGTATTATGATAAACATTAACAAGTTAAAAAGTTACGCTACGAATGCTTACAGTGGCCCCACACTAGGCAATGCCTGTATCGTGGTGGCCATAAATACGATTAACAAGATATTACTATCACGCGGCTGTGTCAGTCTGTATTATGATAAACATTAACAAGTTAAAAAGTTACGCTACGAATGCTTACAGTGACCCCACACTAGGCAATGCCTGTATCGTGGTGGCCATAAATACGATTAACAAGATATTACTATCACGCGGCTGTGTCAGTCTGTATTATGATAAACATTAACAAGTTAAAAAGTAACGCTACGAATGCTTACAGTGACCCCACACTAGGCAATGCCTGTATCGTGGTGGCCATAAATACGATTAACAAGATATTACTATCACGCGGCTGTGTCAGTCTGTATTATGATAAACATTAACAAGTTAAAAAGTTACGCTACGAATGCTTACAGTGACCCCACACTAGGCAATGCCTGTATCGTGGTGGCCATAAATACGATTAACAAGATATTACTATCACGCGGCTGTGTCAGTCTGTATTATGATAAACATTAACAAGTTAAAAAGTTACGCTACGAATGCTTACAGTGACCCCACACTAGGCAATGCCTGTATCGTGGTGGCCATAAATACGATTAACAAGATATTACTATCACGCGGCTGTGTCAGTCTGTATTATGATAAACATTAACAAGTTAAAAAGTTACGCTACGAATGCTTACAGTGACCCCACACTAGGCAATGCCTGTATCGTGGTGGCCATAAATACGATTAACAAGATATTACTATCACGCGGCTGTGTCAGTCTGTATTATGATAAACATTAACAAGTTAAAAAGTTACGCTACGAATGCTTACAGTGACCCCACACTAGGCAATGCCTGTATCGTGGTGGCCATAAATACGATTAACAAGATATTACTATCACGCGGCTGTGTCAGTCTGTATTATGATAAACATTAACAAGTTAAAAAGTTACGCTACGAATGCTTACAGTGACCCCACACTAGGCAATGCCTGTATCGTGGTGGCCATAAATACGATTAACAAGATATTACTATCACGCGGCTGTGTCAGTCTGTATTATGATAAACATTAACAAGTTAAAAAGTTACGCTACGAATGCTTACAGTGGCCCCACACTAGGCAATGCCTGTATCGTGGTGGCCATAAATACGATTAACAAGATATTACTATTACGCGGCTGTGTCAGTCTGTATTATGATAAACATTAACAAGTTAAAAAGTTACGCTACGAATGCTTACAGTGACCCCACACTAGGCAATGCCTGTATCGTGGTGGCCATAAATACGATTAACAAGATATTACTATCACGCGGCTGTGTCAGTCTGTATTATGATAAACATTAACAAGTTAAAAAGTTACGCTACGAATGCTTACAGTGGCCCCACACTAGGCAATGCCTGTATCGTGGTGGCCATAAATACGATTAACAAGATATTACTATTACGCGGCTGTGTCAGTCTGTATTATGATAAACATTAACAAGTTAAAAAGTTACGCTACGAATGCTTACAGTGGCCCCACACTAGGCAATGCCTGTATCGTGGTGGCCATAAATACGATTAACAAGATATTACTATTACGCGGCTGTGTCAGTCTGTATTATGATAAACATTAACAAGTTAAAAAGTTACGCTACGAATGCTTACAGTGACCCCACACTAGGCAATGCCTGTATCGTGGTGGCCATAAATACGATTAACAAGATATTACTATCACGCGGCTGTGTCAGTCTGTATTATGATAAACATTAACAAGTTAAAAAGTAACGCTACGAATGCTTACAGTGACCCCACACTAGGCAATGCCTGTATCGTGGTGGCCATAAATACGATTAACAAGATATTACTATCACGCGGCTGTGTCAGTCTGTATTATGATAAACATTAACAAGTTAAAAAGTTACGCTACGAATGCTTACAGTGACCCCACACTAGGCAATGCCTGTATCGTGGTGGCCATAAATACGATTAACAAGATATTACTATCACGCGGCTGTGTCAGTCTGTATTATGATAAACATTAACAAGTTAAAAAGTTACGCTACGAATGCTTACAGTGACCCCACACTAGGCAATGCCTGTATCGTGGTGGCCATAAATACGATTAACAAGATATTACTATCACGCGGCTGTGTCAGTCTGTATTATGATAAACATTAACAAGTTAAAAAGTTACGCTACGAATGCTTACAGTGACCCCACACTAGGCAATGCCTGTATCGTGGTGGCCATAAATACGATTAACAAGATATTACTATCACGCGGCTGTGTCAGTCTGTATTATGATAAACATTAACAAGTTAAAAAGTTACGCTACGAATGCTTACAGTGACCCCACACTAGGCAATGCCTGTATCGTGGTGGCCATAAATACGATTAACAAGATATTACTATCACGCGGCTGTGTCAGTCTGTATTATGATAAACATTAACAAGTTAAAAAATTCATAATTATTATACAATAAAAAAAACTAATACTTAAACATGACACTTTTATACTGCGTTCAAAAATCTTTATTTCCAGGAAAACAATACACTAAAGATAATATATAGAACATATATAATATATAGATCCCTACAATAGGCTATGTCTGTATCGTAGTAGCCGTGAGTGCAAACAATTACCATGCTTAAGGTAAGGTAAGCCGACAGTAAAGAATAAAACTAAATTGTAAATTTAATCTTATTACACATAGACTTTATAGAAAGTAAGTGTGTATGTGTGTGTGTGTGTGTGTCATCGAGTTACTCTCAAAAAATCTTGTGTTTCATTGTAGGTCCATGCAGAAATTACATTATTTATTTTTATTTTACTCTCTCGAGTTGTGCAAAGTTTGATAGCAGCAGTAAGTCTTTCTCATCATCATTATCATATCAGCTTATATAAAGTGTAACAAAATTAGCTGAAACTATTTTAACTGGTGCTTCTAACCATGAAACTGAACAACTTTCCCCATGGAACCCATAGTCAAATCGCAAAAAAAATAGCTCTCCCATACTAACTCGATCAGCTGATCAGTCAACTTAGTATGGGAAGTTCAAATTTTTTTTGAGATTTGACTTTGGGTTCCATGCGGAAAGTTGTTCAGTTTCATGGGTTAAAATAAAATAAAATAGTTTCAACTATTTTTTTTAGACCTTATATACGTCCCCATCGAGGGGCTCGAGCCTACCCTGAATTAGGGCGATCGGGCCTATGTCGACCACGTGGGCCCAGTGCGGGTTGGTCGACTATGTCTTTCTATTTTGTTGTAAATAAAGGGGAAAATAGAAGTTTTGAACCGATGGCCGAAAGAGGTTTTAGTAGAAGGTCGGGGAAGTTTAAACAGGCGAGATCGAAGCATAACACTGATATTGCTCTGAGTTAATAACCGTTTTGTGAACATAAAGAGTGACACGAGAAATACAAAAGTTTTCTTACACGATGCCCGCTTCCTCGTACAGTGCGGCAGTAGGATATCGAAAAGGTATAGTGTGCATGACCACGAGAACAGATCTCTGAGCTCTTACAAGTTTTATCATATGACAGGTAGAGGCACTTTCCCATGCTAAGATACAGTATGTTAAAAGGGACTGACATAGGGCTACATAAACAGAACTAAGCAAATCTACATAAAACGACATCAGTTAGTAAAAGCATTATCCTTTTTGTTGAAGCCACAATATGATCTGCAAACGTTAAATTTTCGTCAACGGTTACACCTAAATATTTAATATTCTTTGACCTAGACATGTTATTTTTGCAAGCACAGTTGCTATATACAATTGACTGTATGACATTCTGTTTTAGCAGACAAGAATGAACTTATAGATCGCACAATATAGACAAGAATGAACTTATAGATCGCACAATATAGACAAGAATGAACTTATAGATCGCACAATATAGACAAGAATGAACTTATAGATCGCACAATATAGACAAGAATGAACTTATAGATCGCACAATATAGATAAGGTGACCATCGAAGTGTCACACTTTTGTTTGAAAACCAGCGTCGCCGCCTGTCTCCCGCCCATCAACTCCACTACGCAGGCAATAATAATACATACACGAATTGCGCACACTAATAAACCAAGAGTCTGTACGTAACACACAACCACACGCAAATAAAAAGTTTGTACGCGTGCTTCGGTTAAGTATGATTATCTAATCATACTTGTGGCGCGCCTGCCCAGCGCACATTTCCAATCCAACCTTATTTATTTGATCCGTGGTTAAACCACACATCACTCACTTACTTTTCCATTCCAAGCAATATTATTGTAGTCCTTTCTACTGTTTCCTACTATATAAGGTGAGACTAGGGTCGGGTCGGCGAGTGCGAGTGAGTCACGCTGCACGCCGCTCTGCGCCGGCGCAAGGTCAAGGCCCACCAGTGCAGTGCCGTGCAGCAAGTGCACTCCTTCCAGTCGAGACCACTTGCCCTGTCTCTCTGACACCGATACAAGTCTAACAAAAATTTCAGTATTAATCATTCCTTCTTTTTAATGCATATAAGCACAGATTACTAAATAGTTACTTATATAAGCTTTGCTGCTCTTGTCGTGTGACCCTATTAACGAAATGTGATTATGATCGTGAGTTAGCCGCCGTGATTGCCATAATTGAAAACGCTAAACACGTTACAAAACCGACATCCATCGCAACAAATTAGTACATTTTTGCATTACTATTTTTGGTTTTTGTTAGTTTTCTACTAAAGTACTACACCGAGTTTGATAAAATTTATATGGGACCACACGGGAAGCACTAGCTTTCAAATAAAAAAATAATCATAAAAATCGGTTCACCCAGTCAAAAGTTCTGAGGTAACACACATAAAAAAAACATGCAGACGAATTGAGAACCTCCTCCTTTTTGGAAGTAGCTTGACTAGTAAACGACGGCTAACTGTTTCATTTAGCATCACTAGGTCCTATTACGTTTATCAACGTTTTCTCCAAACTCGATAGCTATTTCAAGATCCAAATTGCCAAACAGTTAGAAACATTACAGTAATCTGCTTCGGTAACAGCCTGCGCTGGCGCTGGCTGGCACGTTCTCGGTCTTATCGTAATCCCAGCGATGGGCGGGACCACGCAAGCGCACACGGGTGGCCTGGCGACAGACAGACAAAGAGACAGGCTTTTGTGGGTCTCTGGTGAAGTCGCGCATAATCCGGGCTCCGGGCCTAATTAGTAATCTGTGTCCGGGCACAGTATTACGATACACAAGATTCAAGATATTTATTCAAAATAGGTGCAAATTACACTTTTTCTGATGGTCATAAAATAGTGATTACTTAATTGCATTTGTAAAAAAATCAAGAAATAAACAATCATTAGTTAATAACGTCAAAATCCAGTCCTTGATATAAAAAAACACAATTTATGTCATTAGAACATGAAAACAATATGACACGAGAAGTTATACATTAAAATTATTGAATGTCATGAATGCCTTTGATAAGTGTAGGCCAGTTCACACGGACAGCACCCGGTCACGAGTATAACGCGAGAGTCAGCCATCGCTCCTCTCAACTATATTAGAGGGCCAGGCTTACAGTAGCACAACGCCTTTAATGTCGCACGATGCCAAAGATTAAAAAATATTACTTTAAAAGTAACGATGCGTCACCGGCGTTGGTACTAGCTCATACTAGCCTGTAGTCAGCCTGGCAAACTCGCGGAGTTTGGCAGGCTGTGCCCCGCCGCCCGCTACCCCGCAAGTACCCTTCCGTTGCTCTGCGTAAGTACATTCGTTGCGCTACTGTAAGCTGCTATATTGTAATACTGTGGTCCTGTGTATACCTATCGTTCTATTAAAACTGGTTAAAGAATTAATATGGTGCTCGCGTTGATGTCTTTTCTATGGAGCGAAAGCGTAACCGAAGACTGCGAATAAATTGTGTAAGTCGTGACGCGTGTGTGCGTCAGCGTGATTGTGTATGTGTGTGTGTGTGTGTGTGTGTGTGTGTGTCATCTGTTCAGCCACAAGTTCGGTGCGCACTAGCCTTGACTGCTAGACGGATCTTGAGTAAGGGACATATTATTTTAATCATCATCATCATCATCATATCAGCCACAAATCGTCCACTGCTGAACAAAGGCCTCCCCCAAGGATTTCCACGACGACCGGTCCTGCGCTGCCCGCATCCATCGGCTTCCCGCGACCTTCACCAGGTCATCGGTCCACCGCGTGGGAGGCCTGCCTACGCTACGTTTTCCGGTGCGCGGTCGCCACTCGAGAACTTTACTGCCCCATCGGCCATCTGTTCTACGAGCTATGTGCCCTGCCCACTGCCACTTCAGTCTAGCGATTCTGTGAGCTATGTCGGTTACTTTAGTTCTCCTGCGGATCTCCTCGTTTCTGATTCGATCACGCAGAGAAACTCCGAGCATAGCACGCTCCATTGCCCTTTGGGTGACCTTGAGCCTTCTTATGAGGCCCATAGTAAGCGACCATGTCTCAGTTCCGTAAGTCATCACTGGCAACACACACTGGTCAAAGACCTTAGTCTTGAGACACTGCGGTATTTGGGACGTGAAGATATTGCGAAGCTTCCCGAACGCTGCCCAGCCGAGTTGGATTCGTCGATTGATCTCTTTCTTGAAGTTGGACCTGCCTAGCTGGACTGTTTGTCCCAGGTATACATATTCGTCAACAACTTCCAGTGTAGAGTCTCCAACCTTTAGAGGAGTGGGTGCGACACGGACATTTAACATTATTTTCGTCTTGTCCATGTTCATTTTAAGACCCACTTGTTGAGAGACCTTACTGAGGCCATCGAGCATTGTGCTTAGGTCTTCCATAGTCTCAGCCATGACCACGATATCGTCAGCGAATCGGAGGTGGGATATGTACTCGCCGTTGATATTGATGCCGAGTCCACCCCAGTCCAGAAGCTTAAAAACATCTTCCAGGGCGGCGGTGAACAGTTTCGGAGATATAACGTCTCCCTGTCTCACCCCTCGCTGCAACTGGATAGGTTTCGAGTTCTGGTCCTGGAGGCGAACCGACATGGTGGCGTTTTCATACAGACACTTCAACACCTCGATGTATCGATGGTCAATTTGGCACCGCTGGAGAGACTGTAGCACAGCCCAGGTTTCGACTGAATCAAAGGCCTTCTCATAGTCCAGAAACGCCAAGCATAGTGGCTGGTTGTACTCTTCGGTCTTCTGTATAATCTGCCGCAGCGTATGTATGTGGTCTATGGTACTAAAGCCTTTTCGGAAACCGGCTTGTTCGGGAGGCTGGAAGTCGTCAAACCTGCGTGCGAGACGATTCGTAATGACTCTCGAAAACAGCTTGTAGACATGGCTCAGAAGTGAGATGGGTCTGTAGTTCTTCAGCAGAGTGTTGTCACCCTTTTTGAAGAAAAGCACGACCACACTTCTGTGCCATGCCTTAGGCGTTTGTCCCTCGAGTATAACGGAATTAAATAACTTCTGAAGAGCTTTTAGTACCGATGTTCCACCTGCTTTCAGAAGTTCAGCCGTAATTCCATCATCACCCGGTGCCTTTATTTTTTTAATAGCCCCAGCCAATTTTTTTTTATTTTTTCCTAAATACCAATTTTTTTAAGTTGCCACCAGAGTGGAAGGAATACATGTCTATTATTTTACATGTAAACCCAGGTTGTTACATTTTCTCAAAAATAGTTTAATCTAATTTGATGAAACTTTATACGTTAGGTACTATACCTATGAAGGGCCAACTATATAGAATAGTTTATGTCAGGAAAAATCTGGCTAAGTTACCTCCCATGCAAACCCAGATACATTGTTTTTTCATCTACATTTATACGATAAGTACTTCTACCTCTAATTTTGCCACAATTAAAAATATCTAATGTTAATTGTTGCTTTGTGCATGCGGATGTGCACGCCTGACGCCTGACGCCTGACGTCTGGCGCCTGACGCCTGACGCCTGACGCCTGACGCCTGACGCCTGACGCCTGACGCCTGACGCCTGACGCCTGACGCCTGACGCCTGACGCCTGACGCCTGACGCCTGACGCCTGACGCCTGACGCCTGACGCCTGACGCCTGTTAATCTGTTGATCTGATCGCCGTTGTTACCAGCGAAGGGAAGGGATCAAAAGGTCGCTTGCTAAGACGATGAAGTGATCAGGTCAACGAAAGCTCCACCTCATAAGCCACATTACCGTTATAACGAAAATAATTTTCGAAAAACCTAAAATCTTTTTGGTACAAGCTTTTAACATTGTATTGTCACGGGATGTAGATATGCATGCAAAATTTCAGCTCAATCGGAAACCGGGAAGTGGGTCAAATTTAACTTGCAAGATTTCACCCGAACAAACATACATACATGGCAAGTTAAATAAAAGCTTGTAAAGAGAGTCGTGCTGATGTGCTGATGTAACGACCAAACTTGCATACATTTGCAAATTTTTAAAGAGTATAAAATACTTTTTCCAAGTCAGGAAAAACATAACAAAGCACATGCAATTATTTAAAAAATAAATCAGTCGTAGGCGGGACTTCAATCAGGCAGTGAGGGTGACCATGGTTCGGAACCATGCGATGGAGACAGGTCACACTTTTTTTTTATTCACAATTGGTAAACCCTTGACAACATCTCACCTGGTGGTAAGTGACGATGTTGCCGAAGACGGAAGCGGGCTTACCGAGATTCCCCAACGCAATGGGGAACTGGCTATCTTATCTTCATGCCGGAACTCACTAATGATATCAACATTGATATTTGGCGGCAAGACTTAGATAAGATGGTGGTAGCTAGCCAGGCGGGCTTAGAAAATGCCCTAACCACCAACCAAACCGAGTCTTACACAGTTCTCCCCGCCGGGAATCGAACCCGCGACCTCCTGTGTAAAGCAAGTGAACTTTACCTCTGAGCTACGGAGGCGGTTAAAAACGGTTCAAAACCAAGGAGCACGATCCTTAGTAACGAAGAACCAGAGAGAGAGAATACCAGTCTCACCAGATGTTGAACGCTACGAGAGAGAAAGTATGCTCAGCGTGTCTGTACAATTTGTTTTACATGGGAACGTGTACACAAACCTGAGAACTAGTATCTCATCTGCGCCTGCCTGAGACGCGATGCGATGATTTGCGCAATAGGGATGACGACAGCATCAGAAATAAATTATGAACTCTTGATCACTAAATTTCCCTTCTACTTAAACTTCGGAAAATCTTACTAGTTTTGTTTTCTATCAGGTCTTCAATTTTTAATTCACGAAAATCACAAAATGAGTACATAAATGACGCTGCTAAACTATGACGTCACCCCTAGCTAGGTATATCTAAAGTTTTTAGAACAAAATGTCGTTTTTCACAAATGATAAAAAGTAACTCAGATGACTAGTATTCGTCATCCCTATAGAGGCGTACAAAGCAAATATGGATGGAAAACCGCAAATCGACGTACGGGATAGCCGCTTGGCACGCGGTACTTTCGGTGAAAACAATCATTTTGAGCGGTACTGCTTATAAATACTCCCATACTAGCTTTTGCCAGCTGCTTCGCTCGCTTGAACATAGTTTCTATGACTGTCTTCGAGGGTGCGCAGTGCGCAAGCCGCAAGCGCCTCGCGAACGTGGAAAAAGTAGCCTGTATGTTAATCCAGGCCCTAATCTGTCTGCCTACCAAATTTCACTCAGATCGGTTTATCTGTTGTGGCGTGAAAGAGTAACAAACATGTAATCCATAAATATAAACTTTCGAGTTTATAATACTGTGTAAGGATTCATGTAATGAATGACGTAAACATATCGTGTGTGGTATCAAATTAAAAGGGCTTCATGATCCGGTTCTAAAATTATACTAAATCTTACCTGTCGGCCTCCTGTTTTCTAAAAATGCAAGAAATATTTTCAAAACACATCAAGTTTGGATTTCTCCAAGTATAAGACGGTTTAGTAAATTTTGTAGTAGTAGTAAATTGTAAGCCAACTGTATCTTAATATCACTTAATATACTCATCATCTTATCAGCTCATACACGTCCCCACCGAGGGGCTCGGGCCTACCCTGAATTAGGGCGATATACTAATATCTAACCTCAAAAAGGCGATTTCGAAAATATTTAGATTCACTATTTTTATATTTTTTTCTTTGATAAAAAGTTCGAGATTCCGAATGTTTTGAAACTTATCGAACTGTAGTAGTGTGTGTTTTTAAATTGAAATGGAAATGAAATGTCTTCCTCTTCGCCTTCTGTATCATTTTTGCCGCAAATAAAGAGCGGTAGAAAAAACAAAATCTCACTTATCTATCAGAGGCTAAAAACATAATTGAAAACGCTAAACACGTTAAAAAACCGACTTCCATCGCAACAAATTAGTACATTTTAGCATTATTTTTTTTGGTTTTTGTAAATTTTCTACTAAAGTACTACACCGATTTTGATAAAATTTATATGGGACCACACGGGAAGCACTAGCTTTCAAATAAAAAAAGAATCATAAAAATCGGTTCACCCAGTCAAAAGTTCTGAGGTAACAAACATAAAAAAAAAACATACAGACGAATTGAGAACCTCCTCCTTTAATTTTCTACTAAAGTACTACACCGATTTTGATAAAATTTATATGGGACCACACGGGAAGCACTAGCTTTCAAATAAAAAAAGAATCATAAAAATCGGTTCACCCAGTCAAAAGTTCTGAGGTAACAAACATAAAAAAAAAACATACAGATGAATTGAGAACCTCCTCCTTTTTGGAAGTCGCTTGAAAAAGGTAGCGCACCTCGCGCCTCGTGCGGCTCTGGTGCAGGGTGAAGAGTGGGGAGGAGCGGGGGGGGGGGTCAATATGTCATACTTAATACCATAAATAATTACAGTACAGTTCGATATGTTTCGAAAAAAATAGAGTCTTGAACTTAAAAAAAAGTAAATTTAATATATTTTTAAAATTGCCTTTTTGGGGTTAGGTATGCGCATACATTTGGCGTATGTTTTACAAAAAAATACTAAGCCGTCTCCTACATGGAGAAGTCCAAACTTGGTATGTTTTGGAAATTTTTATTGGATTTTTAGAACACAGGCGGCCGAAAAGTAATAGTTTATTTTTAGAACCGGCTGATGAAGCCCTTTCATTTGATACCACACATGATAGGTTTCTAAAAAAAAATTCAAATCCCATACAAAAAATTGATGACGTCATTATAGAATGGAATATTTCTAAGAAGTACCGCTCAAAATGATTGTTTTAACCTAAAGTACCCGTGTATGAAACCGCTGTCCCTTACATCTATTTGCATTTTTAGTGTCCCGTACCCAAAGGGTAAAAACGGGACCCCATTACTAAGACTCCGCTGTCCGTCCCTATGACTGCCTGTCTGACTGTCCGTCTGTCACCAGGCCGTGATACCTAGACAGTTGAAATTTTCACACATGATAAATATCTGTTGCCGCTATAACAACAAATACTAAAAATTAGAAAAACTGAAAAAATTAAGGAGGTCTCCATACAAAAAAACGTGTTTTTTTAAACGTGAAGAAACAAGCGCCATCTAGTATGATGATACGGAAACCTTTGTGTGCGGTTCTAACTCGCACTTGGCGGCCGGTTTTTTATTGTAGTCCGACCACTGCAAGGTTGCTGGCATCAGCTGGATAAGATGAGGGGCTGGGATCCATACAAGAGACGCTTGACTTGTTTGACGGAGACCTGGGTCCTACTGTGGAGTGATACAGGTTGGTGACGGATGGATGTGCAAACAACCCTTTTTTTTCCCTCGGACTGCGGAGGAGGGGAGGAGGGCAGGAGGAGAATGCTTTTACGCATACCAATAACAGCCGGCTGTACTGGTTATGTGGAACTCACAGCCCTGCGCCTACATGCATACATACCCATTATATACATAAGGTATATTTAAATAAATATGCACAGGCCCAAGACCACACTACCCACTAAACTCCCCCTAAGCTTTGGCAGCTAAGCCACCTTAAAAGCTAATCTGAGCGACGCCCCCCCCCCCCCCACCGCCACCTAGGGAGGGGGGGTGCGAAAATTTTACGCTAAGCCTTAGCGTCCCCTTAGCGGCTAAGGGGACAGCGCGGAGAGCTCCTGATGGGAGCGGCCGCTTGGTGATTCAAATTAGGTGTGCTAGTGAAAGGGATTGTGTCATTCAAACAGTGACACTATCGGTTCCTTAAACAACCCATATTATTATCACACACTTTATATTGCAAAGTGTGGATTCGATCCGGTGCGGGCGCAGCGCGGCGCGGCTTGACGATGTGTGCGGTTACTCGAGCCTTCTGGCATTGGAGATTAAGATTTTTTATGAAGTCTGTCTGTGAACTATACGGAACTGGCCGTTTCGCAGTTCTACCAAACAAGTATCAAAACCAATTAAGCATAAACCGATCGATCGGGTGTCCGAATGCGTGTGCGCAATACTTACCGTAATCCTACACCTGGCACAAAGCCGCGTCTGTTTCAATTAGTCCATGATAAGTCTCGTTGCTTAATTGAAATGGAATAATTAGCTTGATCTACGAGTGAGCTGACTTTTGTTTGATTAACCGACTTTAAAACGAAGGAGGTTCTCGATTCGACTAATGTTACGCATTTTTTTTTGCTGGTTGTGAACCGATGTTGATGATTTTTAGGGTTCCGTACCCAAAGGTTTAAAACGGGACCCTATTACTGAGACTTCGCTGTCCGTCTGTTTGTCCGTCCGTCCGTCCGACTAACACCAGGCTGTATTTCTTGAACGGTGATAGCTAGACAGTTGAATTTTTTTACAGATGTTGTATTTCTGTTGCCGCTATAAAAACAAATATTAAAAAACAGAATAAAATAAATATAAGCGGACTCCCATACAACAAACGTGATTTTTTTTGCTCTCTTTTGCTGGATATTGATAACGGCAACAGGTGGTAGATGCTTGAAATATATAAAGAATATTGAGTTGTATTGTTCACTTTAAAGATAAATAATTAAATTAATATACAACAAACGTGATTTCTAAACCCCTTTGTGCGCGAGTCCGACTCGCACTTGGCCGTTTTTTTTTATTGATGGGTTATGCCATAAAATCAGTTGAGTATATTTAAGAAAATTAACGAAAAAAATTTGCAAAGTATCTTGTTTTTTAAACCACATTTAACACCGACAGACGGAAACTTGAATTTTTCATGAGGGACTGAGGGCCTTTCGACTTACCGATACGAAAAAGTAATTTTCCCCACCACCTTTTGTACAGCAAAAATAATTACTCGCATCGTATGATTTTCAGAAAATAGAATATTACCTACTGCCTCCGTGTAAGTCAAGTGTGTTTTTTTGCCCAGTAAATAAATGGTGACGATTAAATTCACCAGAATCGACGACATGATGTAATGTAATGTAATGTAATGACTGCGCCAGAAGAAGGGTGTGCGTTTATCGAGTATGTAATATGTATGTATGTATATTTCTTGGCATGCTCTCTAGCCTACACTGCTTGATGGACTCCGGTGTGCGAGGTGTCGTTGTATTCATCTTGATCCCGTGAGTGTCATACGATACATTTTTACCCAACTGTCCAAATAAAAGGGATTAAGTTTTTATGCAGTCTGGTTATTAATATTTAATTAATTCCTTTAGTTATTATGTAAAGAAACTTACCTAGGCAGGCGCCAGACGTGTCTGCAAGAGTTACGCACGAGTCACGACACTAACATTAACATGTGTGTACCTTTCATCTACGCATTGATAACCGCGCGGTGGGTGGTGGGGGTGGGTGGTGGGTGCGACGGGACTGATGGTACACGGTGGGTGACCGACCGCTCCCCCTTTCCTCGAACTCGAACACTACTCAGAGCGACTACTCTGGCAATGTCATTGTTTCCACGTGAGAATGATACATAATAATTGCTAACTGTTAAGTATTAGTAGCGCTCTCTAATTGTGTGCATGTTGCTATTGTCCTTTTAACGGTGTCCTGTGTGAGCCCTCAAACTAGTACTCGGAAGACCGGAAAACCAGCCGCAACTTTTTCCATACAAACGTAGTCCCCTGTTTCCTCCCTGTAAATTACAATAGATCCATCTCACTTCTGAGCCATATATAGCCTACAAACTGTTTTCGAGAGTCATTACGAATCGTCTCGCACGCAGGTTTGACGACTTCCAGCCTCCCGAACAAGCCGGTTTCCGAAAAGGCTTTAGTACCATAGACCACATACATACGCTGCGGCAGATTATACAGAAGACCGAAGAGTACAATCAGCCACTATGCTTGGCGTTTCTGGACTATGAGAAGGCCTTTGATTCAGTCGAAACCTGGGCTGTGCTACAGTCTCTCCAGCGGTGCCAAATTGACCATCGATACATCGAGGTGTTGAAGTGTCTGTATGAAAACGCCACTATGTCGGTTCGCCTCCAGGACCAGAACTCGAAACCTATCCAGTTGCAGCGAGGGCTGAGACAGGGAGACGTTATATCTCCGAAACTGTTCACCACCGCCCTGGAAGATGTTTTTAAGCTTCTGGACTGGGGTGGACTCGGCATCAATATCAACGGTGAGTACATATCCCACCTCCGATTCGCTGACGATTTAGTGGTCATGGCTGAAACTATGGAAGACCTAAGCACAATGCTCGATGGCCTCAGCAAAGTCTCTCAACAAGTGGGCCTTAAAATGAACATGGACAAGACGAAAGTAATGTTAAATGTCCGTGTCGCACCCACCCCTCTAAAGGTTGGAGACTCTACACTGGAAGTTGTTGACGAATATGTATACCTGGGACAAACAGTCCAGCTAGGCAGGTCCAACTTCAAGAAAGAGATCAATCGACGAAACCAACTCGGCTGGGCAGCGTTCGGGAAGCTTCGCAATATCTTCACGTCCCAAATACCGCAGTGTCTCAAGACTAAGGTCTTTGACCAGTGTGTGTTGCCAGTGATGACTTACGGAACTGAGACATGGTCGCTTACTATGGGCCTCATAAGAAGGCTCAAGGTCACCCAAAGGGCAATGGAGCGTGCTATGCTCGGAGTTTCTCTGCGTGATCGAATCAGAAACGAGGAGATCCGCAGGAGAACTAAAGTAACCGACATAGCTCACAGAATCGCTAAACTGAAGTGGCAGTGGGCGGGGCACATAGCTCGTAGAACAGATGGCCGATGGGGCAGTAAAGTTCTCGAGTGGCGACCGCGCACCGGAAAACGTAGCGTAGGCAGGCCTCCCACGCGGTGGACCGATGACCTGGTGAAGATCGCGGGAAACCGATGGTAGCAGGCAGCGCAGGACCGGTCGTCGTGGAGATACTTGGGAGAGGCCTTTGTCCAGCAGTGGAAGATTTGTGTCTGATATGATGTTTTTTTTTATTAAAAATTTGAGTGCGTTTGACTGCAACTCACCTGATGGTAAGTGATGATGCAGTCGAGGATGGTACTCGCAAACTCAAATAATGCCTATTCAATCCCCAAATTATAGGATTCGGGAAACACTTTTTCTTATATTCTAATTATAAGAAGAGGTAAGAGCCTTCAAAACTGATAAAATTGCCGAATCGAAACGTCATTTTCAGACACCCACCAAAAATAATACGCATAATAACAATAAAATTTTAATAGAGGCATAGGTAATGCGTTTTTTTTATTATTTTTGCTCAATTTTCGGAGAAGAAAATGGGGGCCTAGGAAATGCTGTTTTGGGCCCATTATCGGTCTGCACTGCAGTTCTCCCTTTCTTTTTGTAAAATAAGAGGTTTGGGGGAAGGAGACAGCAATGATCAATTCAAATACCCTATTCTTCAGACCGCGTTTCCTCTTAAGGCCCTATAATTATTCCATGATCTAATACTTTATACAGCATTGTAACAGTTCTATAACATTGTTGAAACTTTACTTCTACTAAAGATGCCAAGGCATAAACATCGGATGTCCGATACAAATGTGTCAAGGTATTCGACTCCAGATTCGGACATATAAAAACCAAAATTTGCATGTATCTTTCAATCCAACACACGAGTTTGTTGGAGCAAGCAAAGGTGGAATAAAGATGTACTTTATTTATAGCCGTGAATTCAGAATTCTCGTACTTATATAAAATGAACTACAAATTTACTCCACCAGATCACTTACATGTGACATGAAATCAATACCCTATAGTTTATCATTTAAACGCAAACTTGTGACATTTCTTAAAGAAAAATTATTTTATTCCGTAAATGAATTCCTATTTAGAATAGACATTTTGACAATTATTATAATATTGACTATGATGACAAATGCAATTGTATTTGTGTATTTATTTTGTAGTATAGTTGGTAGTATAAGTATTAGCTGTGAATTTTATAAGTAATAATTATAATAAGATTAACATTTGCATGCCAATCTGGTGAAATATGAGGACTACCTAAATAATGTAACAACTTTAATACCATTTTTTATGCAAATAAACTTTCATTTAATTTCACTTGATCTTATCGCTGTGTGTGTATCTCGCGTTTTTAGCCATTTCAATCTGGTTTAATTACCAACACTACAGTATACATCGCGAGTTAAAGTGGTTAGAGGCAGAGAGTCCATAAAGAGTGGTTCCAGGAATCGGGCCAGGGTGACGCCGAATAAGGCGGTAACCTTCCTCGGCTGGCTGCGCAGGCGCCGGCCGCGTGGCCGCGCGAACATATGGCCACACCACACGCCAGTCGCCACATGCTCGCACAGCACCACTCCGAGACAAGACCTCGTTACCGTAATTGTTGTCCACTCGCAGCGCAGGTCAAGGTGCAAAAGAAATTTATGACATGGTACCGGTATTGTTTTTGGAACACCTACTTCACTCACGGCTTACCACATTGGCTGAGAGTAATAATTGGTCAGGTGTTAAGATAAGATAGGTACTAGAACAGGTAACTACTTTAAAAACATATAAAATAAAATGTCAGTTAAGAAATATATAGCAGTCATCGGTAGGGAGAGATTGTTCAAGAAATGAAAGGCATTTTCAAAAACTGTATTTTTTTAACCATAATAGGTACCTAGCTGGTTGAATTTTTCACGGTAAATTCATGTGTTTTATAATAGCAAATCCTTTCTAACCCTTACTAATATAATAAATTTGAAAATGTGTTTGTTTGTTACCTTTTCACGCTCCAACACCTACACCAATCTTGATGAAATTAGGTATGCAGGTAGCCTGTGTCACGGGAAAGGATATTATCTCGTGAAATTAGCATAGTCCGATGCAGTTCCTGAGAGAACTGAAAAATTAAAGTTTATTTCTTTAACATCGCAACGGAATAATGGATTCTTGTGATTGCAAAAACAGAGATGGTTAAGGGGTTGGAAAATGACATAATTTTCCTAATTAGCATATCCTGGCAATCCTAGCATAGGTAGTTCCCGAGTGATTTAAACTCATTTCTACACTTGCGCACGTCGGCGTCGTCGCAACGTAGCAATGGATTAAAGTGATTTTTTTGTACAGAATTGGTTGACATAGACTGCTAATCAGAATAGCCCGATCTGGGATAGGGATCTGGAGAAAACTCATGTCAACGGTAGCGAGCCGCTGCGGTTCGCGCAACACTCACTCTCAAAGACGGTCATAAAACGTTGTCCACGCGGGCGAAGCCGCGGGCAAAAGCTAGTTTCCTAATCTAAATATATATAACTCAAAGGTGACTGACTGACTGACTGACATAGTGATCTATCAACGCACAGCCCAAACCACTGGACGGATTGGGCTGATATTTGGCATGCAGGTAGATGTTATGACGTAGGCATCCGCTAAGAAAGGATTTTGGGAAATCCCCACGGGAACCGCAAAAATCGGGATCTGCGCGGGCGAAGCTGCGGGCATCCACTAGTAATTAATAAAATTACAAAAAGTAAATAAAAATAAGAACATACATAAGAAACGCGTTATTTCAACGATTATTGTGTTTGCCCTGTCGTCATATATTAACAACGGTACACTCACGTCACGAGCGTTAAACTGTAGCATTACTCGTATCGTACAGTACAAACCTATAGTACAAATAGATAGATAGATAGATAGATAGATAGATAGATAGGTAATTCATTTATTCATTGACAGTTTACAAGGAATAAAATAATAAGGTAGATACTAATACGCTTATTTTAACTACACAAAAAACAAGATTAAAAATAAAAGATGTAATGTAACAAAATTGAAAACTAAGTGAAAACACAAACAGGACGAACGAGAAAAGCCATTGACTCAGCATAAAAAAAACAACAAACAATGAAAACCCAACTGCACTCACGCTATGGATCCCGAAGTAAATACCGTAAAAACATTATTTACTGTTGGTCTCGTCTTTTATAATTGAAACTAATGTCATTGTGGTAGGTAGGTACCTACTGATGTATTTGTGCCACAACAACGTGGCCACAACCGTGCCTCTTTTAGTTAATGTTAGTTAATTCATTCCGCCTGGTGCCAAAAAGAGCCCTAATGTACTAGTATTGTTTGATCCACTGGGTTAGTTATACAAAAACTTGAACCCTTATCCTACAAGTCTATGTTCGTCTCGCTTAATGTTTTCATAGTTATGTATAGCTCTACCTACTCCATCATCATCATTGCAGCTGAAAGACGTCCACTGCTGGACAAGGCCTACTACAAGGGTTTCCACGACGACCGATCCTTCTCTGTCGTATCCAGCGGCTTCATACGACCTTCATCAAGTCGTCGATCCACCGAATGGAAGGCCTTCCTACACTACATCTTCTGGTGCGCGGTCGCTCATAGAGAACTTTACTGCCCTAACGCCATCTACGAGCTATGTGCGCGCCTTGTCCACTGCCACTTAGCGATTCTAAGGGCTATGTCGGTTACTTTGGTTCTTCTACAGAAATCCTAGTTTCTGATTCGATCACGTAGGGAAACTCCGAAAATAGCTCGCTCCACTGCCCTTTGGGTGACCTTGAGTCTTCTTACAATTGACTAGTTTCATTCAATAGATCTCATCTCTGTGCGCGTGTGTGAGTGCGTAACGACGGAGGACACAACACAACACATACGTGCTAACTACAGTAGAGAACATTATCATTACACACTTGACAATAATTGGCTGACACAAACGCGCATAAATCCCGCAATCGGCGCGGACGAGCGCGGGAGTTGCTATGACGGTCAATAAATACAGCGGCAGCAGCATACTCGTACACAATCTAACATACTTACAGGTAACATACGACTGATTTGATCTTGAGTTTTTCCTCGTCTTTATTAGAATACCAACACCCTTCGTCCCGATATCAGAAAGCCTTCCCCCTGGACATGACTTGCCTTGGCCGGTCTGGAAGTCTTTAAACAGACTCCGGACCCAGACCGGTCGGAGCAAAAAAAACATGGTCAGGTGGGGATTTTTGGGTGACTGTGATACAAACTGTTTGTGCGGTGCAGTACAAACGATGACACACTTAACATTGTGCCCTGCTTGCCCCTACACCTGCACGCAGGAAGACCTCATGACAGCGGCTGATAATGCTGTTAACGTGGCCAACTTCTGGGCTGCTACAGTGTAGTGTCTGCCATCGACACGCTAGGAAGAAGTAGATTAGAATCGGCTCGCGATTTCGCGAAAATAATCCGGTCCCCCCTTAGAGCTTTTTAATTCAATCGCTCGGAAATATATCATTTAGTATACAAACATAGCTTGAACATTAATTTTCAATACAATTGCTCGAAAAATTTTACTTAATATGCTAGTTTTGCTTTATTACGTCTTTTATTATAATCTTGTTCTTTGTGTCAAATGTTTAAACTGTCAATGAATAAATGATTTATCTATCTATCTATCTATCTATCTAGTTTACTGTGCGCAAAATTAAATTTATAATTTACTAGCCGTCCGCCCGCGACTACGCCCGCGTTGTTTTCAATTTTTTCCGTGGGAATAAGACGTTTTCCCGGGGTAAAAGTAGCCTATGTCCTTTCCCAGGACCTAACCTATATGTGTGCCAAGTTTCATCCAGATCCATCCAGTCGTTGACGCGTGAAAGAGTAACAAACATCCATACATACAAAGTTCCACATTTATAATATTTAGTAGGATATGTTTTTACTATGCGCAAAATAAAATTTACCGCAAACGTGCATTTGACTTTGCCACTTTAAAAAAAATTAGCTCAGAGGAACCAAACATTTTTAGCAAATCATCATCATCAATCATCATCTTATCAGCCGAAAGATGTCCACTGCTGGACAAAGGCTTAAAAATTAAATTTATTAAAAAAAAATAAGGTTGTCTTGTAAATCAATGATTGTATTTTGATTTTGCCGTGATTATGTATATGATTCTGATTCGATCACGCAGAGAAACTCCGAGCATAGCACGCTCCATTGCACTTTGGGTGACCTTGAGCCTTCTCATGAGGCCCATAGTAAGCGACCATGTAGGTCTTTTGTTTTGGTAGCCTGGCATCTGCCGGGGATTCTTCGCACCCCATGCCCCGCCGTTACCTTGACCGCTACCGGAGCCAGGAATAGCGGGGCCGCCGGGGACTAAGGGCCGTTTTTTATTTGTGTTTATCGCTGGATGCGGGCAGCGCAGAACCGGTCGTCGTGGAAATCTTTGAGGGAGACCTTATAATATAAATAATAATAACTAACATAGGCTAAGTCTTATTATCAAGTTCTGGATCTTTGTTGTCTGAAAAATAAATGATAAATAAAATATGTCCAGCAGTGGACGTCCTTCGGCTGATATGATGATGATGATGATGTATATGTAAGTACTAATTTATGACTATTTAATGAATCAATACAGATTGAGAAAGCAGGTAAAATTAAGAAAGGAGGACTGTAACAGAAAAGCAAAAAATAGGGCTACCGAACATGGTAATGTTGCGGTCCATGGGGTTATTAACAGAACTGAGCTGCTTGAAAGTAAGCAGATTCGCTGCGCTTTTCTGTGGGTTTACCTCGATCCTCTATTCCCTAAACCAGTGTCTTAAGACTTGGGCTGAGGATTGGAGGCTTTTGATGATTAGATTCGCGGATCGGTTAGATAGTATAATAGTAATGAACTTATGATGCTCTCGGGACTGCCGCGATTCTGCAGTGCATCGTCGATGTTTGCTGAGGCACATGTTGATGACGTTTTTGCAATTGTTAGAAAAAAAAGGTGCCTCCTTGATGCACCGTGTTCGCGGCAGCGCCAACGGTCTTCTATATATTTTAGGGGATAGGACTGATAGCCCTGTGGTTATGGACTGGGTAACTGTCCATCTTGCCCCAAATCGCAAGCCTAGAAAACTTATTTGCTGTCAGTGTTACGAATACTAACCTATAATTTCTGTATTTTTTACTAACCCATGGAACTATGAATTTATTATGATTTGAAATACAGATTAATATCTTCTATTCTATAGGAAAAACAATAATTAAAGTATCTTTTATTTGAATTTTCCAACAATTTCAACATACGATCGCTTAGAAATTTGACGTCGATGAGGCGCTTTGCACACGACGGGGCGGGGCGGGCCGGTCAATTTCGCCGCCAACGATAGCACAAAGGGTATTTATACCAACGCACATAGAGGACAAAAAGACCGCGTCGACCGCGCCGCCTCCATGTGCGTTGGTAGTATAGGATTCCCTATGTGCTATCGTTGGCGGCGAAATTGACCGGCTCGCTTCGCCCCGTCGTGTGCAAAGCGCCTGATGGTGCTAGTATCATAAACAAAAAACATAAAATAACTTAACAGAGCATAACCTAGTACTAATATATTATTATACTGCGGCATAACCATAAACGATCGGATGCCGATGTCAACAGGTACCGATAATTGTATACATTGTTGGAAAATTCTAAATTCTGATGAAGGTACTTCACTTGTATCACATAATTTTCAGTTTTGTAAGCAAATTGTTTAGGTCCATAAATGTAAATGTCCATAAATGAATAGCCCCAGCTGCGCATGCGCAAACCACGGATTTAATGACCATGAGTTTGCTTCTACTTCAACATCCTGTACATAAAACTATAATTGAGATATGCCAATAATAGCTCTATAGGCCTACTAGTTTATGAACACAATGTCGTAGGATAAACCATTGAATAACTACTATACGTAGTAGTAGTAATTCAATGGGATAAACACTATAATACTTGCCTAAAAAGTGTCGGTGTCCAGAGGTCCTTCCTACCAGAAGTCCCGGGTTTTGGGTTTGAATCGATGGCCGCCGATGTACCAATGAGTTTTTCGAAAAGTACCTGTTACTTTAACGCTGTAGGAAAAACTTCGTGAAGCCTACAAATCTATTCCAGTGTGTGGTGTAAAGGTCGCCTTGCATACGTCAGCAGCTGTAATTCTATAAATGTCTTACACGTGACCGCGGGTGATGCTATTGTGCCAAGGATCTAGCTTGAATCTAGATCTCTTTTATGACTAAAATATGTCATCGTTGTTATGTATAAAAAGATGTTATCGAGGGACTCATGCCGAAGAATCACACGAAGAATCCATATCATCGATTTGTAATAAAAGATCCGTAGCTATGAATTTGTCGATTCGGTTTTAAAGTTCAATGTTATTTTTAAACCCAAACATTATAGTGTAGGGGGAAGCTACACCTTGAGGGTGCGATTAATAAAAGTCTCGAATAGATATTACACTCAATGTTGATAGTTATTATACGTCACGCGGTGCTCTGCGCCAAGCGGTGGCGCATATTCATTCATTGCGTGGTGTTAATGTACTAAATATATGATTCATTTCACAGACGTTATCTAGCCACTTTTTATTTCTACTCTTTCTTAAGGCTGTATCTTTCTCAATCCATAATAGATAACTGGCTGAAATTTCCCAGATATCTGTTATACTTATATAGTTGTACGAGTAATGGCTGACAAATGGTAAAAAGATAGAATAAACTGGCCAAGTGCGAGTCGGACATGCGCACCGAGGGTCCCGTACCGCCACACCTCTCCACACGAGTGCAACAATTTGTACCTATTTATTTATTTCAAACAAAAGACATCAACGAGAGCACCAGAAAAATGAGTATTTTTTATTCAGTTGGGACTCCTTAGCGCGAGCGCGTGTGGGTGTGGGACTCGCACTTGACTGGTTTTCATTACTTGTTTGTTTGTTTGTTTTTCTGTAAACTCTTTATTGTTTTACTTTAAGATTAGTAGTTACTATAATCTCACCAAATTTCACGCACGTATGTATCACCGTTTTTACAATAAAGCAAAAAACACATAAAGCCTTAGAGAAAAACACGTTAGTTGAATGGCGACCCTAGTTATTTTGTTTTACTTATTCATCACATCAGCTCATATACGTCCCCACCGAGGCGCTCGAGCCTGCCCTGAAGTAGGGCGATCGGGCCTTAGTCACCACGCGGGCCCAGTGCGAGTACACAACTTCACACACAACCTGCGAGTTTCTCCGCAGGCGTGTGCAGGTTTCCTCACGATGTTTTCCTTCACCGTAAGAGCTTCGTATAAACGTACATATGAAATCTAAATTCGAAATCACATTGGTACGTGGCAGGATTCAAACAACGACCTCCCGGACAGGAGGCGGCGGCCCTAGCCGTTACGCCACCGACGCTATTTACATATTACAATTTTAATTTTTTTGTTATTAAATAATAATAATAAAATGTTCTGTGAAAACTTTTTATTTCAAATTACTATTACAGTTCAAAAGGTGCAGGCCTTTAAAAGTCAGACAGACAGACGGACAGACAGCGGAGGCTTAATAATAGTGACCCTGTAGTCGTACCCGGTACGGAACGGAACTGCACCTATACACGAGTAGAGAAGGAGTTGCAAAATGAAATGAGTGTCGTCTTGTTACAGGAGGATGTCGGCGGGGGGGGTGGAGGGGGACGTGTCGCTGATCCGCGACGAGGACCTGCTCCGCCGCATGGTGAGTGCTGAGTGCTGGGTCACACCCTGGACACTTCATACAACGGACCAGAAATTACATTTCAAAAAAGGAATGACGGAGCCAACAAAATGGCGGCGAAATCCTATGCGTTCGACAACCAATCTATATCAATCTATGTGACGAGGGGTTGAGGCACAGATTACTAATTAGTTACTGTTGAGGTCGCAATCTAGAGAGCGGCAGGGAGTGTCCATACTGTATGTTAGTACTAATATTATATACTTTAGCTGAGTGCTGAGTGCTTGCACCTATTTGGTCTCATTATGTTTTATGAAAACAAGTGCGATCGCGTTGACGAAGTACCTCTTGCAGTTGGTAAAATACAAAAGCGCCTGCTTAAAACCTAAGAGCAAATTGTGCGCAACTGAGTATAACAGTTTGTGTCGAACCTACTACGACGATAATAAGAGTCGACCGGTCAACATGCCTACCGAGCTACCGAGCTACCGAGCTACCGAGCTACCGAGCTACCGAGCTACCGGCTGCTGCCCTGTTGCTATATACTCTACCGAGCTACCGGCTGCTGCCCTGTTGCTATATACTCTTCATAAAACTTTATTCAGAAAGAGCTACCATACAAAAGTTTTCCTACTTAGTAACTCGTGTTTTATACATACGGAGCTTTTACTCATGATTCTGAACAACGTTCCTCAATGAACCTACGATTATGTTCAAATCGTAAATAATTTTCGAAAATCCTAAACCAATTCAAAACAATGAATCTTAATCAAATGTGTAATAAATTATTTATGTGGCTTCTAGATATGAATTTTTAGAATACAAGCAATATAAACTTTAATCAATTTCCTGCTTATTAATTGATTAATTCTACTGTTTATTTAATCATCTTAGATAAGATTGTACCAATATTGTTTTAATTTTAATTTTTCATATTCTTGTTATTTTAATTTGTATGCTGTACTCAGCTAGACATGAGAGCTCCTATGTTATCAACATCTGAAATCTCACCATGTTTACCACAAACAAAGATTTTTGATTTTGATTTTGATTAAAAGCTTTTTGGTCAAGCTTTTATTTGAAAAGAGTTTTTATGCTCAAAAAACCACATGCTCAAATAAATATATAAAAATACACGGCTCCAATTTCAAAGAAGGCAAGCTAAGCACGCGGCACAGTATTGTATTTCCTGCGATTATATTGATAAATAAATGACGATTCTGGTACCTAGATTCCACTTCCTAAGTTCATTATCAGATCAACTTCAAAATGACAAAAGGAACTATTGTCACCGGGAATACGGCTTCATTCCAAATTTCAGCTTAATCGGACCCCTGAAAGTCGCTTTAAAATGGATCGCAAGATTTAAACTAAACAAAGATAACAAGCTGACCGGCCAGCTCAGTAGGGGAAGTTCGATTTGCTGACAGGCTCCTTGGGGAACGTTGTTGGGGATCACGAGCAGGAGCCCTTACAAAATATAATAAAGTAGGGCGACTGAAAGTACACGATGTAGCACAGTTGGTGTAGAACCCGTTAACTGGGGCATCTACCTAGCATACTGAACAACTTCAAGCATCATCATCATCATATCAGCCGAACGACGTCCACTGCTAGACTAGGCCTCCCCAAGGATTTCCAGGACGACCGGTTCTGCGCTGCCCGCATCCAGTAGCTTCCCGCGACCTTCACCAGGCCTGCGGTCCACCAAGTGTGAGGCCTGCCTACGCTAAGTTTTCCGGTGCACGGTCGCCACTCGAGAACTTTACTACCCCAACGGCCATCTGTTAAGCATATGAACCCAAAATGCGAGTGTGCGTATGTGTGTGTGGGGGGGGGGGGGGGGGGATTGGACAATGCTTTTTAGGGTAAGTACCTATAGGTTTTCCTATACCTACTTACTTCTAAACAGGTTTCTCGTGTAATTATTTCTTACTTGCGGTTTCCCGCGGCCTGACCCGCGTGTACAACGGTTTTATGACTATTCGAGGGAGCGGCTCGCGAGCTTGAAAAAAAGTAGCCTTTGTGTTAATTCAGGTCCTAATCTGTCTACCTACCAAATTTCAGCCAGATCCGTTAAGTATTTTTTGCGTGAAGAAGTAACAAACATACACACTCACAAACTTTCGCCTTTATAATATTATAGTGTGATGTTGATGTAATTTCAACTAATCTGACAATATTTACATATTCCCCGTCTGTATAAGTTTACAAACGACGATCGAAGCTATGAAATCATACCTTTTTAAGTGTCCCCAGGAGGCTCGAGTTTCTATACAAACGTAGTTCCGCTTTAATATACAAACTACATGCGCCGGATTGAATCCTTGAAAATATCTTAAGTACACACATATCGATGTTTGTAATTAGTTTTCGATGTACTAATATAAAACGGAAAAAATAAGAGCAGTTTCAAACTTTCAGTACAAAATTCATTTAAGCGTTTGTTTAGTTACGTTTCAATTTACTACGATGAAAACTAATTACAAACATCTATATGTGCCTACTCCATATACATATTTTCAAAGCTTGGATTCAATCCGGCGCGGCGTGTAGTTTTTATACGGAAGCGGAACTACGTTTGTATAGAAACTCGAGCCCCCTGGGGACAGCTATCTAAACTTGTTCGGACCAAAATGTTAAAGTTTCCAGAGGTGAGTTAAAACTTTTATTACATCGTCTCAAATTTTTTCGCCTGTGTGTCGCGTGACGGTCGGTATGATCGTTTCGTCCTCTGTACCGTAGCTCCAAGACGAGAGCTCAGCCATGATCGTTTCGTCCTCCGTAAATGTCTATGATGTGAAAAAAAAGTTTCACTTTTACCGTGGTTTCATAAAACCACACACTATTTTTTTTAAATTACTTACAATCAGTTAAAAGTTAAAATTTTTGTACTCGCTTTGTACAATGACAGAAGTTTGACACAGAGGGGCGTGTGACGCGTGTGGCGTGATGTGGCGTGATGTGTTGCAGTGGCAGCAGACGGAGGACTTCTCGCGCAAGAAGGAGATCCGCGCGCACATGTACCGGCTGCGCGAGGAGCGTCTGCGCACCCTCTACTCGCCCACGCCGGACGCACAGCAGCGCGGGAAAGGTGAACTATTCCTTTTCAAACTGTCTATGGTAGTTTCCCCTGCAGCCTGCTCCTCTTGTACAATCCCCCCCCCCCCCACAGACCTGTAGAGCCACTGTAGGAGCCTCGCTCACCAAGGAGCTACATCTAAGTACTAATGCTCTGCTTAGTATTGTCACATTGTCACGTAACTATTTAGTAATCTGTGGTATTGTGAACAACTTCCACCAAGGAATCTATACCTAGTCAACTAGAATTTTTCAAATTTAAATAAGTATAGATTATTTTATATAACTATATTATTAAGGAACTCTAGATTATTTTGAGAAACTTTATTTTATTTTTAGGGTTCCGTAGTCAACAAGGAACCTTGATAGTTTCGCCATGTCTGTCTGTCTGTTCGTCTGTCCGCGATTTAGCTCAGACTATTAGTACTTGAAAACTGTAATTTAAAAGTTCTCGAGTGGCGACCGGGCACCAGAAAACGTAGCGTAGGCAGACCTCTTATCGTTGAATGAATCTTTTAAAACTACTGAGGGTTTCCTAAAACAGGAAATCTGAAAAAAAAATAGTAGGATACATAAACAATTTAAAACGAAACTATCACAGCTAAGTAGGTTCTCTTAGTTTAGGAATTAGGAGTAATAGTCGACAAACTTGAGATGTACAGTTGAATTTTTAAAAAAATCATAGATTTTCCATACAAAAGGTTCTATTAACTAAAACATATTTGGGAAGTTTGTCGTGGTCAGATATATACAAACAAAATGAGTTTGATTCAGCTTTCAGAAAGTTCCATGAACTCCTGCAACTATTCTACAAACTCTGTTTCCCGAAAATGAAAATCAGAATAAAAAAAATTCGAGCGAGACGTACAGTACTCGCATATGATGTGTAACATGTGACAAAATAGGGAAAGTACGGACAAAATGACATACCCTCCCGTTTTTTCACTATAAACATTTATTTAAAAGCTTCAGGAACAAAATTTATGTATCAGTAACTTCTTTGATGTATCAGCTACAAAATCAACTAGAGCAGTAACACTTAACTCTTATAGAAAAAAAAATATCTTCTTTTAAAATGAGATCACAGAAAATTCATTTTGTCCATACTCATGGACAAAATGACATACTAAATAAAGTGCAATTAAATGCATAGTTCACACACAAATTTCTTTGTTTTCTTCGGTAGATCAGCACAGGCAGCATGCACCCAACGGAAGCACTGCATACATCTAAGCCAACCTTCTCCGGTTTTTGATCGGGAGTACAAATCATTGCAATAAATGCAAGCGCAATCGTCCAAATAATCCTCTACCTGAGAATTAATGTTTTCTTCTTCAGAATTGCTATCAAAGAGAACCTTGGATGCTTCCCTTTTGCTTTCACGCGAGGGTTTCTTCATCTCTATCTTTGCTTTAACATCTTCCATATTCGGAGTAGAGGTCAACAATAGATTGACTTGGCGCTTCCTCGGTTTGCGTTTTTTTACCTATGTCATTTTGTCCATATCCTGGTTATGTCATTTTGTCCACCAATGAGATTGAATATTTTTAACTTCGTATTTTCTAAAATGTATAAAAGAATCGAAACTAAATATCATTCCCTCATAGGTTGTGATATACTTATGCAAATAAAATCAACAAACAGCGAAGATTTAAAGAAAAACTTACCAAAAACCTATAAGTTATCACAACACAAAACAAAGTTGAGGTTGGTGAAAACAAACATGAAGTTGTGCCGAAACGACGCGCGCCCGGATTGGTCTAGTATTTTCCTAGGTTGGTAATGGCGACACAAAGACTGCGATTGGCTGGTTTTTGATGTTCCAAACCGCGCCAATTTTCAAATAAGCCCACTATGTCATTTTGTCCGTCTATGTCATTTTGTCCGTACTTCCCCTACTTTATAAAAGGACGGCAAAGATACGGCAGACTAGGCTGTATGGTCATAGATACCTTTGCCTTTTCCGCGCTTTTAAAGCCTGAAAAAAGCACGGCAAAGATACGGCAGACTAGGCTTAGATACCTTTGCCTTTTCCGCGCTTTTAAAGCCTGAAAAAACGCGACTTCCTTTTACAATGGGACACATTTCCGTCCCATTTCACGAAATCACTCCCACAAATTGCAGGAAAGCGAGAGCAAAGATGTTACACATCAAAAATATAGAAATAACGAAAATTGGATAACACGAGGATTAAGATTAAGGTGCAAAACAAAAAGAACACTAAGGTATAAATATTACATAAATAAGACATTAAGAAATAAAAATAACTATATTAGGTACTCTGATATACTAAAAAAATGTATTTATAAATCTAAAAAGAATGCTAATATTAAATTTATTGACAACAGCAAAAATAAGTGTAAGGCATCATGGACGATTGTTCGAAATGAGACTTGTTCGGAATTGAAAATGAACCATGACATTTCTTGTATAAAATCTGACACTTAAATATTGACTGACCCCCTCGACATAGCTACCAACTTCCATAAACACTACATTGAATAAATAAACTCGTCCATAAATTCTGTTTCCAAAAATTACATTACGATAACGAGTATTTCAAATTCAATGTTTCTTAAACCTATGTCAGAACAGGAAGTTAGAAAAGAAGTTACTTCATTAAAAAATACTAACTCAGAAGGCTACGATGAAATCAACACAAAAATCATAAAGGCTAGTTTAGATGAACAAATCAAAGTTCTAACTCATTTAGTTAACTTTTCATTTTCATCTGGAACTTTTCCTGAAGTTCTCAAATTTTCAATTGTTAAGCCGTTGTATAAAAAGGGATGTAAAAGTGACGTTAATAATTATCGTCCTATAACATTAATCCCTATCCTGTCGAAGATACTGGAAAAATGTATGTTTGCGAGATTCATTGATTTCTGTACCAGATTTAATATTATCAAAAGTGAACAGTATGGTTTTCAAAAACATAAATCCACAACTCTAGCAAATTATTCTCTTATCAAAAATGTGCTTAGTAGTCTAAACAAGGACTATTTAACAACTGGACTTTTTTTTGACTTGTCAAAAGCGTTCGACTATGTTTCACATGAACTGCTACTGCAAAAGTTAGAAGCTTTAGGGCTATGAGGTCCTGTGCTCCAGTGGATCTCATCTTATTTATACAATAGACAACAATGTGTGGCTATTTCAAAAATTGACGAAAATAAAGAAATGACATTCTACTGTTCTGAATATAGACACAACAAATATGGTGTCCCGCAAGGAAGCGTGTTGGGACCTATACTCTTATTCGCTGATGACATATCTATTATTGTTACATCTGACAAAAAATGTAATGCAATCCGTGACCACGAAAATGACATTAATAATACAGTTAATAATATCATAAATTGGCTTGACATAAATAAATTAAAGATCAATTTGCAGAAATCTAAGTATATACAATTCAATCAAACATTTAATACAAAATACAATTTCAAACTGAATATAATCAAAATAGAGGAAGTGACTAATACAAAGTTCTTAGGGTTGATGGTAGATATGGATTTAAATTAGAAAATGCAAGTGGAAAATGTCTGCAATAAAGTAAATACATTTGTTTACGCTTTAAGGGCAGTTAAAAATAAAACAAATGTGAAAACAGCCATTATGTCCTACCGTGCATATGTAGAATCATCATTACACTACGGACTAATATTATGGGGAAATAGCACAAACCGAAACAGAGCCTTCATTGCCCAAAAGAAAAGTATCCGGGCCATCTATGGCATTCCACCTGACGAATCTTGTAGGCCTCTATTTAAAAGACACGGCTTATTACCACTACCCTCACTGTACATTTACGGAATATGTATGTTTGTCACGAGGCACAGAGATCTTTTTAAAAGAGCGCATGACGTGAATCCACGACTTAAGAGAGAAATTCATAGGCTTGTATTAGAAGAAACTCCTAAATCAACTAAATACAATAAAAGCTGCCTTGCCATGTGCGTAAAATTTTTAATAAGATACCTACAGAATTTAAAGAATTAAATAATGCAGTGCTCAAGAAAAAAATATATACATGGCTAACTGACAAAAACTTTTATAGTATTCAGGATTTTTTTGATTTTAAATAATTTAATTTTTTTTAACATTGTCATTTGCATGTTGTCTTTCATTATCTCTTGTTTTTAAATATATTTTTATAAATATTGACATATGCATGCTGAAACTGTGAAAACTACATTTGCATACCATCTCTTCTTTGGTTGAACATGAGAGCAATTAATTTTTTGTACATCTTCTTACACCATGTTTAAGAGCAAATAAAGAATTATTACTTATTATTATTACCAACCGCAAATATAATATTGTTTTTTAAAATAAAATAAAATTGTTGTCAAGGGTTTACCAATTGTGCATAAAAAAAAACATACATACTTTGCGAGTCCAACCCTCACTTGGCCATTTTTTTAATCACTGGGTTTTTATTTTATTTTTCTGCTCCGCTTTTGTCAGCAGAACCAAAGTTACATAAAATTGTATATCCTTTTTTTTTTAGCCTCGAATTTAGAGAAAGTCGACTCGACAACGTTATATTTTTTTTCGATTTATCAAACTCTTACTAAAGTATAGAGATATTTAAAAACCGGCCAAGTGTAGTTCTGACTCGCGCATCTAGGGTTGCGTCACGCGAGCCGCCACACCTTCGTGTACAGAACCCAAAAACATTTTTAAACGCCTCCGTGGCGTAATGGTTAGTCCATTCGCTACACACCAGGAGGTCGCGGGTTCGATTCTCGGTGGGGTCAACTTGTAAGACTAGGTTTGGTTAGTGGTAGGGCATTTTCTAAGCCCGCCTGGCTAGCTACCACCATCTTATCTAAGTCTAGCCGCCAAACATCAGCGTTAGCAACATTGATGTGTTCCGGCTTGAAGATAAAATAGCCAGTTCTCTATTGCGTTGGGGAATCTTGGTAAACCCGCTTCCATCTTCGGTATCATCGTCACTTACCATCCATTGAGATGGTGAAGGGCTTACCAACTGTAAATAAAAAAAAATCAACATAAAAGACACCAACGAGACCGACAGTACTTTTTTGTTTCATTCACCTCATAGGTCGTACGAGAGCGACTCACGTTCAAGTACTTTAAGGTTTGCACGTTTAGAACACCACGTTTCAGTCTTGTATGTGTTACCGTCTTTGCGATTTTGCGATGGAGCAAAACAAAACAGACTTTTCTGGTATGGGGACTGTTGAGATATTATCTCTTAGAGTTTTACTAATCGCTGGAGTATAAAGTTAAATACGGGTGTATATTAAATGTCCTATATTTGCGTAATTATTTCGCGTGACCTATTTCTCAGTGACTGCCATACCTGTGTCCCCACAGGGAACCTTTTTTTATTATTTGTTATTATATTTTAAGAAATCTACCATAAAAAGAATACGTGAAAATTTAAACCAGCTACCTATTTACAAGTTCAACTGCAGCCCTTTGCAGGTCGCACAGTCGCACAGACGGACAGATAGACGGCATAGAATTAGTAATGTGGTCCCGTTGGGTCCCGTTGGGTGCCTTTTGGGTACCCAGGCCTAAAAACCTACATTATTATTCCGTTATTTATATATTATTTATATACCAATCCCAATATACATTACGAAATTGCATCTAGTATAAAATGCACAATAGATCACTAGTGTCCAATCACAAGGTTCTCCCCAGGTGTAGAGTCCGCAACGCATGTGCAGTCACTGCTGGACCAGAGCTTCCAGGGGCTGAAGAGCAAGGAGGTGCGCGACGCAGGATCCCCACCCAAGGAGTTCGCCTACCGCGGCCAAGGTGCCTACCGCCCCCTCACTCGCACCGGCTAATATACTAACTGCTTAATAACTGGTCGAGGTGTCATGTGGCCAGGCCAAGGAGCTTCCGTGGGACCCGGTTTTGACAACTAATACGTCACTAATATGTGATATCTGAAAAAAGAAAGAGTTTGACTACTGTGATATCCTGGCCACATGTCTTTATTAACAATATTGTCAGAGTATTAATGAATGATATCTCTTTTCAGATCTCAAGGAGCTATCAAACGCGGGATGGAACGTGGAATCCAAGAACACGACGTCTGATGGCGGCCACACACACGTGCGGTCGGTGCATGCCAACATTGAGGGGAAGTATGACGTGGAGGGGGGAAGAGGGGAGTTTGCTGCCAAGGACCAGCACCGGCAAGCCATTACCGAGTACCAGGACGACACCAGCAGCCTCAAGCGCAACGAGAGCGCCTCCAACACGAATTCTCATGAACAAGTCGTCCGCGAAACTGGCGATGGAACTGAATTCAGTTCAACCACATCGTCTTCCTCGGCGTCCAAGTTCCAGCAAGTCTTCTCAACCAAAAATGAAGTGGCATGCACTAACAACTTTGATCTGTCTGATAAGACTAATCGTAATGATAATATAACAAAAGAAATTAAAACTAGTGACTACGAGAAGAGTCTAAGAAGCAGTAATTTCGAAAGTGCAGAGTTAGTATCAAGAAAGGTTGAATATCCTGATGAAAACACCAAGGTGATCGTAGAGACTAAGCGACTTCCAGATGGGACAAGAGTAACTAGCACCCGCAAGGAGTTCCGTACACCAGTGCAGAGCACCTGCTCTGAACAACAATCAAAGATCGAGAACAGGTGGTCATCATCTTCGCATCTACGATCTGACCATAAATCAACAAAAATATCAAAAGAATACGAGAGTCGCAGTAGTAACATTATAGACTCGCAGAAATATGCTGATGAATTCGACTTTAGTAAAAATCAAATCGAATATACAAACACACTAGATGACGTTTCAAAGACTAGTCAGTCCAGTGGCCGATATGAAACCAAGCAATCCGATGTGAATGAACATATTTCTAAGATGAGTAGTGATGCAGTTGACAGTCGCTCAAATGCTGCATGCTACAATAATATTACGAAGAATCAACAACCTAAATATTCAACTCACAAAGAAGATTACGCAACAACTGAGCAGCGCAAGAATCTTCGTCATGAGACTGACGTTATTGACACTGAGCGACGTCACTTTATATCATCGAATGATAACAAAATTGAAAAGAGACATTATTATACTCAAAATGAAGATTATTCAACACAAAAAACAAAGCTGCATAAGACAAACGTTGATGAAACTGATCAAAGTAATGTAATCCGTGAAAACATCCGATGTGACATTAAGGAAACTACTGACCAGAAACAAGAAGATAGATTTCAAAACAAAACAAATGACCAATACCAAACGACTTATCAAACAGATTATACTCAGAAAAGAATCAGCCAAGATTTAAGTCCTACCCACCAAGCCTGGGCTAGTACGTTGCGTGCAGATACACCATCACCGTCGCGTCCTAGCACTAGAGCTTCCTCCCCTGGTAGTAAGACTTCGTCTTTACGAAGTAGCGAAAGTCCTGATAAAACCTGCAGGAGACCACCCAACCGTGGCGGAAGCCCTAGCAAAATTGATCGCTCATCCCCATCACGTTCCACTTCCGACAGATACTCTTCCACGCACTCTACGTATTCTGCGAGTGAGACCAATACTAATAGGTACACCAGCCCGGATAGAAAACCTCCTGTATCTCCAAGCAGATACAATAGCAGCCCTGACATAAAATCTCACGAAAGACCAAGAGTCAACATGAGCCCAGAAAAGCACATGAGACCAAGTCAAAGCCCAGATAGAATACCCGGGTACCAATCCCCACGAAAAAACTCGCAAAGCAGACCGCATCAAGACTCCTCACCTATTCGCATCATCCCCGAAAAAAATTCTTCTGCGATTCGAAACTCAGCCAGCCCAGACAGAAAACCTGGGAACACAAGAACTATTGCTAGTAAGCCCTTACCAGATCAATCGACAACTAGAAAATCATCAGTAAGTCAAACGCCAACTCAAAGCCCCGAGCGGAAGACGAGCAGCAAAATTACTAGTATTAAAGATGATCACTACCAGTTTGTTGACGAGGAAACAAAAATGTATACGCGTGTGGATCGAGATTCACCTTTAGGTAAAAGCCCCGTAAACACAAGTGACGGCCGACCTGAGTCTCTTTCTATGAGACCTGCATTGAGGAAAGAGTCTAGGTCCCCATCTCCTCCTAAAGGGCCTGTAACTTTTGTGACAGATCAGGTTGACAAAACTGTCACAAAATTAACTAATATCACAAAGGAAACCAAAGATAATGTACATCATGTCGCTAGACAATATGACTCAAGTTTACGTGGATCATCAGAAAAAGATACTTTAAGAGAGTTATCACCATCTAAATACGGAACTTACGACAAAAAGAAACATACTGAACCATATGAAGGTGAAACATTGTTTACAAAAACAGACAGTTCTGAACAATATGATACATTGACGCGGTACGCGAAAACTTACATGAATAGTCCTAGAGATAGTACATCACCACTTAAAAAAGACGATTTTCCTAGAGAAATGTCTCCTTTAAAATACGGTACTTACGATAAAAAGCGTCGCAGTGAAAAAGAATTTAAAAAGTCAACCACAGGAGATGTAACAGATGTTAAATTCAATCATTCGATGGCTCGAGAGCAAAATAAACAAAAGAAATCTGCTGAAACCCCAACCTTACCTACCAAGGAGTCAACCTGCCGTAGTGTTTCACCTGTGAAATCATCCGATAAAGATGCCAAATACAAGCATACTACTGATTTCATAAGGACTGAAAGAACAACTGAAATGATTAACAAAGAAACATCTAAAGACCGCCCAAGACAACTGGTGACACCTTCCACGAGTCCCACTCGTAAGCCTCAAATTACAGATACCGCTCCTTCCACTGGCCAGAGCTCTCCTACTACCTCTGTAAGTGGATTTGTCTATTTTAGCTCTCCGAAATCGAACAGACCTGCTGTCACCGATTTAGATGACAATATATATACTAAAGCACACTCTGATAAAGAAACTACTACTACATATGAAAGACCTGAAACGCTGGATATTGAAAGAAGTCCATCACCAACTAGGATACCTTGCAGGTCACCTTCTCCAGGTAAACGTGTATCTCCTATGAAAGAGAGTCTTCCAAGAAAAAGTTCACTGAAGAAACCATCGTCAGGATTTTCTCCAGTATCACCAATTGAAAAACCACCTTCAAGCTTCCGCATTTCACCAACTGAAGAAATTAAAAGTTTCCCGGAACACAAAGTCGTAAAAAAAGATCAACCTGAAAAAAATTATGATTCTGACGTGAAACCAAAACCACCACTTGAACGACGAGAGACCTATGAAGAAAGGTGCCGTAAAATTCTTGGAATGGTCACTAAAGATATTGACGAGAATACTACAGTAAAAAAAGGAAATATCAAGGATCAACAATCTAATTTTAGGTCTCCAAATGAATCTTCATTTTATAGTAGTCCTGAACCATCCATAAAAAAGAAAAAAATGCAAACTAATGATAAAGATTTTATCAAAAACGAGCAAGAAGACATTATAAAGAAAACAACAACTTGGGTCACTGGCAACAAATCTAAAACTCCTACAAGAGAAAGCTCTCCTACGAAACTCTATGATATAATTAACCAAGATACAGCTGTAAAACAGTATGATGAATCTGAAAATAAAACTATATTAGCTTCAAAACCATTTCACGAAAGCTCTGATAAAGAGATAGGATATCAGAATTTGAAAGAAAGTAGATCCTGTCTTAGTCCTCAAAGAAAAGTTTATGATCGACAACCAAGTGCTAGTCCTGAAAGAAAACAACCAGAAAAACAAGAACCTGAAAAAATAAGATCGCCAGTAAATCCAGATGAAACACCTGGTTATATGAAGCCTACTACTTCCACAACTATAAAACACGAATCTAATACGATTACTGAAAAAAACAATCAAGTAAAAATTGAAACAATAGCTCAGAAAACAGATAAAGAAACTGGTTATAAAATAAAGGAAATCCAATCAAATCCTAGTCCCGATTGCAGCATTGTACATCATGGAACCCCTAGATCTTCAGTGAGCCCTGATAAAAGAAGTTTCACTAAAACTGCATGTTTTGGCACTGATCGGGAAACAGGCTTCCCATATATGGCACCCCTTCCTAAATCAAATCATAGTACTCCACGATCTTCTCCGGCTAAAGAGAATATAGAGAATATTCAGTCAGGTAAAACGCCCAGTAGAAGTTCAGTAAGTCCAAGTAGAACACCTAGTAACGTGAAATCTACTGTACACAAGTTTGAAGATTCTGCTGATACAAAAGAAGACGATTTCTCAAAGGTCATCGAAACTAACATGACATCTTCAAAATCTGACGTTTTGTTTAAAAATTTCGAAAAACCTAAAAATTCTCGCTCACTTTCTCCAGAAAAGAAAACATCTAAAACTACGGAAGATGTCACGGAATTCATTCAATCTGAACGAGAACGAGAGATTATCAGTAAAGTGCAGAATTCGCCGAGGAAGTTGTCACCAAACCGCAACCAACGCTCTCCTAGTCGTGAAAGAAGTCCAGACAAAACCAAAATTATTAATCTGCAGGATTTAGCATTAACTGAATCTTGTAGCAATGAAAAAAACATGGTGAAAGGACATTTTAAAATGGATGATCAGATAATTGTAGAAAAAACAAATAACATTGTTACAAAACATAGTGGACAAATACATAAAACACCTAAATCTGAAAACAAATTATCTAGGACTCTCTCTCCTACAAAAAAAACATTGTCTTCCTATTCGAAACAAGAGAAAACTCCTGAATCAAGTAAGCCAAGAAGCATTTCTCCTAAAAAAACATCACCAACTGAGCGTTCACAGTCTCCTCAAATTCCTAGAGCAAGTGGAACCAAACCTAGAGAAATATCTTCTCAATATAAAAAATCGACCCCAGGGAGTACTTTACCAACAAAAAATATTAATGAATTAAATAAAACTTCAGGCACGTATAAACAAAACAGTTTTAACCGGACATCGTCAAAATCCACTGTATCTAAAGTTCCGTCTCTAATCAAATCAGAACCAGAAACTAAACGGACTCCTACTCCTAAGAATAACAAAGAAAATGTTAGCCCTAAGAAAGAAGATATTCGATTTACTCGAACTTCTAGTGACAATTCGTTTAAGTCTAAAAAACTATCACCTACACCTCAGAGAATGAAATCGAAACCTGATATAAAAGTGAATGATCTATCTTCTACAAAACAAATGACAACATCATTAAAAACTCAAAAACTAACTCGTGAATCGCACACTAAACTAGCTGCTAAACCAAAATCTGCTACTGCACTAAACACATCAGTGGAGGACGATGATATTATCATAGACGTGGAGCAAGCCAAGTCTTCGAGGGAGAACTCCCCTGACCGTATATGTCCGACGCCGGTTGGTTTTATGGATGATGTGGGCACCCCGCGCTACCCGGATGAGGTAAGTGAGCCCGATGACGAGCTCCGCAGACACACGTATCACACCATTCATGAGACTGAGTCAATTGTAGACGATATCGTAGAGATTTGCGAAGACGATGAACTGTTTGTTAAAAGAACTGACATGGATCACATTACTGAGTCTGATGAATGTCTCTTAAGTGTCAATGATAAAGTATCTAAGTTTACTAGTAAGTTTGAATCCATTACTAAACCGAAAGAATCTTCTAATGTGTTTAAAAATGCAGAAAGAAAAGCTCATTCTGACTTTGTGAATGACAGTCAAGGTTCAGATGAGTGCTTATTATCAGTGTCTGAAAAAGTTAATAAATTTGCTACAGGCGCGTTAGATTTTAAAGATAGCGAAACCACATCGAAGAATATAACAGAAGACTATGACACGCAAACTACTTACACCGATGACTATACGAAGCTAAGTGTAAACGATAAAGCTCACTTTTTTATAGAAACTGCTGAAAACTCAAAATCGTCTCTAATTAAACCAGCTCAAAAAGTGGAAAGACCTGACATAGGCAATGTTGATAGTTCATTGGAAAGTGATGATTGTCTACTTAGTGTATCAGATAAAGTGAACAAATTTGTTAAAACGGCTGAGCAATTTCTAACAGAAACACAAGAAAGCGAAGCACGAGAGAGGAAAGTAAAGGAAGAATATGAAAAGTTTATGAAAAAGCTTACTCACGATGAGAGTGAGGATGTAATAGAGCATACAAAAAAAGAAGTTAAAGTAACAAACCGTCAGAAAGCTGACGAAAAAGCACCTGCTTTTGCTAAAGAAACAACGTCGTCACATACTAAAATCAAAGACTACCCCAGTCCAAATTTGAAGCCCACAGAAAAAGTACCCATTTTGAAAATGACTTCTTTACGAAGCAGCGATGCTGTAAAAAAGGCCAGAGCCTTGTTTGAGAATATCGCCTCCACCAAAAGCACTACAGATACAAAAACAACAAAGTTGACTGACATTGGAGTCCTTAAAAAGGGACTGAAAGCTTTAGCTCCATCTGACAATGAGAGCGAAGTTGATGCTCCTTGGATTGTAAGTCCTAAGCAGCGACCTTCGAGCGCTATTTCTTCGCAACAGTCACCTGATCGTTACGATGAGAAGTCAAGACGTAGCCCATCTCGCACGAGCACACAGTCACCTGAAGTGCCTCGTACTAAATCACCAGTAAGAAGAATAGTAGAAACCACTACGTCAACGAAATCTGTACTTTCTAGGTATCCAGCTACAGCTGTACATAAAGAGCAACATAAAACTGAAAAAGACGACAAGTCTCAAGAAAATGTATCAAAAAATCATTACAAGCATAAAGAAATCGACGAGAAGGTGACAAAACTTGCACATACTAGTGAAACTAAAGAAGAACATAGAACCGAGGAGAGTAAAACCGAAGTAAGCACTCGTCGCGGTAGCGGAAAGTTTGGCGTAGAGCTCCGAAGAACAAGTGTTGAGAGGAGCACGCTGAGCAGCGAGCGGCGCCGCAGCTCCGATCACCATCAGCCCTGCATCGAAGACATCTTCGACCTGGACCTCCTGGAACAAATGGTCAGTAAGCACACACTTTGCTGCATGATAATAGTTGTCGTGATTTCAATTTCGTATCTAATTTTAAACTAAAATTTTCAGTTGGAAAAGGTCACGGGTTACGAGCAGCGGCGAAGGATACGGGCGCAAATACGAGTGGTGAAGAAGAAAATAGAAACCGAACAAACTAACGCCCAAACAAAGATCACTAGAAATGTTGTTACAACCAAATCTTGGGCCAAGTCTCCGGAACCTAGACCACACACTAGATCCCCTGAACGTCTTCCAAAATCTACTACACTTAACTCTGCATCACCGGAGCGTCCTAAAAAATCTGTACCCGAACACAAGCTACCATCAAAATCAGGATTGAATGAATATGGCAAGGAGCCCAGCTATCTGTTCGATAAACGAAGGACACAAAGTCCTGAAAAAGCCAAGCCTAGTCCAGTGCGGCAACCGAGTCCCGACAATAGAAATAGAACGATATCACCAAGTAAAACTCCTACTAAAACCAAACCTAACCGATTTAATGAGTATGCTTCAGCTTATATAAAGAAGATAGGGTTAAAAGAAAATGATGTCAAGTTCTCAGACATGAAGACCAAAAAGACAATTATTGACGATCATGAAACCGAAGTAACCAAAACTCAAAGCCAATTTGAAGAGGTTCGAGAAACAAAAACTTCAACTTCCACAACAAAATCATTTTCAGAAAGAAAAATTTCTAAAGAAACCGTAGAGGTTGTACATATGAATGGTAAAAGGTCATTATCACCTGAAAAGAAGCATAGCCCTGAACGTGAAACAGCTAGAACGCAGAGCCCAACTGAGAAGGTTTTTTACCGCACACTGAGCCCAGACTTCAAAATAACAAAATCAAAAACAGTATCCGAAGCTGATACACCAAAAGTTGTTATAAAAGAGACTGTTATCAAAACCGTTGTTGAAGATCACCCAAAAACTGAAACATGCAAAAAGGAGACTATAATGAAGACGAAGTACGATATCGACAAGAAATTTCAGCCCAAACAAGTACAGGAGGAGAAGCCGTCGTGGATGACGAGCCGAAATTTGAAGAAGACGTCGTCGGAAGGGGGTCGGTCCTTTACCAAGAAGGTGGAACCAGATCGGTCGCGGTACCGCGCGCCGAGTCCAGTTAAGACAGTGGCGCGGCCCACGGACGTTATCACGTCCAGCTACGGGCCGGGCCCTCTCGACGCCGACGGCCGCCCACTGTTCGGCATCAAGGCGCTTCGAAACGGCGCCACTAACTATCAAGGTATGTACGAGTATGTCAATACTTCATTTTCTTCGGTGCCCAATCCATAGCAATCCTTTGTCACTTCTTACCAGTTAATTATTACACAATTAGAAAGTTGGACACTGTTTAAATATTCTCATGGATGTAAAGAAACCGCTGCTAAAATCATGATATTATGTCTGTCTTCCAAATGAAAAGTAAATTACCCTTACTAATGAATCAATACTCCATAGTAGATTATGGATAAGCCTATTTCGTATTTACCAAATTTTTAATTTCTCTGTTATTTTAGACATAAATTGGATATGAGCGGACAGCAAAATGTCTGCTTTTAAATATGCACCTAATAAAAAAGCTTTATTTTCACAATCATGGGCCTAAATGACATCGCCCAAAACAGTCAAATTTATCAGTCAGAGGCGAGCTATGTTAGTGTGAGTCATTATTTGCCCAGCTGAGTTATCTGCCGCATCTCTCCCCAATCGTAATCCGTTATCTTTTTCTGTGATATTTCATTTGTATCATTTGCATCTTGAGAAACTATTGTAAATATAAACCTAAAGAAACTATTAGCACTAATTTAAAAAAAAGTTGTATCTAGTTGACAAAATGTGATACTTAAAACTTTATAGGCATAAAAACATATTAATGAGTGAGTAAACATTACGGCTAGAAACACGGAACTCAGAATTAAGTGAATGTTTTGTTGTTTCGTGAGTAAATATTAATTTTCTGCTTGTGGAGTAACAGGAGGTAGCGCCACGTAGCACGCCCCCTTTCCACATACACTTTGAATATTTCTAATATTCTGCACTTAACTCGTTTGCGACTGAAGTAACTTAATCGTACCTACCTTTGTTTCACTCGCCCACAAAATTATAGCTCTCTTTTATTGCTCGCGCAGTGAAAGGCACAGTGATCCACCAGGAGTTCCACAGCCGCAACGGCAGTGAGCCCGAGGGTACCGTCTCTGTTACCGCCTACTCCACCGAGCCTCAGGATCTGGAGAAGCTGCTGCGGGCACAGGGGGATAGGACATCCAGGATACACGGGCTGGCAGCCATCACCACCACCAGGAAATTCGGAGGAGGCAGTGGAGCCAGCATCACTAATGCCACTACTGTAAGTACCATTCATTTGATTCTTGTGGCAGTGCAGGCCGATCATTTTAAAAATCTATAGGGAAGGCATTTGTGCAGCAGTGGACGTCTTTCGGCTGACATAAAAATGATGATGATTTACCAAGTTAGTGTTTTGAACAAAACGCATAGAAAATGGGCTCTTTCATTGTGTTCAAATTTTTTTAACTCTCTGATAATGTTGCAGCTATTAACTGCAACGCATCTGTTACAATTAGGGATGCATCCGATACCGGTACCGATACCGATATATCGGCGATACTTCGGGTTTGCCGATATATCGGTATCGGCGATATTTTTATGGCAGATTCAACCATACTTTTCAAATTTCGCGCTTTAAAAATGTAATGTAAACGCGCGTGTTGTCCCATCTATTTCGTTGCAAACGAGGCATCTGTCGCATCTGAGAGACTATTTTCCACCGCAGGTCTTATTCAAACAGACTTGCGAAATCGCCTTTGCCCGCAAAACTTAAGAATGCTTTGTTTTTTAAATAAAAATCTTATAAATGTTAATTTTGATTACTAAAACTATGATTAGTTATATAATTAATTGTGTTTTATTTATTCAACCTTCCTTTTTGAATTCAATAAGCGTATCGGTATCGGTATCGGTATCGACGATATTTTTATAAGAGTATCGGTATCGGTATCGTATCGGCAAAAAGGCGTATCGATGCATCCCTAGTTACAATTACAGTAGTAGGTATAACTTTCTCGATCGCGTCCTGCGTTGCCGTACAGTGTACACCCCAAACTAAGCAGCCATTGCCCAGCAAAGCCGAGAGTTTCATTAACTGCATAAACCTTTATGGGTTTAACCCTAAAGCATAGACCAACAGGCCAATGTTAGCGATGTGTGCGATGTTTGTTTATGTGCCCACGATTAGCTATTACACTCTGTACTCTACTGTTCTGTAGATGGGCCTCGTTACAAACAAGTTGCAGCGTTTAGAAAAAGGAAAACTCCAAAATCCATCCCTGTGTCTTACGGTTGATCCTGAAAATGCGGCGGTCTCCTGCAGCCGAGCTGGCTCCGATATACTCTGCACGTGACGACTCGTCGTTCCTGCGGATTCAGCCAGTCAGGGTCAGCGCAGTGCCGCAGACCAAACTGCAAAATGCTCGAGCATTTTCTGAGATCATTAAAAAATTAACTTCATAACTAGGTCAGCGCAGACCAAACTGCATAATTGAAAACGCTAAACACGTTAAAAAACCGACTTCCATCGCAACAAATTAGTACATTTTTCCTTTATTATTTTTGGTTTTTGTTATTTTTCTACTAAAGTACTACACCGATTTTGATAAAATTTATATGGGACCACACGAGAAGCACTAGCTTTCAAATAAAAAAAGAATCATAAAAATCGGTTCACCCAGTCAAAAGTTCTGAGGTAACAAACATAAAAAAAAACATACAGACGAATTGAGAACCTCCTTCTTTTTGGAAGTCGCTTGAAAATGCTCTCGCATGCTCGAGCATTATCTTGACCGCTCTTTCATGCACTATTATTAGTAGTTATAAAGTTCATTTTTTAATGATCTCAGAAACTATTCGAGCATTTTGTAGTTTGGTCTGCACTGACCCTTAGGCTGAGACGGTGGCGTAGGTTCAGAGTAGCTTTGCGTTTTCTTAATTGTGCCCCACGCGACCGCGACGCAGTGTCTGTGGAAAGCACAACCCATCCGCGGCACTGACTAAATCGTCTGCTATATAGACGCAACGTAGACACAAAAAAACCGGCCAAGTACGAGTCGGAACCGCACACATGGGGTTCCGTACCATCATACTAGACTGCGGTTTACGATTTATGACGTATAAAAAAAACTAGTTACTAGATCTCGTTCAAACCAATTTTCATGGTAATGTACATCATATATTTTTTTTTGTTTTATCATTCTATTATTTTAGAAGTTACAGTGGGGGGGGACACACATTTTACCACTTTGGAAGTGTCTCTCGCGCAAACTATTCAGTTTAGAAAAAAAATGATATTAGAAACCTCAATATCATTTTTGAAGACCTATCCATTTTTTTAAATTTCAGTTCTAAGTATGGGGAACCCCCAAATTATTAATTTTTTTTTTGTATTTTTGTGTAAAAATCTTAATGCAGTTCACAGAATGCATCTACTTACCAAGTTTCAACAGTACAGTTCTTATAGTTTCGGAAAAAAGTGAGTGTGACATACGGACGGACAGAAAAGCAATGATGAAGGTGCGGTAGTGTCATTCAATATGGGGCGCTGACTGCAGCTCCGACTCGGCTGCTCGGCTGACTGAGCGCTTATTGATATTGACCCACTGTTGAAAACAACCACGAGCCGACTGTCAGTGTGCGACCACCTGCGAGCAGTCACAGTTGACAACACAGGCAGGGGCCACGCAGGCGCCGGCCACAGCGCAACTTATCGTACAGGCACTTTACTTAGGTATTCAGGGTGCTTCAGCTCCTACATTTGTTTGGGTTGATTGTAAACTTAAACACAGTGTTTTAATAATATTATGAATTGTGACACAGCACTTAAATATCGTCTTTCTTATACCTACTAAAAAAAAAGTTTCACTGGTTTCATCTTGATGCAGAATTCATGTGTTCCGGCTTGAAGATAAGATAGCAAGTTCTCAATTGCATTGAGGAATTTTGGTAAGCCCGCTTTCATCTTCGGAATCATCGTGACTTACCATCAGGTGAGATGATGCCGAGGGCTTACCAATCGTGAATAGTAATAAAAACTTTGGCTTTAAAGGACAAGAGGAATCCATTAAATTATACCTAGTTTTATTTTAAAACAGATTTCAGGTATCATATAAATTGTATAGGTATTCAAACATTAATTTAAATAATATGATATTGATTGTCCTATTTGCAGAAAGAGGAACGCGCCAGCCTAGACGAGTTCACGCATAATGACCGACGGGTCTCCGACACCACAGTGGAGGGCCTTACAAAGATGAAGGCTTATGATCGTACCAGAGACACGCAGAGCGACTCCAAAACCATAGACAGCAAAATGGAGAGGAAAAGCATAGAAAGCAAGGTAGAGAGGCAGAGTGTAGAGAACCAATCGCAGTTCAGACAGGCCGTAAACAAACAGGACAAAAGTATGGAAAAAATAGAGAGTAGACATGGCGTGGAGAGGAAAGATGCGCAGACGAGAAAACAGATGGTGGAGAGGAGAGACGACAAGAAGACCGTGCGACAGAGCTCGGTCAAATCGCTCACGGACAAATACATTAAAAGTGCAAGTGAGTATTAATTAACTGAATTGTACAATAAGGTACAATAAAAACCAGTAATAAAGCATTTTTCAGCCCCCCATCTCGGAAATTGTATTTTCAAACGATTTCCAAAAAGGAGGAGCTTCTCAATTCGTCTGTATGTTTTTTTTATGTATGTTACCTCATAACTTTGGACTGGGTGAACCGATTTTTATGATTCTTTTTTTATTTGAAAGCTAGTGCTCCCCTGGTGGTCCCATATATTTTATCAAAATCGGTGTAGTACTTCAGTAGAAAAATAACAAAAACCAAAAATAATAATGCAAAAATGTACTAATTTGTTGCGATGGAAGTCGGTTTTTTAACGTGTTTAGCGTTTTCAATTATTGCTCTTCGATATCTGAGTGCCAAAGCCGTTTCTATTTGCTAAAGGATATAGTAAATTGGATTTAGAACACCGTGAATTCAAATCATTATTATACCTATTTACTTCTACCTCCGTGGTGCCGAATTTATCATACAACCTTTTTTAATTTGTTAAAAACTCAGACTCGGAACCTTCTTGGTGTACTTTTTTTTTAATTTGCTTTGCGCGCGCCATTTTATTTTCACCTCATATTGTTAAAACCTTACTTGGGTTTAAAACAAGAAACTTGAAAACAAGTGAAAAACCTAAAATGAGTGATTATAGTGACGAGAAAGTTTATTTGACACCAACAGGATTGACTGAAACTGTTTTTAATGCGCAAATGTTTTTTTTTCCATTTAGTAATTTCCTTGCTGTGGTGGAATGAAAAGTTACGTGTTGCACTCGAGTGCAAAGAATTTTCACCTCCTGCTCGCTGTCCCTCAGGATTCTAATTTTTCTAATTACTCCTTCGCTTGCTCGGTCATCAAAATTGAGCACGCGGTTAAAAAGCAACTTTGCACTCTTGTATAACAAATAACTATTACAAGCTTTATATTAACTTTCCTTGTTAGTTATTTGGTTTTGGACAAATCTTGGAAGCTAAATTAGAACCACATCCCGGTTTCTGATGAAGCTGAAATGTTGCATACACGTTAATTTTGGAGAACATTAATGCATAGTTAGCTAAGTGACGGCATTTTAAATCCAATATGGCGGACTCCCGAAGATGGCCGACCGGTTATTTTTTATGCACCCCCATGATATGGGTCTCAAATGAAAGGGTTTGCTGAGAAGAATACGAAATAATTAAAAGTTTTTCGAAAATTATTTTAGCATAGACAATTAGAATAGAATATTGTCGTAGCGACTTGCATGGTTGGGTCGATCACGCAGGTAAACTTACCTAAAGCACAGTCATAACCGGAAGGCATTTGACTGTTATAGTGGCGTTTTCCGCGACCGTTTCCGTTCTTCGCAAGCCATGTTAAGCCGTTAATGCCGTTTGCTATCACTAGATGGCAGTCGTCAAGCCGTGTCGGATGCCTTATAGGCGGCTTGAAAAACTTGTGACAGTGGGGTTCGCCCAGCCCGGACTTGGCCCCCTACCCGTGTGTGGAGTATGGCCTAACTTTACCGAGCTTGGGGAGAGACCCGTGCCCTAGAGGGGGGAACGTTTATGGGTTGTTTACGCAACCGAGTGTGTGGAACAGAGGCGGGTAACAGTTGCTGCAATGAACTCCGGTTCTGTAGACGGCCGAAGGGGACACGACAGTCCCTGCTGATTAGAATCCTAGTCTCCTCCTACCTAGATATGTACATCACCTCCGGAGGCGTATTATCCTAGGGCACTTGGCCCGGAGCGGCAAGAGGTGAGGGGCGGCCGGAGTTAGAAAAAGTCGTAGTAGAATTTTTTTAGGGATCCGTTTGGTTCATCGAAAAATAATAAAACTAGCTAAGTGCGAGTCAGACTAGCGGTAATAAGGGTGACGAACCACTACGAAAATGCAAACAGAAAGTTACAATAAGTTGACGTTTATCGCGAACCCTTAGCGTGCAACTCCGACTCGAACTTGGCCGGTTTTTTGTCACATAGAGGGGCGGTTTTTTTTGTGCCCGGGGCGCCGGATTCTCAAATACGCCTCTGATCACCTCTCTCTTGCAATTTTTTTTTTATTCACAATTGGTAAACCCTTGACAACATCTCACCTGGCGGTAAGTGACGATTTTTCCGAAGATGGAAGCGGGCTTACTAAGATTCCCCAACGGAATGGAGAACTGGCTATCTTATCTTCATGCCGGAACACACCAATGATATCAACATTGATATTTGGCGGCAAGACTTAGATAAGATGGTGGTAGCTAGCCAGGCGGGCTATGAAAATGCCCTACCACCAACCAAACCGAGTCTTACAATTGACCCCGCCGGGAATCAAACCCGCGACCTCCTGTGTAAAGCCAGTAGTTCACTGGCCTCTGAGCTACGGAGGCGGTTAAAGTTTTTTATCAAGCATTGACTCTTCAGTAATCAGCTGACTGCCTGAGTGTGACCGTTGCTCATTCCTGTGAGCCGCGCGCTACGATCTCGTCATGACGCGTGTTTCCGTGCCGCAGGTGAAGCCAGTAAGAGCGAGCGGCCCTCGTACCCCAAGGCGGGCCTGATCCTGCGCACCACGGCGCTGCGCGACAGCGTCTCCAGCGACTCTTCAGCACACGCCGGTCGGTACAGGCACCAGGCAGTTGCCCTATTTAGTACTCCGCAGTCCCTACGCGCAACCCTTCTGTACCGTCTGCGACCGCCACCGCGCCGTCAGCGGTTTACGCTAACTTCATCTATTTAGTGTAATATCGATTAGTATACGTTCGGTCGCCGCACCGCGCACCGCGCCCGCGCACCTACTCACTATCAAGGAAATAGCAAAGAAAAATACAGTTGTATCATTTCACCAGCAATAAAGGTGTGCTGGGTAGCAACAGCCCGTACATCATTTGTGATTGTTTCTGTTACAGACAGTCACAGATCTCGATTTTGAATAACTAAAGAACATTATTTTTAGGAATCAAAGTTTTTTTTAGTTCCTTTCCAATTTGGAGTATTCAATAGGCCTTCTATAAAATTAAATAGTGTTTTTTTAAAGAATTACCTACTATGGTCACTTACGAGACACAAGATACTTCGTAGGTTCCAAAGATACGTCCTTTTAAAGGTCGGACAGACAGACAGATGGGCAGACGGACAGCGTACGCTTAGTAATTCATGGTATGGAACCTTATAACTGTTATTCATATTATTTGTTGTATCAGGTCTGGGACGCACTGACAGCGTGCAGAGCCTGGGCTCTTTAGAGGACGAGCACGTCACGACAGTCACAACGCGCACGGAGAGCGCGCGCACCGCCGGGGGCGCGCACACAACTAGTTCTGTGACCAGCACGAGCCGGCACGCGGAGAAGTCCTTTCTAGATAGCAGCACTAAGGTGTCCGGCGTGCAGGACATATTAACCAGGATGAAGAATGCGGATATAGGTTAGTTTCCACAATTAACTTAAGAGACCGGCCAAGTGCGAGTCGGCTTAGCGCAAAGCTGGTAGGGGTGGGGGGGGCACTTGACTCCAAAACAAATAAGCACTTTAAAGCTTACTATTTCGGAAACGGATCCCTGAATCGAAAAATGGTTTTTACACTACCGCCATGTTTGTAAAGCACTATCCCCCCACCCCACCCCACCCCACACCATGGAATAGACGAGAAAAAAAAATTCCCCCCCACTTTTAATTATAGGGAACCACTTTGTCGGCGTGATATACGAGTATATTTTCTACCCATTCCAATTGATTCGTAAGACTCTCTACTCTTCTAACTCAAAGCAGTTAAACTATAAGGGTTCCACGTTGACTTCGGAACCCTAAAAACTTTAAATTAAAAACTTAATAAAACACGACTGCGTTATTACCTGTCTTTTTTGGGAAGTCGGGTAAAATATCGTTTTTTATTTGTTGACTATTATTTTATTTGTTTCGTTTAAATATTCCTTTTCTCTGTTTTATGGTACGGGCTGACAGTGACTGCACCTTATTCCTACCTTTAAAGTTACCATTACGTGCGTATAGTAACTTCACGAATTAATTAAAAAAAGAACGGCTATAATGTGCCACACTATAATGTGCCACACTATAATGTGCGATAAGAGAGAAGAATTAAATTATTTATTTTACGATACCTGCTAAACAACGTCATGGATTTAGGAGTGCGAGGTATCCTTAGATTCGTCTTGATCCCTTAAGTGATATAGGATACATTTTTACCCGACTGGCCACACAAGAGAAACTGCGCCAGAAGGAGGGTTATGTATGTTTTTCGAGAGTATGTATCCATATATAGTAATTTATTTATTTACTTCTTTGGCACGCTCTGTAGCCTAATCAGCTTGATGGATGTTGGAGTGCGCGCCGATGGCGTTGGGTTCGTCTTGATCTTGATCTACCAGTCTGGCCAAAAAGAGGGGGTTAAGTGTTTATGCAATCGGGTTTTAATTTATAATTAATTCGTGAAGTGACGCACGTAATGGTAACTTTAAAGGTAGGAATAAGGTGCAGTCACTGTCAGGCCGTACCATAAAACAGAGAAAAGGAATATTTAAACAAAAAAATCTAATAGTCAACAAATAAAATACAAAATTAGATTTCATCATTACAGCTCATATACGTCCCCACCGAGGGGCTCGAGCCTACCCTGAATCAGGGCGATTAGGCCTTAGTCGACCACGCGGGCCCAGTGCGGGTTGGTCGACTTCACACACAACCTCGAGTTTCTTCGCAGGCGTGTGCAGGTTTCCTCACGATGTTTTTCCTTCACCGTTAAAGCAATCGGTAAGTATGTACGTAAGTTTTTTGAAAAACTCATTGGTACATTGGCCGTCCAGATTTGAACCCGGTACCTCTGGTTAGATGCACCGAGTCGTTACCGGTTGAGCCACCGACGCTTTTTAAACTTTTTAAAATTAGATTTACTATTAATAATCTGAGGTCTAGGCAACCTTAAAATAAAGTATAAAAATTAGATAAGATAAAATACAAAACTAGATTATTATTAATAATCTCAAAATCTAAAATTCATTTTAAAGTAAAATCCAATTAATTATTACTTGAAATAATTAAACTATTACATATACATAAAATACATAAAAACAAAATAATTACGAACATTAACTACTAATTAAACAAATACTATTTAGCCGACCCGACACACGTCCTGTCCAAATCTCCTTTCGAGAATTACGTATATATCCATGGTGAGGATCGTGACTTATGGTCCTTAATTCATACAAAAATCCCGTAGAAAAAACACTTTTCCAGTTTGCAGAATTTTTCAATTTTTCGGGCAACTTTTTCAAATTTTCTTTCCCTAAAAACCTTATTCGGACTTGTACATTGAAAAGAATTACCAAATCGGTACAGCCGTTCTCAAGTGATCTGCTTACCAACGAACAGCATTTAATTTTTATGTAATTAAATAGATACCAGTTGCATCTTCTCTCGCAGTTATCGAGAAGGGCGACACGACGGAGGACTCGGAGGCGCGCGCGCTGCTCAACAAGTTCCTCGGCGCCACTGTGCTGATGGCCGGCATGCAGGGCTACGTGGCCGAGCAGCCGGCCGGCAAGCTCATCATCAGACAGGTGAGTCAGCACAGCAGTTACAACAGCGCCAGTGCTGCAGGAGGCCACAATTCTGAGTTACGTAGCTGAGCAGCCGAAAAGCTTACCATCAGCCAGGTATTTTATTTTATTTCAGGGGTGTTTTCTTTCAAAATTTCTGTAAATGAGCCCTGTCGCTATCGCTTAGGGTTACAATAAGACTACGGGAAAAAAATGACATTTTGAGTATTATGTCCTAAACGTATTTTTCTCAAAACTTAGGTATGTATACTTATTACGGTACAACAGATACAGGCCACAGTAGGCGGACAGACGAACAGACGGTGTAGGCTTTGTAATAGGGCCCCGTTACCTGGTTAAACTTTGAAACTAGTTTACAGAACTCTGAAAACGTAACGCAAAGTATTCAAATGGAATTAAATTATATTTTGACGTGTAGTCGCCGAACGTCTTCGTCGTCATCCTGGCGGCATTCCAGAAGAATAGCGTTACCAAAAACGCGTTCTTTCGAGGGCTTCGTACGGCAGCAGACAGAAAAATTATAATTATACCGCCTACCTATAGGATCTATTCGGTGAAAATACAAAAATATGTATTGGAACAGCCTCATTACTCATTACTCATTACTCGTTACTCATTACCGCGCAAATGAAGCCGGTGGTCTCTCAAATTTAGATGTCGCCGTGAAATAGATAGATAAATAGTAGATAACACGTTTATGTGTCACTGCAATCACACACATATTATTACACTCATACATAATATAAAATAAAAACATAACAAATTAAAAAGAGCAAAAAAAAGAATTACAAAAACTTATGTGTATTGCAGTAGTACAAAAGGGCCGTGCCTCAGTGTGTTGATTTGCTCTTGCGAGTTACACTGGTAATTTTGCCACAGAAATAATTCTAAAGGAACTTGAAAAATTCAAAAACCTGAAACAATTTCTTAACTACTAGTTTCATGAGAGAAATGATAGATATCGTCGAGATCTTTATTTCGGATGACAGCTGTCAAACTTAAAACCGCCATCACTCGGAAACTATTCATCGTGGAGTACGTATTTCTTAAGAGAAATCTCAGATATATTCGGGACCTTTATTTCGGATGACAGCTGTCAAACTTAAAACCGCAATCACTCGGAAACATTTCATCGCGGACTACGTATTGCGTATGAGAAATCTCAGATATATTCAGGACCTTTATTTCGGATGACAGCTGTCGAACTTACAACGGCTATATCTACTCAGAAGTATTGTTCCCAGGCTACTAGTTTCTAAAGAGAAATTCTAGGTCTCGACATGTTTATTTCAAATGACGGCCAAACTTAAAACCGCCGTAACTCGGATTTTAACTTCGGATCATCAAAGAAATAAAATCTTTTTTTTATCACGTTTATTAAATTTTTACATACAAGTTCAATCAATTATAAACCGACTTGTTTTAGTCTGGCGGGTTTTATTTATGGACCAAGAAAAAGCTTTATCTCTCAATTTGCAATTTGGACAACTAGAGGTCATAAAGTGATTGTAGGTTTCTTGACACCATATTTATGAGAAAGTGATGTTGCACACACTTCAGCTTTTAAACTATCCAATGTGGCACACTTCTGCTCTATAAAAGGCAAAAGTTGTCTAATAACTATAGAAAACATTGCGTCAACACGGACGTTTGGGCAGTTCGGATCATAGCGGCGTTTTTATTAGCCTGGATACGGATTATCGAGGCTCTACTGTAGTTATTTTATTACGGTGGCAACCTAAAAAAAATCAAGATAGAATAATTTGCGTGCGTGTGCGCAAAGCAGGGTTCAATAGTCTTTTCAAAAATAAATTTTTAATAACATAAGTAATAGCACATATTGTATGGAAAATCTATGAAGTTTTTACAATACTTTTTACTTAGCCGTATTAGTTTTCCTTGTAAATTGATTATATGTCGTACTATTAGTTTTTTTCAGATATTCTGAAATAGCTTTTTACTTTTGACTTTTGAAAAAAAACACTTTAATACATAATATGTCGCAAACGAAGTCCAGAATCAAAAAAATGATTTCAGACATTTGCAATATTTTTTAACAACTATTTAACGACACCACACGTCATGGGAAACACGAGAAAAACAATTCACTCCCACTTTAACGTGTATGGGAGGTACCCTAAAAAATGTTTATCAAGATTTTTTTCGACGTGAATAATTTATTTATTTACACTTACAGTACACCAAAACAATTTCGTAATGTTAATACGAAGAGATACTATAATAAAGTGTACAGTAGGCGGTCAATTAATATTATGTATACCAGTGCCAAATAACAACGTTTTAGTAATAAGTCTCATTGAGTTAAACCGCGACATGGCGAAACTATAAGGGTTCCTTGTTGATTACGGAATCTTAAAAAATAGCTGGAGATATAAAATCAATGTTGCCCTAACCCAAATTTTACCCAAATCCGTTCATTAGTTTAGGCGGGCACCGGACAGACGAACAACTTAATTGGTATAAGACAATCAATCGCCATCAAATATAAGATTTTGCCAGCGGCTTGCTCGCGTGAAAATAGTTTTCTATGACTGTCTTCGAGGGTGCGCAGTGCGCGATCAGCAAACGCCTCGCGAGTGTAGAAAAAAGTAGCCTATATGTTAATCCATGTTCTAATCTGTCTACCTACAAAATTACGTTGAGTAGTTCTTGCGTGAAAGAGTAACAAAAATCCATATTTTTTTTATATTTTTTATTTACTATTGGTAAACCCTTGACAACATCTCATCTGGTGGTAAGTGACGATGTTGCCGAAGATGGAAGCGGGCTTACCAAGATTCCCCAACGCAATGGGGAAACTGGCTATCTTATCTTCATGCCGGAACACACCAATGATATCAACATTGATATTTGGCGGCAAGACTGAGATAAGATGGCGGTAGCGTAGTTACGCCACTGACACCGCCACCTGTCACTGTTATCTTATAAACGTGTATTAGAATGGTTCCAAAAATATACACTAGGTACTTCAACTTAACCATACAAAAGACATCAACGAGAGACGCGCGAGAGATCGTGGAAAGTAAAAGTATCACTGAAATATTACTCACCGAAATACCGTATTTTATATTTACCTTTTTACAAAAATTACAAACACTGCCCATTGGCAAACTAACTAGCTAACTGTATTTAGTTTTTAAGTTCCGCACAAAAAAAAGGAACCTTACAGGATCACTCGTGCGTCTGTCTGTCTGTCCGTCCGTCTGGCCAAGCCAATTTTCTCCGAATCTACTGAACTAAATCAGATGAAATTTGCTATGATAGTGTGATCCTATGACCCAAACACAGATGTGCAAAGTTTTTTTTTTAAGTAAGGGTTATTTTCGGAGGACAAATTAGGAAATTAAAAAAAGTTTTGGAAACCTTATTGTGTCATATATCAAATGAAAGGGCTTGTTATCAGGATCTTAAATATATATTTTTTATATGTTAAAATAAATATTTTTGATTTTATTCATGAAAGAAGACGAAAATTGATCATTTCCCCCTCCCCTGTTCTCCAAAACTACTGAGCCTAAAATTTTGAAAATTCTATCAATTGAAAAAAAAGTGGTAAACTCAATGTAATACGTTCACCTACGGAAAATAGTTCTAGTCATAATAGAAAATATCTATCGGTGTTCTACAGGATTTATTTCGGAAAGTGTGTCCTGGAGCTTCACGACCTCATTCCCCCTCAAACTCAAACTCAAAACAATTTATTTCAAATAGGTGTTTACACACACTTTTAAATTCATTCACCCTCTTCATTTCATCATCGAACGACAAGGTGGGAGGGCGATTCCACCCCTTTGTCGTTGATGTTCTACCTTTACGCACGAAGCGTTTCGCTTCTTCGTTCATTATGCGAACGGGCAAGGAGTGGAATTCCCTGCCGGCGTCTGTATTCCCCGATTCGTATAATTTAGGAATCTTCAAGACGAGAGTGAATAAGCACTTTTTAAGCCTGCGTGTTACATCCTCGGCTGCATCGGCACTTACCATCAGGTGAGGTGCAGCCAAACACACTCAAATTTTTAATAATTAAAAAAAAACTCGCATCTTACTGTAAGGATTTCAAATGTGATATTTTGTATTTGACTTTGGCATTGTACGGAACCTCTCCACGCGAGTTCTACTCGCACTTGGTTTTTTTTATTGTAAGCCCTTGGCATCACCTCACTTAATGGTAACAAACGATGATGTTGAACATAGGAGCGGGCTTACCAAGATTCCTCAACGCAATGGAGAACTGGCTATCTTATCTTTAAGTCGGAACACAACAATGTTGTTAACACTGATGTTTGACGGCGAGACTCGGATAAGTGGTGGCAGCTAGCCAGACGGGCTTAGAAAATGCCCTGTCACCAATCAAACGGAGTCTTACAAAGTTAGACTGCGCCGGGAATCGAACCCGCGACCCCGTGATTAAAGCCCATAATTTAACCATTACGGCACAGAAGCAATTAATATTTCACCCTCTATACATATCGTTACAAATTGCAAAAACCTAGCACGCACAGAAGACACGTGAACAGAAGAGTTTAAATACGCGTTGGATAGGTGGCACCACTGCCGGATACAACGCGCTTGCGGCGATAAAAGAATTCAATAGTAATTCATTACATTGCTACCCCATTCTATCCCGCAGTTTTGCCAAGTCTCCCGATTTTCCGGGAGATCTCCAGTTTTTAGTTAATATCTCCGGATGTCCCGGATTCCCTCTCAAAACTCCCAATTCTTTCAATACCTTTTTTACCCAGTAATCTGTGGCTCGACGACGGTGTAATGAAATGTTGCCAATTAATTGTCGAAAATATCATATATCCAGTGTTTGACTTACAGTATTTGCGGGATATTGGGGACGGTTTTTAGTTTTATGTGCTTGGAACACTCAAGTATCAAACTATCGACCCGGGTTATTTTACAGGTTTTTTTAAAATATTTTCGTGTGCAAAATATTTTAAAAAATGCCAATTGGTTTGATTTTTAAGTCAACGAAAAAATATCAATAAAAACATAGTACATGTTTATTTTAATGACAAGTTATTCTCCCGATTGTTTCCATATTTTTCGCCATACATCTCTCGGATTTTTATTTAAACACCTCCCGTATTAAAAAAAAATGGATCTGGCAACACTGAATCCGGCAGTGGCGCCACCTACTGGACGCTTATTCAATCTCTTCAGTTCACACGTGATCATTTCCTTACTAAGGCGAGATTTCTTTACGTTTGATAATTTTTAGGGTTCCTTACCTCGTAAGGTAAAAACAGAATTATTTTAGGATCACTCGTACGTGTGTCTGTCTGTCTGTTACAGCCAATTTGCTCGAAAACTACTGGACCGATTGAGTTGAAATTTGGTACACCTATTATGTAAGTCCGCAACCCAAAGACGGACTTGTAACGTAAATGAATGAATTTTAAACATGGGGGCCAGTTTTAGGGGGTAAATAAGAAAATTTAAAAAAAGGCAAATTAAAGCGTATGACATATCAAACGAAAGGGCTTGTTGGGAGAATATTGTATATTTTTTATATTTTTAAAATAATATATAGTTTTAAAGTCATTTAAGAAAATAGGCGAAAATGACCTTTTGACCCCTTCCCTATCCCCGACACTAGTGCGCCTAAAGTCATGAAAAATCACATTATATGAGGTTGAATGCATAGATTTGAGAAAAATCTATGAGAAAATCTAAAGTCCTTCCGTTAAGGAAAAATTAAATTAAATCCAGAATAAGTAGACCCCTATTTACCAAGAGCAACGTATGTACTGAGAGACCTTTTTTCTGTCGGTAGTTAAAGTTTTGGTGCGGAACCCTGTTTGTGTAACCCCGAGTCACACTTGGCCAGTTTTTTTTAGCGTGTACCTTTTGATGTAAACGACAGGTACACACATTTTTTGCTCGACAACTTTGTTGAAATCAAATCCTGTCTCACTACATCGATACTTAACTCAAGGATTTCCATAACAACCGTCCTCGTGTTGCCCGCGCCATGGCCCCCATTGCCCGCCATTGTCCGCCATTGCCCGCCATTGCCCGCCATGCCCGCATCAAGTGACTTCCCACGTACCTCACCAGGTCGTCGGTCCGGAGCTGTGTTCATGAGGATTTTCCTCCTGCGATCAAAAAATAAAAAAGATTTCAAAAGTAGGATAAGTTAGGCTACGTTTTCTGATTCCAGCCGTCTTTCTAATACAACACGCTGAAAATGCATCCTTTTCTATACGTTCTCATAACTAACAAGTCGAATGTATATTTATTTATACTAATTCTTTTGCTTTTCATTATTTTGTATATTATAAGTATAACAAATGTTATTAAATTTATGAACGTAACTCCTTATTTACGGTAGCTGCGCCTGCACTACAAACAAACAACGTAAATATCCAACAAGTTGTTTTCCAAAAGTTTTCGAGATCTGGTCAGATTAGTGAAGGAGTGCAATTAGAATCAGACTCCATGGCCTACATAAACAAATTCAAATGACCTTAATCCAAACATTGGCAAGTCCGACATGCCGAAGAGGCGCGCGGGCGCAGGCGCGGGCGCGCGTGGCGTCATGTCCAGCAAATAATATTATTTATGGTTTTATTGCTTACTTCTGGATATCGAGTTAATGGTTCCAGGAGGTTTAACTCACCACATGTGCCAAAAAGGTTTCAAGATATTTATTTATTCAAAATAGGTGCAAATTACACTCTTTCTAACAGTCATAAAATAGTGATTACATAATTTCATTTGTAAAAATCAAGAAATAAACAATCATTAGTTTAATAACGTCAAAATCCAATCCTTGATATAAAAAAACTAAATAAGTCATTAGAACATGAAAACAATATGACACGAGAAGTTATACATTAAAATCATTGAATGTCATGAATGCCTTTGATAAGTGTAGGCCGGTTCACACGGACAGCACCCGGTCACGAGTATAACGCGAGAGTCAACCATCGCGTCGCTCCACTCACCCATATTAGAGGGAAAGGAACGACCCGGCTCCCGATGCGCCACCATCCGCACAAACATTTAAGCGAGCATGCACCACTCGTGTCAAGAATATAAGAATAAGATAAGAATATTAATTAAAAGAAGTACTATATTTGTCATGTCTCGTCGCTTCCACGTCAATTCTTAGTTTGATCTTCATTTTATTACTATTAAACATGATTAGTAGCGTTGATAGAAGAAACACTGTCTACCCATACATTTATGTCATTTAAATATTCGGATATCTTTTAATAACCTTTTTTACAAAGAGTTCTTTTGACACAATTTTTTAACTGTTTTTCTGACAAATTTATGACAAGTTTTAAGTTTAATTGTAAACACAGTCGAAGTGAAGTGCCCAGTTGGATAACAATATAATGTTAAGTTCTTATTAATTTTATAAGAGTAAGTAGTGCAGTAATAATTCTGTACCCTCTGTGAAAACGGAGCGAAGTCAGAAATTCATGTTCCGAGAAAAATGGGTTTGAAATTTCTTCGGTTTTAAACTGTTATAACTTCTTTCATATTTGGCCTATTGCTTCAGGGGTAGGTGCGTCTGTTAGCGAATTTTAGTGTTGATACTGTGATACATCAAAAATTATATTTCAGTTATTACTTTCGGAACTAAGTGGAAATATATTTAAATAAATCATTTACCACATTAGAATTAGAGCGTGTCTAAGTTTTGTCTAAGGATATATCTCAAATTAAAACGGTTTACACGGCGACTAATGTCACGACAGCTAGTTGGTGAATAATGATATAAAATTATCTTCAAATAGATTTAACAGAGTCATCTTTAGCAAATGAAGGGAACTTGCCAAACAAAACTTCCGTTACAAATTAATATCTTTGCAATAAATGCGACAAAAATAATTAAAGTGAATATAAAATTGAAATAAACTAAGACACCGCATAATTGTGATCAAACTTTTGTGTACTATAATATATCTAAAAAAAATAATGATACAACTCAGATCATAGTTGGTGTGAAATGGTACATCTTTTTATGGCAAAAAATGTTACTGAATTTTTGCATGATGCTAAATACACCAAATGAAATGGAATATAAATTTGTGGTTTTATGAAATAAGACAATGATTTTTTATATGAAACTTTTTATTTTCATTACTTAATGACTTATATAAGCACTATTATAACGAGTTACTTAAGGCACTAGTAACAGTCTTTTAGTTGTCTTAGGAACGTATTACCTTGTTATCACTGTGTTTGAGATCGGAAAAAAATATGATGTATTATTATGAACTGTACTAGGGTCTTAACGATAGACACGAGTACCTAGAAGTAGGCATAAAATACGAAAAAAAATTAGAGTATGGCACTTATTTATAAACGTAGCCACTGGGCCTTTTTATATTTAGAGCCACGGCACGGCATGGCATGGCAAAGCATTACTAATGCCGCCTGTTACTAGTGACACTAGTGACATTAAGAACATGAGGGGCAATGGTAATACAAATTTGCCGTGCCGTGCCGTGGCCTATAAAAAGGCCCAACGGGGCTGATCACTGCAATTAACAGTAGGAAGAGATGGAAACCTTCATCGCTAACGTCATAAGCGACATCTGTAACATCAATGAGTGACCAGCCTTTGTATTTTTGTAACTCTCTTCTCTTATATATAAGAACAAACAAAAACGATAATTTTAAAATCACAGAGACAGAGTGGATATTTACACTTAATCTACTAAAACTTATCTAATGAAAGACTCCAACATACAAAATTAGACGCTTATTAAAAAGAGATCTTCAAGTCACAGAAAGCGGATACTTACTTAAATAAAACTTATCTAATGAAAGACTCTCCAAAATCACAAATAAACTATACGGTACAAAATAAACGCTTTAGAATTATAAAATATGACAACATACTTAGTCTGTCAATAAAAAACCCTTAGAATTTTAAAAACTAACGACGTAATTTACGAGTACGTTTCTATTGTAATAAAAACTCGAAACACAATTCTCGACATAATCAAATTAAATGAAAACAATCAAAATTTAAATAACAATAGGTAATTTTCAAAAAATATGTCTTTTAAAAATTATCACTATAAAAATCTTCTTCCTCTATCAGATCGGGATCTATAGCAGCGGATATATCACCATTCGCTGGCAAATTAAGATAGAAGTCATGAACGCTCGGATCAATATACTCCAGAAGAGAGATAATATCTTTTTTTTTCTCTGCTGCTATAGACACTGGTTCATTGTAACATTTCTTGACGCTGTCTAAGCTGACTTCATTATAAGACTTCATTATAACATTGTTCTGAATCGTATTTTCCTATTTTGCTGTCTTTCAGACTATTTTCTGTGTATTCTTCGATATCGTGTCTCTTTTTTTTCTGTATTTCTTTTTCTTCTCGGCATCGTTTTTGTTAGTCCCATTTTCTGAAAATATTGCGTTCTGAACCATCTGGTGGATCCGGGCCTTTCTAGCTGCCTGAAACGAGGTAATGAATAAAATGAAAATGGCGCTCGCAAAGCAAATTAAAAAAAATAACACCAAGAAGGTTCCGATCCGAGTCTCCAAATCAAAAAAGTTGTATGATAAATTCGGCACCATGGAGGTAGAAGTAAATAGGTAGGTTTAATGATGTTTTGACTTAGTGCACACGATGTTCTAAATTCAAATTTACTTTATCCTCTAGCGGATAAAAACGGCTTTTTCACTCCGATATCGAAGTGCAAAAATAGTCTTTCCAAGATGGTGGGATGAAAAAAAAGAGTGTCATCATATCAGCCGAAGGAAGTCCACTGCTGGACATAGGCCTCCCCCAAGGATCTCCACGACGACCGGTTCTGCGCTGCCCGCATCCAGCGGCTTCCCGCGACCTTCACCAGGTCATCGGTCCACCGAGTGGGAGGCCTGCCTACACTACGCTTTCCGGTGCGTGGTCGCCACTCGAGAACTTTACTGCCCCAACGGCCATCTGTTCTACGAGCAATGTGCCCCGCCCACTGCCACTTAAGTTTAGCAATTCTGAGAGCTATGTCGGTTACTTTGGTTCTCTTACGGATCTCCTCGTTTCTGATTCGATCACGCAGAGAAACTCCGAGCATAGCACGCTCCATTGCCCTTTGGGTGACCTTGAGCCTTCTTATGAGGCCCATAGTAAGCGACCATGTCTCAGTTCCGTACGTCATCACTGGCAACACACATTGGTCGAAGACCTTGGTCTTAAGACACTGCGGTATCTGGGACGTAAAGATATTGCGAAGCTTCCCGAACGCTGCCCAGCCGAGTTGGATTCGACGATTGATCTCTTTCTCGAAGTTGGACCTACCTAACTGGACTGTTTGTCCCAGGTATACATATTCGGTAACAACTTCGAGTGTAGAGCCTCCAACCTTCAGAGGAGTAGGTATGACACGGACGTTTGACATAATTTTCGTCTTGTCCATGTTCATTCTAAGACCCACTTGTTGAGAGGCTCTACTGAGGCCATCGAGCATTGTGCCTAAGTCGTCCATAGTCTCAGCCATGACCACGATATCGTCAGCGAATCGAAAGTGGGTGATGTACTCGCCGTTGATATTGATGCCGAGTCCACCCCAGTCCAAAAGCTTAAAAACATCTTCCAGGGCGGCGGTGAACAGTTTCGGAGATATAACGTCTCCCTGTCTCACCCCTCGCTGCAGCTGGATAGGTTCCGAGTTTTGATCCTGGAGGCGAACCGACATGGTGGCGTTTTCATACAAACACTTCAGCACTTCGATGTATCGATAGTCAATTTGGCACCTCTGGAGAGACTGTAACACAGCCCAGGTTTCGACCGAATCGAAGGCTTTCTCATAGTCCACGAACGCCAAGCATAGTGGCTGATTGTACTCTTCGGTCTTCTGTATAATCTGCCGCAGCGTATGTATGTGGTCTATGGTACTAAATCCTTTTCGGAAACCGGCTTGTTCGGAAGGCTGGAAGTCGTCAAACCTGCGTGCGAGACGATTCGTAATGACCCTCGAAAACAGTTTGTAGACATGGCTCAGAAGTGAGATGGGTCTGTAATTCTTCAGCAGGGTATTTTCGCCCTTTTTGAAGAAAAGCACGACCACACTTCTGTGCCATGCCTTAGGCGTTTGTCCTTCAAGTATAACGGAATTAAATAATTTCTGAAGAGCTTTAAGTACCGGTGTTCCACCTGCTTTCAGAAGTTCAGCCGTAATTCCATCATCACCCGGTGCCTTATTGTTTTTAAGCTGTTTAAGAGCCATTCTAATCTCGTACAGGCTGACGTCCGGGATATCTTCGGTATAGTGTCGGGTAAGTCTAGCTCTTGGGTCTTTAGCCAGATCGCTGACAGGCAGACGTGTGGTCGTGTACAATTGTCCGTAGAACTTCTCAACTTCTTCCAGCAACTCAGTCTTAGACGATATGATCCTGCCGTCCTCAGTCTTCAGCTTGGTCAGTTGACTTTGACCAACAGACAGATCTCTCGCGAACACTTTTGAGCCTTTGTTGTTCTCAATCGCCTCTTTAATACAATTTGTATTATAGTGGCGCAAATCGCGAGTTAGAGACTTAGAGATCTGCCTGTTTAGTTGCCGATACTGAGTAGCGTCTTCAGAGGACTGCAAAACCAATCTTCGTCTTTCTTCCATGAGGTTGCTGGTCAAGTCAGAGATTTTTTTGGTTCTGTTTGAACGGCGAGTTTTGAAAATCTTAGACCCGACCGTTTGGACAATTTCCACGAACCTGTCGTTATAATCATCCACATTCTCGCAGTCTCCTAGGCATTCGAAGCGATTGTGCAACTCGAGCTGAAAGTTTTCGGGGTTTTGGAACTGGATGGGCGCTGGTCTGAGTGTGGACTTCATCAGTCGACATCTTTCTAGCTTGGTCTTTAGATTCAATGTGCCTCTTACCATTCGGTGATCGCTTCCTGTTTTCACTGAGTTGATCACAGAGACATCATTGAATATTTGCCTTCTTGTCGACAAGATGAAGTCGATCTCGTTCTTCGTTACGCCATTGGGATGCATGCAACCATGTCCACTTTCGCTGTTTAGGCTTTTTGAAGAAGGAGTTCATCATAAAGAGGCCCTCCTTCTCCATAAAGTCGGCCAGCAGCTGGCACTTTTAGTGTTTAATAATATATCTCAGGTTTAGAAATGTGAAAAGTGATATAAGTTTACGTACCTCGCGTGACATTTTCACACAGCGGACGCGGGCTCCCGGTCGAAGCGTTGGACACTACTGATGGCGGCGCCGGCTAGCCAGCGCTCCGCGGATATTCACTTGCCAAATGGTCGCGTATTAGATAAGGATAGATAGTTAAACTTATATTATTAGACACGAATCAATTCGAATATTCCATATCGAAAATTAAGAGTAAATTTGATATAAGTGTAAAGTGTCGTTGTTCACAACTTTCACTTTGGACCAAAAATTTGTGTCAAGTAATATAAGTATATTTATATCTTTGGACACCTAGAGTTTTTCTGATAATGATGTACGATCATAAGTTATAACTTGACTTTTACCATTATTCACATACGAGCAATTGTCAAACAGTATTGTGGAAACTAATATAACATCAGTTATATCCGTATTCACGATCACATACGAATGAAATTTAAAAGTATGAAATAATTTAATTCTACTTATATCTTTAAACACAGGCACTTAAATTAAATGTACATAATTTAGACCGATGTATGTTAACTTATATCAGTTGACACGAGATGATAAGTCGTTAAGATGATTACAAGACAACTTATATTACTAGGCACAAAAAATATCTCCGGATCTATAGCAGCTACAGTTATACCGATTGGACAGAAAGATATATCATTTTACGCATAACAAGGATTTGAAATAAAACTAAAAGAGATATAACTTGACTTAGCTCCGTTTTCACAGAGGGTACAGAATTATTGATTTGAAGTTATTTATTTAGTCGGTGCGGTGATTATAGCTCTGATCCTAAACTAAAACAACAAAGTAAGTGTGTGGTTTTATGAAACCACGGTAAAAGTGAAACTTTACAGAGGACGAAACGATCATGGCTGCTCTCGCTACGGTACAGAGGAAGAAACGATCATACCGTCAGACGAAAGCGACCGTAACGCGACATGCAACACACAGACAAAAAAAATTTGAGACAATGTAATAAAAGTTAAACACACAAATAAAAAAAACCGGCCAAGTGTGAGTCGTACTCTCGCTAACGAGTCCCAACTGAATAAAAACCGGCCAAGTGTGAGTCGTACTCTCGCTAAGGAGTCCCAACTGAATAAAAACCGGCCAAGTGTGAGTCGTACTCTCGCTAACGAGTCCCAACTGAATAAAAACCGGCCAAGTGTGAGTCGTACTCTCGCTAACGAGTCCCAACTGAATAAAAACCGGCCAAGTGTGAGTCGTACTCTCGCTAACGAGTCCCAACTGAATAAAAACCGGCCAAGTGTGAGTCGTACTCTCGCTAACGAGTCCCAACTGAATAAAAACCGGCCAAGTGTGAGTCGTACTCTCGCTAAGGAGTCCCAACTGAATAAAAACCGGCCAAGTGTGAGTCGTACTCTCGCTAAGGAGTCCCAACTGAATAAAAACCGGCCAAGTGTGAGTCGTACTCTCGCTAACGAGTCCCAACTGAATAAAAACCGGCCAAGTGTGAGTCGTACTCTCGCTAACGAGTCCCAACTGAATAAAAACCGGCCAAGTGTGAGTCGTACTCTCGCTAACGAGTCCCAACTGAATAAAAACCGGCCAAGTGTGAGTCGTACTCTCGCTAAGGAGTCCCAACTGAATAAAAACCGGCCAAGTGTGAGTCGTACTCTCGCTAAGGAGTCCCAACTGAATAAAAACCGGCCAAGTGTGAGTCGTACTCTCGCTAACGAGTCCCAACTGAATAAAAACCGGCCAAGTGTGAGTCGTACTCTCGCTAACGAGTCCCAACTGAATAAAAACCGGCCAAGTGTGAGTCGTACTCTCGCTAACGAGTCCCAACTGAATAAAAACCGGCCAAGTGTGAGTCGTACTCTCGCTAACGAGTCCCAACTGATTAAAAACCGGCCAAGTGTGAGTCGTACTCTCGCTAACGAGTCCCAACTGAATAAAAACCGGCCAAGTGTGAGTCGTACTCTCGCTAAGGAGTCCCAACTGAATAAAAACCGGCCAAGTGTGAGTCGTACCCTCGCTAAGGAGTCCCAACTGAATAAAAACCGGCCAAGTGTGAGTCGTACTCTCGCTAAGGAGTCCCAACTGAATAAAAACCGGCCAAGTGTGAGTCGTACTCTCGCTAACGAGTCCCAACTGAATAAAAACCGGCCAAGTGTGAGTCGTACTCTCGCTAAGGAGTCCCAACTGAATAAAAACCGGCCAAGTGTGAGTCGTACTCTCGCTAAGGAGTCCCAACTGAATAAAAACCGGCCAAGTGTGAGTCGTACTCTCGCTAACGAGTCCCAACTGAATAAAAACCGGCAAAGTGTGAGTCGTACTCTCGCTAACGAGTCCCAACTGAATAAAAACCGGCCAAGTGTGAGTCGTACTCTCGCTAAGGAGTCCCAACTGAATAAAAACCGGCCAAGTGTGAGTCGTACTCTCGCTAAGGAGTCCCAACTGAATAAAAACCGGCCAAGTGTGAGTCGTACTCTCGCTTACGAGTCCCAACTGAATAAAAACCGGCCAAGTGTGAGTCGTACTCTCGCTAACGAGTCCCAACTGAATAAAAACCGGCCAAGTGTGAGTCGTACTCTCGCTAAGGAGTCCCAACTGAATAAAAACCGGCCAAGTGTGAGTCGTACTCTCGCTAAGGAGTCCCAACTGAATAAAAACCGGCCAAGTGTGAGTCGTACTCTCGCTAACGAGTCCCAACTGAATAAAAACCGGCCAAGTGTGAGTCGTACTCTCGCTAAGGAGTCCCAACTGAATAAAAACCGGCCAAGTGTGAGTCGTACTCTCGCTAAGGAGTCCCAACTGAATAAAAAACATTTTTTCTGTCGCTCGCATTGATGTCTTTTATTATTAATTAATAGTTATAAATGTTCTACGACTCGCACTTCCCGAATTTTAGGGTACCGAACCCAGATTTTCGGGGTTAAGTTTTAGGGCAAAGTAGAAAATTAGAAAAAAAGAGTTTTACTAAATATGGTGTATGACATAAAATCAAGGAAAAATTATTGTGAGGATTAATAAATATTACAGAAAATGTACGAAAATTTACCTTCCCCGTCACCGCGTTGTCTCCGAAACAGCTAAGCCAAAAATTTTGATAAAAACACAGATTATAGACCTTAATTTAAAGATTACCGGAAAATCTAATTGAAATTCGATGGATCATGTGTCTGTCTGTCCATCCGTCTCATAGTAGAAAATAAAATATTGTAACATATTAAATAAAAGGGCTCGTTGCGAGGATTAAGTACATATGTATGTTTAACTTCTATGTGAATATTTATGTGTTTATTGCCTTCCTGAGCTTAGGAAAAGCACCTTTCCCCAGCCGTGGGACGTTATGTGTTGTTAACGCATATACAGGATTTAACAAAATTGGTGTAGGTCCCGTTAACTGGGGCTTCTACTCATCATACTGAACAACTTTTGTTCTACGACTTTGCTGAAATCGCAAAAAAAAAATTTTCTTCATACAAATCGATCAGCTGATCGACCAATTTTGTGCATTTTAGTACAGGGTCCAATATTTTTTTGAGAATTGACTATGGGTTCCCTGGGGAAAGTTTTTCAGTATGATGAGTAGAACCCTCAGTTAACGGGTCCTACACCAATTTTGTTACATCCTGTATATTTTAGAGAGCATCGGTGGCGCAAAGGTTAGGGCCGCTACCTCCTATCTGGGAGGTCGTGGTTTCCAAATCCCGCCACGTACCAATGTGTTTTCGAATTTCAATTTCAAATATACGTTATCTGACGCTATTACGGTGAAGGAAAACATAGTGAGGAAACCTGCACGCCAGCGGAGAAACTCGAAGGTTGTGTGTGAAGTCGGCCAACCCGCAATGGGCCTGCGTGGTCGACTAAATCCCGATCGCCCTAATTAAGGGAAGGCTCAAACCCCTCGACGGGGACGTATATGAGATGAATATATGACGATGCTGATATATTTTAGAAGAATTAAAGAAAACTTGAGGTGGTATATATTTACATTATCACAATAGACAAAATGCATGGGCAGGTAAAGGTATAAAACGACCAACGGTTTCAACTAAAACAATGCTATTTTATCTCCGTCCGGAGCAAAGCGTTTTAATGCCACTGGTGTGTTTCACAACCCACTCGCCACTCTCAATACCATTGTTCAAAACAACAACGTGTGGCACTCGGGGACTGCCGCGGTAAAGCTATTGCATAGCATTTTTTATCAACTTATGCAATTATAATTATTTATTTATTTTTTATTTATGCAGTATTTATTCACTATTTTTTGATGTTTTACTGTTTTCGTGTGCTCCTTTTGATTAAAGGACCATATAGTCCTTGGGGCGCGGGATGTTTATGTAATAAATAAATTAACACTAAGAAAGTTACACCAGTAAAATTGAATAAGTCATTTTAGTACCGCAAATCGCTAATAGATGGCACTGTAAGTTTTTAAAACGCGGTAACGTTACGTTACGCTCGGCCGAGCTACATGGTAGGCGGAACACTCCCCGTGTTAGGTTTTATTTTCGTTACGGAATTTCTTGATTCGGTCGCCGCGCTCAAAGCCCGCGATAAAAGCTATGCAATAGCTTAAAAATTATTGGGGAAATAAATATTTATCTGCCGTAATTATGTAGTAAACAATGCGCAAAGTACGGGCGAGCGGCGAGCGGCGAGCGGCGAGCGGTGTGCGGTGCGCGGGCGCTGCGTATTGCCGTTTTAAGCCCGCGCCGCGGAAAGCGACGAAAATCGCCGGCAAAAATAACACTGCAAGATGCCGCGAGCCGCCGACATTTCACCCTCCCTGCCGACGAAACGGCTCAACTGACACGAGCGTACGGGGAAAATTGGACTTACATATCTTTGTGGAGAGCAGCGGTGGGCGGAAAACTCGATTAGCTCCCCCCGCGCGCTATATCGGGCGCTCTGACGTCATCGACCGGCGCGCGCGCAGTATGCCCGAAAGCCCGCGCGACGCAGTTCGCGCCAAAACGACATGAAACAAAACTGAAAAAAAAATAACCATAAATTAATATGGTATAATTTTTTTTCATCAAATAGCTAGATTTTTAGTGCAAACCGCATTTAGACACGCCGATACGCGGTTCGTAGAGAAAATAGTGATTTCACAAGATTTGAGGATTGCGCTTTGTCTCCAGCAACTTAGGTGAGTTCAAAAATAATAATATTCTATGCTTATTTAAATCTTAACAATTTACATCATTTGCCACTAATTGTGGTTTCTTTCTGCATCTTTTCTGTATATCTTCTAGCCGTAAGTGGTCGGAACTACAAAACCAAAAGGGATTTTTTTTACACATTAGTAGGTATGAAAAAAAAACTGATCAACACTAAGCTGGTTTGCTTACCTTATGGTAGTACAATTGCGTTGGGGAATCTTGGTAATCCCGCTTCCATCTTCGGCATCATCGTCACTTACCATCAGGTGAGATGAAGTCAATGTGTTACCAAGTGTGGATAAAAAAAACCTGTTGCCGACGACTTAGTATGACTTAGTTCTCGTTTTATTTAAAAAAAAACCGGGCAAGAGCGAATTGAACTCGCGCACGCAGGTTTCCGTACCGTACCACCACACCTCTGGGTACAGGTACAACAACTGCAAATGTAATTAAGTTTGTATAAAATATTTTTAGGGTTCGTACATCCTATAAAATAGGAACCCTTATAGGATTACTTATGTGTCTGTCTGTTCGTCCGTCCGTCTGTCGCATCAGATTTTCTCCGAATCTTGTAGACGAAAAGGTTTAAATTTGGCTCATATGTAGAGATTGCTGACCCAATCATGGACATACAGCGCAAATGAAGGAATATTAATTTTGGAAGTAATTTTAGGGGACAAATTAGAAAGTTTAAAAAATAATAAATGCATCGTGTGACGTGTCCAATGAAAGGGTTTTCTGGAATAAATACAGATATACATCATACTTTTACAACGCATAGTTTAAAATATATATATATGAAAATGAACGAAACCTGAGTACTCCCCCTTATCTCCGAAACTACTGTTAAATCGGTTTTCCCTCTTTCGTGCTGCCCCTGGGCAGAAGCGGTCTGTGGTTTCACGGGGAACGATATCAACTTGGACTCGGGTCTCGGAGCGAGCCACGGTCATCAGTAGCTACTCACACATCCATCATGGTGTTTCTTCTCTTGATGCTTAGGCCCACATTAGCTGCTTCTTCATACAACGTTGCAGCTTTGCGGAAGCACCTTACATTTTCTAGAGATTAGACAAAGCTATTTTTCAGGTATGGAACCCTAAAAATGAAATAAAATATGATGTATATTTTTTTTATTAAAAGCCGTGACTCGTTCAAGACATTGCCAACTCTTCCAGGAAAATTAGTAGAATGGAATCAGGCTATCTGTTACCCACGTCCCACATACATATGTACACTCTAGTGAAGTGGGTTTCTGGCTCTTCCTACTACGTATTCGCAAGTCATAGTGATAATATATGTCGTCATACATTTCTCAACTAGTTTCCTGAAAAATAAAAAGTATCAACGGTTGTTTTTCACCTTCAGATCTCCGCTAGGTGCTTGCCTCCGGTTATACCTAAGTATAAAAGCTAGTTCGTTTAACTACCTGCTATCACTAGGGTTTAGGCATAGTATACTATGGTTTGGGTCCCGGGACGTCTCGTATCTCGAAGTCCCGGGAATTTTCGTAATTTTAGTTGTCTCGAGTCCCGGGACTTTCGGGTCGAGACTCGAGACGAGACAATATTGTCTAAATTGTTACACTAATCATTTTTATTTTCAAATACACATACAAAAACACAATTAAACCGACATCTGTAGAAAACGAGAGAGCATTCTCCTTGTCCGGTGGTATTATTACAAAAATCAGAAACAGATTGTCGGACGAAGCTGTTGACATTCTATTTTTTTTAAAAACCTATTTTATTAAATCAGCAACGAAGTCTAATTAATGTGTTTGATTGATTTATTATTTATATTATTTAATTATGAAACAAATATGTGATTATGTTTTTTAAATTTAAGATTTAACTGCTTAAAAATGAATCTATATGTGATTAAAAGAAAAAAAAAAAAAACATTTATTTTTTGTAAAAGACTTTGATTGTAGGCTGTCTTGTGTCACGGGACTTCGAAATTGTCAGGAATTCCCAATCCCTAGCCTGCATTCATCATCACATCAGCCAAAAGACGTCCCCTTGGTCAATATAGGCACACTGGACCGCTGACGGCTAGACGTAGGCCTTCCCCGAGTTTGGGGGGTTTTGTTGTAATCGCCACACTTGGCAGGCTGGCGGGTTGGCGATCGCAGTGTGCAGTGCGGTGTGGCACACCTACACGGAAAGGACTCTTTATTACCCCCCCATTCTCCAGTTTGTCCCTTAAACGACTTGCGACATCCTCGGGAAGAGATGGCGTGGTGCTATTCTAGAGCCGCACCACAGGCCTAGTTTAACTATCTACATCACGGATCAGATAAATAAGGTTGGATTGGCAATAGTCACACTTTTGTTTGAAAACCGGCGTCGCCGCCTGTCTCCCACCCATCAACTCCACTACACAAGCAATAATAATACATATACACGAATTGCGCACAATAATAAACAAAACACACTTGGAACACAGGGCTGCAATTGTGTCTCACACTATTTCGAAAGTCTGTACGTTACACACAAACACACGCAAATAAAAAGTATAAATCGTGCTTCGGTTAAGTATGATTGTCTAATCATACTTGAGGCGCGCCTGCCCAGCGCACATTTCCAATCCAACCTTATTTATCTGATCCGTGATCTACATAAACATATTATGATTTTGTAGAAGATGATTTGACATTGCGGCTGTCACTGTCAGCTGGCTGGCGCTTCTTGCGAGTCGCGAGGTCGGCCCTCTTGCAACATAACACTGAAAAATAGAAAAATGTGAATATAAATACAGCGTCCGAAGTTACGTCTTCCTGTCCTCGCCAACTCCGGAATACGAATGACATGTGTGTGTATGTATGTGTGTGTGTGCTCGGGAAACATTTGTCAGCCAATATTATGTTAGTCTTGCTCTCAAATAGTTATGTTAATAAACCAACTAACGAATATTTACTAAGTTTAAGCAGACATTGGAATACTAAGCATACCTCATTATATTTAGATAATGTTAGCAAGCATAGTATTCCTTTATGGCATTAGGCTTGTAGGATTGTCTGTTCACTACACAAATAAAACTAACTGATAACACTTTGAAATAGGTCTATATTAGATGAATTTGAGAAAGACAATAGTATAGAGAAAACTGAAGATTATAGGTAGGTTTAAGAGCGTAGTCGGTCTGCGCGGGAATTGAGAAATAGATATTTGAAGAAACTATTGCCGTCGCGCTGCGCCCGAGCAACCGAGTCTCTCCCCGTAGAGTGCGATAGGGACAACTGCTGCTTAGAACGATTATACCTACAAAAACCACGACCGCTCGACGTTTCGGATTTTCCTGTTTTCTCCTCGAAAACTAAGCCGATTAAATTGTTTTTGGTATCAAAATTTAAAGGAAGAATAGATCTATGCTCCTATCATTTGTTTTTATCTTAAAACTTTTCGAATTTCTTTGGTTGTCGTCTGATTACGGCGGTAAAAACGAGGCATTTTTTTAGGTTTTTGGAAAGTCATATTTATTTTTTTAATAATTTTTTGGAAAAAAAGTAAATGACAGGGGCATGCCTGCAATAGACCTAGATTTTTAGAAACAAAAATGATTACTCTAGACGCATTATCCAGGAAGATAATAGGGGAATACATTTGTATGGAAAAAATGCAGCCCGTCTATGCTCTTAATGAATCAGCTGACGTAGGTCTTTCGCGAGAACGGTTTAGCAGCACACACTGCGCTGGCCGCCGGAGAATGGGAGCCGGTGGCGCGACGATTGCCCCGCGCGCCTTCCTCTCCGCCGTTGTGGTCTGGACGGGTTCGCGGATAGTGTTGGGCACGATGTGGACTAGTGTTGTGCGCCACAGGCTCTTCATCCGACTTCCAAAAAGGAGGAGGTTCTCAATTCGACTGTATGTTGTTGTTTTTTTGTACGTTTGTTACGCGATATCTTCGCAGATTGTGAAGCGATTTTGATGATATTTAGGGTTCCGAATAGTTTCGCCATGTCTGTCTGTCCGTCTGTCCGCGGCATAGCTTAGAAGAGTACTAGAAAGCTGTAATTTGGTATGGATATAAATATTAATTACGCCGAAAAAGTGGTATAAAAAACCTTAAAAAATATTTTTTTAGTGAACTAAAAAATATATTTTTTACCCTATATACAGGGTGGGAAGGAGTATACCGACAAATTATAACCAAAGATTCTAATGCCTATTCAGACAAAAAAAAGTAATATAAACATGGGCCAGTAAAGCCTAATTTTCGAGATATTACTTTTTTAAATAATTCACAAGTTCAAAAAATGTCAAGGGTAACTCGCCCTAATAATATCAGATGTTCAGATGTTTATCTGACGTTTGTTGTCTTGAGCTCTAAATAATCAAGTGTCATACTCTGACGTCACTATGTAGAATAAGGTTTCGTTTAGAAGGGATTACTCTCGTTAAGTGATTTTCTTGTTCCAGAAATTAAGTAAGTTAATAAGGCAGTTTTAGACCCATGTTGATATAACATTATTTACTCGTAACATAATACCACCAGGAATCCATGATTAAAATCTGTCGGTATACTCCTTCCCACCCTGTATAAACAGATGGTGGTGTTGTTTTTGTTGGCGTACCTGCATACCTATCGTGTGGAGTATCGTTGAGCAGGCCTTTCAGTGTTTGCTGAAACCATTTAACGATTGAGGGATCCGTTTGCGAAATATTAAGCTTTAAAGTGCAACTGTTTGTTTGGGAGTCAAGTGCCCCCCCCCCCCCCCCCCCCCCCTACCAGCTGAAGTAACTGCTAGGAAATATAATCAATTTAAAAGGAAAACTATCACGGCTAAGTAGGCTTTCTTACTTTATCAGTAATAGTCAACTAACTAAAGGTGTGCAGTATTGTAGCAGATTTGTAAAAAAGTTCATAATTTAATTTTTTATAAAAAATATTCTATTACCAACTGCAATTATAATTTGGTTTTTAAAATATACATTTATCTTTTGAAAAGACTAAGTACGGAACTCTACTTTGCGCGAGTCCGACTCGCACTTGACCGGTTTTTTTTCTTTTATTAGATGGGTATGCTGCCAGAGTAGTCCCATATTTTTATCACAATCGTTGAAGTATTTCTTTTTAATTAACAAAAACCAAAAATAATAATGCAAAATTGTACTGAATTCGGTTTTTTTAACGTGTTCAGCGTTTTTTTTTTTGTGTTTATTCAACTCTCATTTTAGTTGAATATAGTTTACACCTAGTTTGATGTTAGTCAAATTAAAGAAAGTAAACAACACGTTCTAGAAGCTAATGTCTGAGTCAGTAGTTTGTGAGATTTACGTTATAAATAAATATTGTTTAAAAAAACTAAAAAAACACGCTTTAAATGCACATCAATCTAAAAAGTAAAAATCAATTCTTAATATAAGCTGAAAACAATAATAAACGAGAAAAGCGTGGGGGCTTTGTGACATATTTTTCGTATATCGAGCAACCCACCACGCTTTTTTCACAATAATACTAGTATTTTTCGTTCATTAATGTTTTCAGCTTATATTAAGAATTATTTTTCACTTTTTAGTTTGGTGTGCTTTAAAAGCGTGTTTTTTTTATTTTTTTTAACTATATTAATTTTACAGTTTTTAGTTCAGGATAACGAGATAAACGTACGAAATTATTGTATTGTCACTGATTCTTGACAAATGTACAAAGTTTGAATTAAATCTGTCCGTTTAAAGTGGGTCAAAATCGAGTGCAAAGGAGTCCGTTACAAACATACATACATACATAAATACAAACAGGTGAAGCTAATATAAGCGTGTTAAAAACCGGCCAAGTGCGAGTCGGACTCGCACATTGAGGCACTTTTGGGTACGAAACCCTACAAACATGTCAAAACATAACTTAGCAGTGATACATCGATATCCGTCACGGTCACTTCTCCACCGGGAAATGTAAGTTTGTAATCGCAAAAGGTATTTTTTATGCGATATATGTAACTACAAATTTACAGTTGACGAATTTTCTCTTTACTTGTGCTGTGAGACCGTGCTTGTTGCCAAATTTCATGATTCTAGGTCAACGGGAAGTACCCTACAGGTTTTGATTTACATGTATGTAAGTATTAAAAGTACGTGACATTAATGACCGTATCTTTTTATTGCTTTGACTTAGAAGCTTGTTTTCTTACAGCCCCAAAGGACCGTAGACCTTAGTATTTGGTAGGTATTTGTTTTGACGCGATACCTTCACGCGTTCCTAAAAGCTCTTCAGAAGTTTTCCAAATAGGTACGATAAACTCAAGGGACTCATCGCACAAAAGTTTGGGGGTACCCTACTGAAGAACTTCAAAACCAGCTCACTTAAGAGTCTTGTCTACAAACTGTTTTCGAGAGTCACTACAAATCGTCTCGCGCACAGTTTGACGGCTTCTAGCCTCCCGAACAAGCCGGCTTCCGAAAAGGCTTACGTACTATAGACCACATACTCGTATATACGCTGCGGTAGACTACAGAGAAAACGGAAGAGTATGATCAATTGATCAGCCACTATGCTTGGCGTTTGTGGACTATGAGAAACCCATTTATTCGGTCGAAACCTGGGCTGTGCTACAGTCTTTCCAGAAGTGCCGAATTGACTATCGATACATTGAGGTATTGAAGTGTTTTTATGAAAACGTCACCATGTCGGTTCGCCTCCAGGACCAGAATTCGAAACCAATCCGGGTGCAGTGAGGGGTGAGACAGGGAGTCATTATATCACCGAAACTGTTCACCGCCGCCCTGGAAAATGTTTTCAAGCTTCTGGACTGGGGTGGACTCGGCATCAATATCAACGGCGAGTACAGTTCGCTGACGATATCGTAGTCATGGCTGAGATTATGGAAGACCTAGGCACAGTGCTCGATGGCATACTTTTTTAAATATTTATTTTGGTAAATCGATTATAGTAACACATATTTAATTAAAATAATTAAGTAGTCTATTTATGGAGGTTGTATAGACAGACGAATAGCGTAGGCTTATTATAAGATTCCCGTTACCCGGTACGGAACCCTAAAAACTATGACAAATCTTTACTAAAGTCTGACACACGGATAATAGGTTCCGTCTTCTGCGTCTGCACAATTTTAATGATTTTAATTAACATTCAAATAAAAACCAGACTACAAGTACGTTGGCATGCAGCGCGCTGGCATGGGGGCGGCCAGCCTTCATCTCCTTTTATAGCATCAACGATATAACTATATCATTCCTCTCGAACACATACTCTTAACACCTTCGGCAATAGTTTATGATGTTCTACGATTTCTAGGTTAATATCAAGAAAGTTATTTCCTATTAAATTCTACCTATTTACAATGTTCCTTCTATTATGCCTGCCTACCAGTACAGAATAAAATTTTCATTTTATTATATCAGCTCGTATACGTCCCCACCGAGGGGCTCGAGCCTACCCTGAATCAGGGTGATCAGGCCTTAGTCGACCACGCGGGCCCAGTGCGGGTTGGTCAACTTCACACACAACCTTCGAGTTTCATCGCAGGCGTGTGCAGGTTTCCTCACGATGTTTTCCTTCACCGTTAAAGCAATCGGTTAGTATGTTACGTAAGTTTTGAAAAACTCATTGGTACATTGGCCATCCAGATTTAAACCCGGTACCTCTGGTTAGAAGAACCGAGTCGTTACCGGTTGAGCCACCGACGCTTTAAAAAAAAATTAAAATTTTCATTTGCCATCTTCAATTAAATCTATTTTATAGAACAGCATTTTTCTGCGTAGCTTTGCACGCTCCGCAGCACGAGCTCGCCACGGTGTACGCTTCTCGCTACTTCAATTACCCACTCTAAATGCCACTCGCGATCATTTATATATTTGCTACACAATTATCATATCATTCATCGCATAATCTGTCCGTCTTTCTGTTTGTAATTGTAAGTAAAAGTTCTCCGGTTATGCAAACAACGCACCGCGGCGCGGCGGGAAGCGATGAAAGTTGTGGTATATCGCGGAAACAAAGTTTAATTGTTTTGTTAATGATTGTGTTTAAAAACCATGCACTTTTGTGACTTTAAATTATTTCTTTCTTTAGTCGTTTCACTCTACACATTATGATCGTTGTCATCATAACGTACGTAGCACTAGTGACCGTCGAACAACATGCCGCCATTCTTCCTTCTAGGGGCACCCTACTTCCTGGTAGACTTACTTCTACGTGAATGTTACATGGACCCAGTGTTGCCAAATCACTTTGTCAAAAATACCATGTTACCAGGCTCAAATGAAGGTGTTCCCTGTACAAAATGGCCAAAAAGATTGAAAAAATACGGTGTTCCTTTAAAAGCACTGATACCGAAATTACGGTGTTTGTTTGAAGATTCTCAAAATTCATTACAGTAGATGACACTGGACAACACGAAAATACGGTATATCTACCGTAATTACGGTGTAGTTGGCAACACTGTAGGACCTGTAGAAAACCTACCTACATTGAAAAGATATCGCACTTACTTAAAACAAAGATTAACATGAAATGTACAATACTTATTCGGAATTGTAGAGTGAATACTAAGTAGGCACTCCTGTATTGTAACACTAACATGTACATCTACTCGTACCAAAGTTTTCAATGGATCCAGATGGATCTTCAATCTTTCCAAGCGACTTCCAAAAAGGAGGAGGTTCTCAATTCGTCTGTATGCTTTTTTTTATGTGTGTTACCTCATAACTTTTGACTGGGTGAATCGATTCTTGTGATTCTTTTTTATTTGAAAGCTAGTGCTTGTCGTGTGGTCCCATATAAATTTTATCAAAATCGGTGTAGAACTTTATTAGAAAATTAGCAAAAACCAAAAATAATAATGCAAAAATGTGCTAAGTTGTTGCGATGGAAGTCGGTTTTTTAACGTGTTTAGCGTTTTCAATTATCTTGTAATGGGTCCTTCGTTGGGATTGTTGCGTTGCACGCGTAGCGAGATAAATAACGTGGTGTATGGAGATTCCATTGATTTCATATATCTACGCAAATACTCGTACCACATAATTACAACTGTTAATTATACAACTAATTAACTAGCTGAGCATTCCTCCTCTCCATACTCGGACGCGCCTGTTGGCCAGACGTCGGCGATGTCGGCGTCCGCGCAGGCTGCTACAAGATCGCTTCATTTACAATCACAGTCGTCTGATTCTCGGCCCCGATGTGTGCCGATGTGTGCCGATGTGTTCCGATGTGTGCCGATGTGTGCCGATGTGTGCCGATGTGTGCCGATGTGCAGCGCACGAGGTGACTTTCTTTTCATGTTTATTTATTGAATTTTGTTTGACTTCCTGTTATCTGTGTGTATAAGTGTACCAGATCTAACTTCTTACTCTTTTGACCATTATTGTCAGCAAGAAGATCTTTCCAACAGCATCTGGAGCGAACGAAGATTATAACAATTATACATCGCCACAAAGTCGCCTGCCTATCGGTGTTCTACAGGATTCTTTTTGCAGGGTGTTCCTTGGAGCTTCACGACCTCATACCTCCTTCTCAATTTCATCATCGGACGACCAGGCGCAGGGACGGTTTCACTCCTTTGTCGTTAATGTTCCACATATACGCACGAAGTGTTTTGCTTCATCGTTTATCATGAGGACGGCAAAGGAATGGAATTCCCTGTCGGCGTCTGTATTTGCCGATTCGTTTAATTTAATAATCTTCAAGTCGAGAGTGAATAGGCACTATTAGAGCTTGCGTGATGCATCCTCGGTTGCATCAGTACTTACCATCAGGTGAGGTGCAGTCAAGCGCACTAAAATTTTTAATTAAAAGAACAATAGTACCTTTCACTCGACTGCCCAAAAAGGAGGGTTAAGTGTTTAGGTGTATGTAGGTACTTTGCGACGTCGGCTTGATGTATGTGGGTACGTCGGCTTGATGTATGTTGGTACGTCGGCTTGATGGATTTGTTTGTGCAAGGTGTCGTTAGATTTGTCTCAATCCTGTAAGTGACATAGGATATATTTTTACCCGACTACCCAAAAATGATCCTTAATGTTTTATTACAGATTATTTCCTCACTCGCTCGCTCCTATGGTTTCCGTCAGCAGTCTTGAAGTATAATACAAGAAGTATTTCGAAACCTAATTGTGACAATCATCTGAAATAATCAAAATAATGACTTCCAATTAGCACTGGTATTCCCAGCTATTAGTAGTACCTATCAGTCGTCTCTATCAATAATAATTGCGACAGTCAAAACTAATGAAAAGCATATTAATTCCCCAATCAATAATAGCTACTCAATAATAAAAATATTGGGGCACATCTGGACAGAAGCGAGAGTACGATCGATGATGATAATAGGTCGATCCGCAGCCGATGAGGCAATGACTCAATGAACACCATAAAATTATGTCACCGCGCGTGCCAAGAACTCATGAACGATTTGCTAAGTAATGAGACTGTACTGGTATAATGTATATATATATATATATATATATATAGATATATATATATATATATATATATATACATATATATACATATACATATATATACATATATATATATATATATATATATATATACATTATACCAGTACAGTCTCATTACTTAGCAAATCGTTCATGAGTTCTTGGCACGCGCGGTGACATAATTTTATATATATATATGTGTATATAAAGTTTTCACGAAAAGTGGGCATGTCGTAGTATTGGCCAGATCACGAAATAGATTGATTAGATCATGAAATGGCCGGGCATACCATGCGAAACGAGCCTAACCTAAACTGTTTTCCGCCACTAGGGGGGGAGGCTCTTCGACAGTATCATCATCAAGCCTAACGAACCTAATATCGCTCGCTTCGTTCGCTCAACTCAAATCAGATTGGGTATTTCATGATCTGGCCAATATATGCCAGGCTATTGGCCACTACATTTTAAAATAAATTTTCCACGCATTTTGTTGCAATTGGATCTTTCAGCTTTTTATGTATCATCTATTTTGAATTTATTTTTATTCTTGTATGTGTAAGATATTCAATAGTCATAGGTATCTAAGTACGCTTTAGTGGAAAAGCTCTGCCTTAATTATTTTTCGTGTCAGTGTCTCATGTTTGTTCTGTGCTTTCACTCCAACGCTGATTAAATTAATTTCAGGCGGCACTTTTTTGCATTTCAGGCTACGTTGCTTACTAGTTTCCTTTATTGTCTGACTATAGGATCCACAAGTCTCATACGAGTACAGTACCTAAATAGGTACTCTTCGGAAGTAAAACTACTGTCCTAATTTTTATCAAACGCTGACTAGAAAAATGTCCTCACTGTGCGTAAGAGCTCGAATGGAAGTTATGCCTAATCTTCCTTAAAACAAACTCTTGAACTAAATATAGGTCAGATCATTAAGCCATGATCAAAACACATCCCTCCATGCTTGCGCTTGCCCTAGTTTCTGCTACCTCCCGTGCGAGTGCCGTGGTGCCGTGGTGGCGTGGTGGCGTGGTGGCGTGGTGGCGTGGTCCGGCGCGGCGGCCGCACGCACGCAGCTCACAGGTCGTCCCGTGCCGATGGTAACCCGAGCCGACACCGACGGGTCGTTCCCCTGTGCTAATAATACGTCTAACGCCGATACCGATTACTTGCCAAATATAAAATCTAGTACAAAGAGTTGGATGTTCCGCGGATAGGTGCCGTCCCTGCCCGCGCCCGTGTAGTGCCACCCCTGCCCGCGCCCGTGTAGTACCGCCCGCGCCCGCGCTGGTGTAGTGTGGAGTAGTTAATTACCCATAGATACGGTTTACGGGCAGTTGTAAACATTCCCGAGCCGCCAACTCTGTTTTGCTACAGGTAAATGCGGTTTTAGTTCAGCATTTAATAGCCTATTTCACGTAAGTAGATAGATTACCTTCGCCTTGTTGTTCTTCATTCAAATAGGGTTCCTTAAATTCATTTATATATTTTATTAAGTCATGAAACAAACAGTCTTATTAGTATTACATATAAATAAATTAAAAACGACCTGGAGTTCCACTTAATAAAAATAAAACATGAAATATACGAGCCCGGAGAAAATATTAATTAAATACATAGGTTTCTCAACTACGTAAGTGATAATGTAGGTACATACTTTATCTCAACTATTTAGAAATTACAGGACACCCGCTCCGCCTCCGCCTCCGCCTCCGCATTGTTTGCGCAACATCATTCTGCCGTCTTTGTTGCCCTCCGTCATTTTATAACTTATTTATATAAATACGAGTAAATGCTCGACTCATTTGTTTTCACCGTACAAAACAGAAAAATACGCAATGAAAGGGAAATTTCACAAAGTAAAAACGTGGTTCGTGGCCTCACAAAAAAACTGGCAAAAGATGAAGTTTCCGCCACTCAACAAAGAGACGTGAGAAAGTGTTTGTGCAGCCTTGCCTGGTCATTCTCGGAGCCCGGAGGCGACGCGACGTGACTTGCCAAAAGACGTGTCACGTGACCTACTGCCGAACTCAGACCAAGTTTATTTACCAACAATAGCTAATGAAACGTGACATAACTAAAGTTTTCAGCGGTCGGGTGAGACCACAAAGAATTTGTGGAGGTGTTAACGATCTGCCCGCTGTGAGCGCTGTGAGCTTGGCACATACTGATCCCGGAAAATGACATGAAACCAGCAAAGGTCGTATCGGGCCGCACATAGTGAATTACTGGAAAATTGTTTGTCATTTGTAATCGGTAAAAAACTTCATCACCAAAATAAATTTTGTTTGCTCCTTTTAAGCAGAGTTCAATATTTTGTAAATGCTACTTTAATTTGAAAATTGTTAATTTGAAAAGGCTTTAAGATGACTTAATCCGAGTCAAATCAATGCGGGCTTCGACGCGGCTGTTACGTTGAAACCTAACGCCCAATTCTCGATTTTTACATGTTTTTATTAATTTTCTTCACTTTTAAATAAGTTTTAAAAAAATGTGTTCAATTAAAATGAAAGTCCTAAAGTCACCGATTTTTGTGTGTTGGTTTCATTCAACGTTAGCTATTTGTTTTCGAGAAATTTTGCAATTAATGCCAAAAACAGGGTGTACTGTATATTTTTTACATCAAAAGTGGTATTATTTTTTAAATTATATTCAATATAATCGATTTTTTATTACGTTAAGTACATTATATACTTTTTCCATAGTGATAGCTTTACACATTCTTTCAATAATTTGAATTGAATATTGTCATTTGACCCATTTTAAGGCCTTAAAGGAACGTTTAATTTTTTTCATAAGACCTATTATGCTATAAGACCTATCAAAAAAAACTTCATCTCCCTCTAACAGTAGGGGAGGATATTCTAAACTTCGACATATTGAACTTTTCCAATTTGGGTCATAACTTTAGGTCTATCTAATAGTGGCAGAGAAAATTGACTGTGCATCGGACAGACAGACAGACGGACGGACTTGACGAAATCATGAGGGTTTCTTTTTTTGCCATTATGGCTCCGGAACCCTAAAAAGGGAAGATGAGATAACTTCAATTAGAATGTAAATTTAATTCAATTCAATTCAATTATTTATTTTCAGACAACAGTGATCCATAGCTTGTTAGTAAGACTTAGCCTATGTTATTAATTATTTTATTAATAATTATAAGTATAATGCTATGGTAATTCATATTATTATCAAATACTAGCAACTTCATTATTGGCAATAATCGAAAATTTGAATTGCTAATTGAAGCGAATACAAATAATTGAAGAAAACTATCCTTTATTTTACTGCCAATACTTGTTACCTCTATCACTCTTAATTAAAGCTCTTTGTCCATTTAACTATCACATCATTAGATCAGGTTCTTATCGATAATAATACTTCTATGAATTTTTATCGTGGCTTCCTTCTTCCTTTCCTTCGATTATGTTCTTCATCGCTATGCTGTGGGGTAATCCCATCCTTGTCTAGTCTCAAAAACGTAGTCGATTCCTGCGAAGTCATGCGCACAGAGTACAGCGCACAGCCGATGGCACCGCGCCAGACTACGCCACGGGGCTTCGACCTGCGCGCGCGCTTCCTTCATCGCCGCTTTTGGACATCTCCACCGAAGGCGCCCACAGCCTTGTCTGTCTCTCTCACCTTCATTGGACAAAGGCATATTGTTACCTTCATATTCCCTACTCTTGGACAGTGCACAAATCCATAAAAAAATTAGATCACCTACTTAATTTTGTTTCAAATTTTGAAATTGTAACAAAATAAGTAGCTGATCTAATTCTAATCTAATCTACAAATTACTTAGTGATTAACTTTAACATCGTTCATGTTCGGTGACTGACTTTCCTTATTAATATTAAATAGGTACGTGGTAACCATTCAAATTTTTCCAAATAATAATACAGCGATAGGATAAAGTATGTTCTGAAACTAAGTATTGCGTAAAATATTTCTCACGCCTTATTTTCATTATTATCATCATCAATCCATAATGCTTCGACGTTGGACAGAGCCTTCCACAAGAGACACTTCTTTCCTTTCCTCGGCTCTGTCATAAAGCTGCCTCGAGCAAACTTGCGCAAATCATGGCTGCATTCATCCGGGGGGTGGCGTCCCAAGCTAAGCTGTGAATGTCCAAGTTCCAAACGTATTCCAAGTTCGTCATGAAAATTATGAGTTCACACTGATCTGGTGAGTGACATCTTGTAAACATCACTTCTATTGTTTGCCACGTGTTCTCTGATACGCATTTTCTATGGATTATTTTATTTTGGCTTCGGTACGCAGCCACGTATACCTACTTCATCATCATCATATCAGCCGAAAGACGTTCACTGCTGAACGGAGACCTCCCTCGAGGATTCCAACAACGATCGGTGCTACGCTGCCCGCCACCAGCGGCTTCCCGCGACTTAGGTACTAGTTTATCTTAGTCTTGCCGCCAAATATCAATGTTGATATCATTGGTGTGTTCCGGCATGAAGATAAGATAGCCAGTTCTCCATTGCGTTGGGGAATCTTAGTAAGCCCGCTTCCATCTTCGGAAAAATCGTCACTTACCGCCAGGTGAGATGTTGTCAAGGGTTTACCAATTGTGAATAAAAAAAAATAAAAAAAAGTAAATTAACAATGAAGAGGTTAAGAAGATACCTAACTACGAAAAATAAATAATTTCGCGAAAGCATTTGTAACGTCACGTACACCGTTGGGGTAGTAAAGTTCTCGAGTTTAGACCGCACACGGAAGACGTAGCGTAGGAAGGCCTCCCACTCGGTGGACCAAAAACCTGGTGAAGGTTGTGGAACGCCGTTGGATGCGGGAAGTGCAAGACCGGTCGTTATGGATATCTTTAGGGGAGGCCTTTGTCAACGTATAATACATGAGCCTTTTTTCTTAGCGTGTCGATGGCAGACACTACACTGTAGCAGCCCAGAATTTGGCCACGTTAACAGCATTATCAGTCGCTGTCATGAGGTCTTCCTGCGTGCAGATGTAGGGGCACGCAGGGCACGATGTTATAGAAACAGGCCTTTCTATCGGCTGATACGCTGATGGTACACATGTCATTCAAAGGTCACCAATGGTGTATGTATAGGTATAAATAGACGCGGTATGAATGCGCAGTAGGCCAGACGGTTGGCAGGTCGCGCGCGCGCGGTGGCCGCGGCGTCGGCGCGGTTTCGGCGGCGCGTTCGTTTCGATACAAATGCACTGTTGTTCATAGGATTGATTCGACGCAGTGCAGCACCATGCTTGTGCGCTTTTATATTGATGTAAATGCAACAATCTACTTTTTGCACCCTTAAAGCTCAATAAACACGCGTTCAAGAAATATAGTTATTATTCTACATTGTAATTCAAGGGGGCGCTTTCATTTCACTTGGGCCAATCTTCTGCGTGTCTATTAGTGCGGTCGTTTACATTAGGATATTTTATTTTTTATTCTATTTTATTTGGGAAGTTTACAGCTTAAGTAAACACTATGTGATACCATTACTATGAGCTAATAAAAAAAACCTCCACAAATGGATAATATCATCATCATCATCATATCAGCCGAACAACAGCCACTGCTGGACAAAGGCATCCCCCAAGGATTTCCACGACGACCGGTCCTGCGCAGCCCGCAACCATCGGCTTCCCGCTAGCTTCACCAGGTCGTCGGTCCAACGCGTAGGAGGCCTACCTACGCTACATTTTCCAGTGCGCGGTCGCCACTCGAGAACTTTACTGCCCCAATGGCCATCTGTTCTACAAGCTATGTGCCCTGCCCACTGCCACTTCAGTTTAGCGATTCTGTGAGCTATGTCGGTTACTTTGGTTCTCCTGCGGATCTCCTCGTTTCTGATTCGATCACGCAGAGAAACCCCGAGCATAGCACGCTCCATTGCCCTCTGGGTGACCTTGAGCCTTCTTATGAGGCCCATAGTAAGCGACCATGTCGACATTAAGATATGTTGAGCACATATTGCTAAGTAAAGCAATCTGCTGCCTCCATCTTTGTTTACTTGTAACATAGACATGAGCATGAACTCATGCGCAAATCTGGCAGCGTGCTGGCATGGAGTAAGCGCCATCCATCATCACAAATCAGATCAGGAAACCAGCTCTGCCAACATACACGTCACATCACACATGAGCTACTCTGTTAGACGCATGATGACTCCGTGTTTACAATAGTAACGCACTACACCAAACGAACTCAGATGGTAAACCATTAGAACAAAGAGCTCTCTGTAAGAATGGATTTTCCTAGAAAAGGGATTGGGCAAGTTCATAGTTATTTGTTATACAAGAGTGCAAAGTTACTTTTTAACCGCGTGCTCAATTTTGATGACCGAGCAAGCGAAAATTTCAAAAATTAGAATCCTGAGCGTTAGCGAGGGAATCAATAGAGCAGGAGGTGAAAAATCTTTGCACTCGAGTGCAACACGTAACTTTTCATTCCACCTCAGCGGGGAAATTACTAAATGGAAAAAAAAAACATTTGTGCATTACAAACAGTTTCTGTCAATCCTGTTGGCGACAAATAAACTTCCTCGTCACTATAATCACTCATTTTAGGTTTTTCACTTGTTTTCAAGTTTCTTGTTTTTAACCTAAGGTTCTAACAATATGACGTGAAAAGAAAATGGCGCGCGCAAATCAAATTAAAAAAAAAAGTACACCAAGAAGGTTCCGAGTGCACTAGATAGTGATGACGCTGATATAGAGCGGGAGCGTAGAGTCCTATCCACTAGATAGTGATGACGCTGATATAGAGCGGGAGCGTCGAGTCCTGAAGGGTTTGACTCCTTAACTTTCATGCTGCTGAGATGATGGTGAAACCCAAGGGCTCTGTATTGGTTAATGAAACACATACATTATTTTTTGATAATTCCTATTGGCGATTATTAAATTATTTTTTTATACATAGAAAATCAACAACGTCATTATCCAGCTTTCACTCGTAGCTACCTCACGTAGATGTGTGAATATCTTGACATTTTAGTAGAAAATAAAAAGTTGAGGCATGTCCGCATTGTTCCAAATTCACAAATCCGTTTTTACTACTAAACTATTTCCTGGTGCTGCGATAGCAAGCAGTGTGACGCACTGTTGGCCGGAGACTATGCCCTGAAGCTGCAGCGCATATAAACTACGCCGCTTGCGTGGGCGCAGATGCGATGGGGAAAATGTGTCATAAGTTCATAATTGATATGACTTCAAACCAGAAACTTTTAGGTCCGATATCAAACAAAGCGGAAAAGAAAGATGTGTGATATCTCTATTTGAAACGCCTGTAGAGGAAATGTGTGCGAGGAAAATTTTGAGGTAGTGTGTAAAAATTAGATGTTACTTATACCACAGATTACTTCGTAATCTCCACTTTTTTTGGAGGATAATAGTTTCAAGCTCGGTAAGTAGTAGTATTCCTTGCATTCAATCTTTAAAAAAAATTAAAGCTTGAATTGAGTATTGGTTCGAGATGTACAATGTACCTGCATTGTAGAAAACGCCTCATAGTCTTTTACTCCATTCTCTGCTAGAAAGATGGGAAGATGATCTACTGAAAGGATGGAGGAGACAGGCTTGGAATAGATAAAATTGGAAAATTCTGGAGGAGACCTACGTCCAAGGATAACCTGATTGAACCGATTTCATAATATAATATTAAGCTACACTTTTTAAAATTAAGGTCAGCTAATAAAGGCTATTTTCATTTACTTTATTTCATTAAATGCTGAAGAGTTTGAAAACAAAGTTGTTAATATACCTTAATAAGTTAATATAAGAAGCAAATAGATTCATAAAGAGAATCTCTAAAAAGATTGCCGTTGTAGGGGAAGGGGTTGCCTTTAACGAATTTAGCTAGAACCACTTGATATTGCCACTTCATAGTACATTAGTAAAAGTTATCTACAACTGGCAAAGTTTCAACAATAATTTTTGAGGTTTTATAATGTTTCATTTTATGTTGTTTATTAGCTACCCTTATATAAAAACCCAGTTAGAATCATAAAACACATTATCATAAAACTCATAATCGGACCATTGAACGGACGAACGTTTTTGCCAAAGATTTTTTTTTTGTTCGTCTAGAGCACAGTTTGGGTAAAATAAGAAAGAAAACCTATGAAAATTTCAACTGGCTGCTTATTACAGTTCAAAAGATAAACCTCTTTATGGACAGATGGACAGATGGACGGGCGTAGGCTTAGTAATAAAGTTCCGTTGGCAGCCTTTGGGGACAGAACCCTAAAACATAGATGGGTACTTATCACGGATCAGATAAACCTTATTTATCTTATCCGTGGTACTTATACACTGAAAATGCAGAGAAAACATGCTTTACTTACATGCAAATAGCAAAAATATGATTATATCCAAGCCATCGTCGTCTGTTCATGGTGCCCTCGCCCGCCAGTAGAATAGACCGACCAAGCTATATAATAAATAACTGAACTGCGCGCGCGCAATAACACTCAAAACAAGTGCCTTACGACAATGTTTGCGGAACTAATGCTCAGCAGTCAGCACAGTGTGTGTGTGTAATCTTCCCTTTAAAGCAAGTATAGCTATTTACTCGTAATAAATAATACAAATGTTTTTCTGTTAGCTCGCAAAGTTTTATTTACCTACCCACAGTAGATGAAAAATTCATAGTACTTTGTATGTAGGTAATGTGTTCCTGTTTTCTTTCAAAGATTTATTTTCCAAATTTTGAAAAATCCCGGGATGTTTGTTCTAAGAATTGCTGTAAAACTACACTTGTGTAACTACAAACTTAGATCATCATCATCATCATCATAATATCAACCGAAGGATGTCGACTGCTGGACATAGGCCTCCCCCAAGGATTTCCACGGCCACCGTTTCTGCACTGCCCCCACTGAGTGGGAGGCTTGCCTACGCAAAGTTTTCCGGTGCACGGTCGCCACTCCAGAACTTTACTACCCCAACGGCCATCTGTTCTACGAGCTATGTGCCCCGCCCACTGCCACTTATAGCAATTCTGAGAGCTATGTCGGTTACTTAAGTATATTTAACAATCTAAAATGTCGATTATATAAATTAATTCTGTAAGTGTTTATGTGTAGGTCCTTAACTTATTTTCAGTTGCTCGAAAAGTGGTACTTTATATGCCAGTGTAATGTGCGCAAAATTGATTGTACCGCACACGTGCTTTTTACTTTGCCACTTTTTTTATTTCTAGCTCCGAGGAACATGACATTTCTAGCAAAAAGATATATATAATATCTAACCAAAGATAAAGAATATTTGTTCAGACTTTTAAAAGGAGAATTTTTAAAGATATAAGTAGGTTACATAACGCTTTAGTTGGTTAGATTCTTTTTGTGTTATATCTTTGTGAAGAAAGGAGAATAAATACCACGTCAGCCAACTGTCAGAAGGAGATAGATTGATGATGCATAAAGCGCATATATCTCAACAAGGAAAAGGTCATCTTTTCCAAGGAGGTTTTAATGCTTAAAAAACTTATGCATGCATAGCTAAAATAAGGCGCAATTTTCGTAAAACGGAATTGTTTTAGTTGTGAACATGAATTTAATCAATTGATAGTTAATTAAAGTGTGTTAAAAATATACTTATGTGTATGTATAGGAAAAACAAAGTGATATTAGTCCTTCAGTTATTTAAAATGAGCCACAAGTCGCGTAAAATGAACTTTGGTTGCCGAAACCTTGATAGGTATGTACCCATGTATTTTCTTTTTCTTTTGCGGTTCTTTTTTATTTTACCTGTTTTCTCACAGTTGTATTGAAAAACGTCGTATGATACACGGGTGTAAAAGTTAAATACCAAAAACTCGTGACGATGGTAAACCCTCTCCTGCGGCTTGGTCTTACAAATGTCACTCGTTTGTTATTTACCTTTTTACCACCCTTGTATTCTATTTATCTATTTAACCATATGTTTAACCATTCATAATGGGTAATAGTATGGTAATAAGTATGGTATGCCTGAAAAAGCTGCTATATAGTTAACCAAATTGTATATTTTTTTTTAACAAACATTGAAAAGAACGAGTGTTCGTTTTTTTTTATTAAAAATTTGAGTGCGTTGTGTATACACAAAAAAAGCGACTTTAAAACAGGAAACTAAGTTTTTTCTCGATTTCTCTGGGATACCATCATCAGATCCTGGTTTACTTACCATGATACCACCCTTGGGATATCTCCTTTCCAACAAAAAAATAATCATCAAAATCGGTTCATAAAGAACGAAGTTATCCGCGAACACACATAAAAAAATAAAAATATATACGGTCGAATTGAGAAACCTTCTCCTTCTTTTGAAGTCGGTTAAAAACTTTTCTTGACAAAAGACTTGCTTCATATCCTAACAAAACCATCTCTTTGATAACACTTAGTATAAAAAACCGCACACACATAGCAGCACATAGAAGTAATTTTTTTTTTTAATCGCTTCTAAATCGATAGTCGGGTTTTTTTTCGATAGCACAGATGAGATACTAGTTACTTGGTAATCGATAGTATAGACTGAATTTCGATTTTGTTTCACGGTCAGCGCGGTGCTCAAGCGGCGTCACCGATTACGCCTACGGGCGTTTCACACACTTGATACAATTTTTCAGGCGTTTAACATTAAGTATTTTTCATGTACGCTATAAATAGCTTCTAATATTAGCTTCTCGCGATATAAAAATATCAGGGTAAAAACGAGTGGGAACCGAGTAGATTATAAATTGTTAATATGTGAGAAAAAATCCTTAGATGTTTGTTCTTTACTTATGATGAATTACTGTAAAACTATTCTTGTGTACAACGTAAGATGTCGATATACAGTGTTTATGTGTTGGTACCTACTGTAACGAAAATAAAAGAAAATAGGGTTAAATAATAATTATTTTTTTTAAACCAGCTGTCCAAACTTTACAAATTTTAAATTATATTTTTATTTATTACCACAAAAATTCCTTTTCCATTTTTCAACATTGGCCATATAACCCCCTAAATTCTACGTATAATGTAACGGACCTTTCAAAAGGGTATATAGACCAACCCGCACTGGGCCCGCGTAGTCGACTAAGGCCTAATCGCCCTGATTCAGGGTAGGCTCGAGCCCGTCGGTGGGGACGTATATGAGCTGATATAATAAAGTGACATGTCTGTCTAGGATGCAAATGCTTGATTTTCCAGAAAAATGCCTGTCTACAGTAACAAAACTGTAATGAAAATAATAATATACAACCGATAGTTTTAACTATGATAGATAATTAGTTTAACTCGTTTTTTCGCACGCAGCGCAGCGCTCTGCCCGCGCGCCGCGTATTTTTGACAGTTTCATCATCTTGTGTGATTGGAGCACGTATGCAGCTTCTAGATTTCACTGAGACCCGCGAAATTCAAAAATGCCTATCTTAGCCTAGCACAGGCCGTACGCCTGTCTGAACCACTAAATGCCTGTCAAATGGTAGCCGCAGCAAATGCCCGTCAAATGGTAGCCGCTGCAAATGCCTGTCGGATGGTAACCCTATCTGCAAACTAACAGACTACCTGTTCTATAAAATTTCAAACTCCGATCTTTTGTGAGCCAATGCCGCCGCGCAGAATACTGTTAAATAAAAATAAAAACGGTAGTACAGTCAAACGGAGGGTAAGCACTGTTAGAGACGAGCTGGCGAGGCGAGGCCTTGCCCACTGCGATCCTACGTATCGAGCTAAATATACTCTACTCTTCCGATGTTTCACGGGAGCTTTATGTGAGTAGTGAGTAACACTCTATTCACAAGGTTTTTAAACTGATAGTATTTTAATGAATACTACTTACTCAATCGTTTGCTTAGCTTTTGTTGTCGGAAAAAAATAGAGCAGCTATACTTCGTGTGAAATATTAAAACAACATTTTAGTAGTTGTTCATGAAAAGTTTATTTTTATAAGTTTAAGTTTATAGCATTTAAATTTTCGAGTGGCGACCGCGCACCGGAAAACGTAGCGTAGGCAGGCCTCTCACGCGGTGGACCGACGACCTGGTGAAGATCACGGGAAGCCGATGGATGCGGGCAGCGCAGGACCGGCCGTCGTGGAAATCCTTGGGGGAGGCCTTTGTCCAGCAGTGGACGATTTTCGGTGATATGATGATGATGATTTAAAAAAAACAGGGGTGGCAAAGTATCTGACAGTTTAGTAGAGACAACGGTCACGTGGTCAGGGAGCATCAGCTGTTTAACGAGTTAGGTACTTATATAGGTACGTAATCATTTCTTTAGCAATTATTTCGCCAAGTTTATTTAATTCGATGTCCCAGCCGCGTCAGCAACCCTTAGCTTCCTCACTGCTACAATACGGATCTCTTAGACCATTGATCCATCGCACACGAGAGCAAAGTTCGCATTGAAAGCCTAATTAGCATTTTTTGTCCTCAGCAAGAGACAGTGCGCAGCGGCGGCGGCGGCAAACAAACCCAAGGGACAAGCCGTAACGTGCAGCACTTCGATCCTGAACACTGCTGGGACGAAAAGCTCCTGAAGAAGCATGTGAGTGCCCCTGACTAATCCGTGGCCCCACATTGTAGTCTCTTCTTAAGCACTGGTCTCCTGGTAATAGCGACAAACAAAGCCGGGCGACAAGCAATAGCTTGGAGCACTTTGAGCCTAAGCATTCCGGGATGAGGCTTCTGAGGAAGGACTTTTTAATTATTTTTATAAAAGTTACCGCACAACATTGAACAAGCCGAAATATTCTTTATGTAGGTAAGTAAGGAGCGTTCGTAGCTTTTTTTTATCCACAATTGGTAAGGCACATCATCTCACCTGATAGTATGTGACGGTGATTCCGAAAGTGGAAGCGGGCTTACCAAGGTTCCCCATTTTATTTACCAAGGTTACGCAATGGATGGATTTGACTCTTAGTGACATTTTTGTCGACCGTTTTCGTGCTTCGCAGGGCAGTTGGTGCCCAACCGTTGCTATTACATACTAGATGTCGTTCGTTAAGCCGTGTCAGACGCCTCATAGGGGGCTTGAAAAACTCCTGACAGTGGGGTTCGCCACTAGCCCGGACTTGGCCCTAGTGTGTGGAGTGTGGCCCGTGCCCCACCAGTTGGGACGTAATGGGTTGGTAAAGAGGTGAGTATATATAAAATACCTATCGTCTATTTTAATTCACATTTGCAAGCTGTTTAAATTTTACTATTGGCTTTAGTGATAATTCATAACTGAATGGCAAGAAAGCGGTGACTCAGCACACGTATGAGCAACCATCACTACACTGTGTTACACTTTCGCTATCACTCGCCACCGGCTGCTGCCAGTGCTGCTAGGGATTACAACTGCTCTGAAAATAATGTGACACTTCTCAGGCAGGTTCGTGATTTCAATTATAAAATCTAAATGTAATCTATCTAATAGATAACGGTCTTGCTATGATTATTCTAATAAAATTTGTATCATCAAATCAGCTCATATATGTCCCCACCGAGGGACTCGGGTCTAGTCGACCACGCGGGAAAACTATATATTTCACCACCGCCCTGGAAGATGATTTCAAGCTTCTGGACTGGGGTGGATTCGGCATCAATATCAACGGCGAGTACATAACCCACCTCCGATTCGCTGACGATATCGTGGTCATGGCTGAGATTATGGAAGACTTAAGCACAATGCTCGATGGCCTCAGTAAAGTCTCTCAACAAGTGGGTCTTAAAATGAACATGGACAAGACGAAAATAATGTTAAATGTCCGTGTCGCACCCGCCGCCGTAAAGGTTGGCTCTACATACACTGGAAGTTGTTGACGAATATGTATTAAATTATGTATTCAAAAATATATTGTGGCCAACAATCTTACTTAATCATACCTAATGTCATGAATTGATGAAGTACATAACTAAATTTAAGCATTCTATCTTTTTCTTTCTGTATCGAAGAGACAAGGACCATAATGCTTAAATTTAGTTTAGTCCTGTCAAATACGCTAAATCGGTTTGCACTGTTGAATAAATTATTGTTCAAAAAATGCGAACACGACCTATCCAACGAAACCCCACACCATGGGATGGACGAGAAAATGCGAACACGACCTATCCAACGAAACCCCACACCATGGGATGGACGAGAAAATGCGAACACGACCTATCCAACGAAACCCCACACCATGGGATGGACGAGAAAATGCGAACACGACCTATCCAACGAAACCCCACACCATGGGATGGACGAGAAAATGCGAACACGAGCTATCCAACGAAACCCCACACCATGGGATGGACGAGAAAATGCGAACACGACCTATCCAACGAAACCCCACACCATGGGATGGACGAGAAAATGCGAACACGAGCTATCCAACGAAACCCCACACCATGGGATGGACGAGAAAAAAAATCACCCCCAACATTTATGTGTAGGAAAAAAAATATTTTCAAGATTTTATTCTATCACTGTCAGCGTGATTAATATGTATAAGTACCCATGTCAAATTACAGCTTTCTAGTACTCAGAGAAAAAAACCTAACCACTCCGGGAATGCCGACAGAAGTGAAAACTTTTTACGGTTTTATAAGTTTTGACCCTGCGAGTGTACCTGGTAAGGTGTCAGTAAAACGTAACGATGCCTCGAGTTCAATGGTTTTTTTCCATCTCAAATTACAGTTTTATAAGTTTTGACCCTGCGAGTGTTCCTGGTAAGATGTCGGTATCGGTGTCGGTAACTTAACGGTGTCTCGAGTTCAATGGTTTTTTTCTCATCTCAAAAAATGCCCATCGCGCCTAAAGAAGTTTTCACTTCATTAAAACGGACGGAAATGTTCCTCGTTGTCTACGGAATCCTAAAAATAATTTTTCTGTCACTCACCTTGATGTCTTTTGTTTGAAATGAATATGTATCATTGTTATAGTTTTGTTGACATGTGGTGGCTGGAATCCTAGGTGCACGAGTTTGACTTGCACTCGGCCGTTTTTTTTAATTTATTTTTGATAAGAGAAATCAGAATCTAGCGCTAATATGAAACACATGTTACTCCATGCCTCAGATTTATTGATATGCCCTCTTTGTCTCCAGGCATTGTTAGAGTCCGTTCTAAGTGAGTAGGTATCTGTGACAGAGCCGCTTCCGGCCTCCACGCGGCGCGCCCGCGCACGCGCATGTCTCCACTACACACGTAACGTACACGTACCTACTTATAGTCCGCCGCGTATTCATAGTGTACGTGTCGCTCGCACAGGTACTACACAGGGTTCTAGCATTGCTATGCAATGATAATACATTGATGTGTGATTTTAGTACACAAAGAGGTTATAAAGACAGTTGTAAAAGAGACCCAACAAAACATAAATGTGAAAGGGGGCCAAGTTCGATACAAAAAACAATGCGATCTAAATGGGTAGGTACCTAGGTAGTACCTGAATCATAGCTACGGAACTTCAAAAAGAAATATTAATTTTAGACTTATCCAAGTAATAGGGAATGAATGTACAACGGTTTTCCAAGCTTGCCAAGTTTCACCATTTAGACAAAGAACATAATAAATTTTCTTTTAAGCAACTGAAAAACGTTGTACATTCTTTATTATTTGGATAAGTCTTAAATAACTATTTCTATTTGAAGTTCCATAGCTATGATTCTTGAAGTACTAAGAACTTGGTACCTAGGTACCAATTTAGATCTCTGTATTTTTTTTGTATCGAATTAGGCTCCCTTTCACATTTATGTTTTGTTGGGATATCATTATTTTTTTTTAAGTAACTCTTTATTCAAGTAATTTTTTCCTCACCGTAAGAGCGTCGGATAAACGTTCATATGAAATTGGCGGACGCACTGCCGTGCGTCTAGATATACAAAGATGCAGGTTTGTAGTATATCTAAATTAGTTAGTACTTGTGATCTCCGGTTACAATTTTTTTAACAATGTTATCTGAATGTGTTCGTTCAGGTTATTTGTTTGTTTGTTCCATAACTCGTCAGTTTCCCTACTCGTCAGTTTCATCGAATTCGTTAGCTGGTCAATTTGTTTCCTTAATTCGTCAGTTTCCCCAACTCGTCAGTTAAAGCAAATCGTAAAATATTTCACGAGCGAGCGATGTTAGGTTCGGTCAGGTTTCATTGTACAAAGAGCCTCCCGGTAGAACCCCAGATTTGCTTTAACCGAAGAGTTGGGGAATCTGACGAGTGAGGAATGAGTGTTGGAAACTGACAAGTCATAACGTAATGGGTATAACGTCATAACCCGACTCGGTTTGTTAGACTTTCTAAGTAGGATAGGTAACAAGGCTTGAGTATCACTTTTTGTAAATAAGTATCTAATTATTTATTTACAAAAAGTTCTACTAAGTCACATCTATGCGAATATTCGCTGCGTTTTCTTAAAATAAAACGTAAATAGGTATTTGATTTTACGGTTTGTCTGTTAGTGGCGTGTATGTCTCTTTTGAAGCCACGTCAAGCCGCTGGTGATGGTTGCTAAAGCCTGCCAGATGTAAGGTACGGCATAGGCGGCTCGCAAACTTCGCCACTAGCCCTGAAACCTCCTCCAATCCTAACTTGGCACCCGTGTGTGGAGTACAGCGTGATCCTCCCGAAACATGGGATGAGAGCCATGCCCTGGCAGTGGGTACGCCCTGGCGCGGGCTATCAAGGTAACGTACCTCGATGGGTATCCGATTATCACTAAGTGACTGCAACACATTGGCTCCTGACCCATCTACCTACACTTGCTGCGTTCGACTGGTTGCTCCACGGGGACGGAACATTGCCCATAGTACAACTATTAGGAATACTTTTTTTATTTTTTATGACTCGGCACACAATTGTAAGGCTATTGAACAACTGGAAATTAGTTATACTAAATTAATTATTATTAATGATTTCAGTTGGAGGAGAGTACTGACTACGAGCAGCGAAGACGCCTGCGCGCACGCATTCGCTCACTCATGGCGGAACAGGAAGGTATGATTTCAAAATGTTTATTCAAAATAGGAGCATATTAAACTCTATCAGATGGTTTTAATAGTTATTACCTATACAAAATGTCATATGTGAAAAATAATAAAAATAAAATCATTGATATAAAACTAATTGTCAGTAGTACATAAGTAGATTGCTCGTAAATCCTACCATTTTGTTAAAATATTCAACTAACATTGTCCGGAGACGTCCACTATTGACCTCCACTAAGCGTGACCCTCACCTACAGGCTCAGATAAAAAATATATGTTTTCAATCTCAGCCATGGCATGCATCCCACACTTCCACTGAGTTTCAATCACAATAATAAAATGTTATTTTTACTTCGAATAAGTACTAATAATGTGAATGTCTGCAGCATGTGCAAGCGCGGTGACCGAGGCGCTGGCGGCGGCGGGCGAGGCGCCGGACACGCCAGACACGCCAGAGACTGCCGAGGCGGCCGACACGCGCGGTGAGTCTCTGCTGTTGCCGCTGCTGCAGGGGCTGTTGGGCGGCGGCGGCGAGCGCTTGCTGGCAGGGCTAGGCTCGGCCGGCGCCGACGTTGTGGCCGACGTGCGCCGCTCCCTAGCCCGCTTGCGTGCTGCATTAGCACCGCCCACCGACCATCCCCAGGCACAAGCCCTACTCACCCTCGCAGACAGGCTAGAGGACGCCCTCGAAGTCGCCGACCGCTTAGACGGCTGCAAGAAGAAACCTCGACGCCGCAGTCGAGCCAACAGACACACTGTTGGAGTCACACAGGAGGAACTACAGGAAGCCAGAAGGCTTGTAGACAGAAATCACTTGGGCATAAATGCAGAGCGAGAGAAAGTCGAATCGACTCCGTCGTCTGGAGGCAACTCGATCTCGATATCCAAGGATTCCAGTGAGGAACCGCCCACACCAGATCGTAAAATGAGCGTGGAAGAGGAAGTGAGCTTCCACGATGCGGTTTCCTCAAGACAAAAACAGCCTCCAGTGGCACACTCAGCCAGTTTCGAAGCTGGGCCGAAAGTGAATCGTGATGCACAAGTTGTCGAAAGACGAGCTCCAGTACCGAAAAAACCAGAATTTTTCAGGCATTCTATTGCTGATACACAATCGCAGCCACTGACTTCATCGGTGCTTCCTCGCATGGAGCGCCGAGACTCCAAAAGTGGAATTACAGCCATAGCGAATAAATTTAATGCCCAAATACAAAAGGAAATGGCACCACCGCTCATGAGGCGAGCTCCGACGCATTACCAGCAGCAGCCAGCTGCACCAACGGTGCAGCATCCACAGCAGAAAATTAAAGAAGAACAGAAACGAACTGTTCCACTTTACCAGCCTCTTCCTCCGACCTATAACTTCGCAGCGCCCCCTCCTGCCGAGGACTTTTCTAAACCTCTAAATAGATTTAGCAACAACAAACGTAACCGCATGAAGCGGGCGAATACCATAAGTTTTGGCAAACCATATGGAGGCTATCGTGTGGAAAGCGATACTGACGATGAAAATAGCCCTCGTGAAGGACCCTTGCTACCACCGTTCCAGCCTCAGACTGAAAACGATCGTAAATTTGTTGCATTTATGCAGAAGAATGAAGCAAATGGCAATGTTAACGGCCAAACTAATTGGAGTAGTAGGTTTGGTAATATCAAGAATACATTCGAAAACCGCGAGCGAGATGATCGCAGCAGGTCGTCAAGCTCATCCTCCGCCAAGCGCTTCTGGCACGCTGCAGAAGAGGCTCCTGGGCCTCGAACAGTCAGAAAGGCTCTCGGAGATGAAAACAATACTGAAATGATCAAACCACCATGGGCCGCTGAGCGCCTGGGTAGGGAATCGGTCCGCGGATATTTACCGCCCAAGCTTCACCATCCTCCCTCCGTACCAATGGTTCCCCCAACTCATCTACACATCCCGGAATCCCCCACCAAGCCGGTTGCGCCCCCACAGTACGCACCGCAGAGCATCCAACCTCCTCAGTATGTTCCGCAAAGTCATCCACCTCCATCCATCCCTCAATCCCCAACAAAAATAACGGTGGTCAAACCTTTTGTAGCCAAACCAATTCCAGTGAACCAATTCTCACATGCACCTATGTCGGCATTCAAACCTCTGAAAAAGGTCACCTCCCCAACAGCACATGTGTGGAGTCCGCCCTCTGCAAATATCGTATCCCCAACTACCGAACAGTCGCCATCCTATCCAATGGGTCCTAAATCATATGCTCCAAGTCCTCCCGCTCCTGTCCAAAACCCTCCTTGGGTCTCCGAGATTAATAAGCCACGACGAACTGTTAATCTCGCTTCTAAATTCGAGGGCGAAAAGTTCAATCGAGTACCTCCGCCACCCTCCACTCCACCTCGATTCAACTCGAACCCTTCCACACCACCGAGCTATACTCCTCAACACAACCCCAGCTACCCAGTTAGATCCATCCCGAGTCAGAACAACCTCGAGGCACCCGAACTCGTCAAAAGGATAGACACGTCGAGGCTGGCATACGAACCTCCCAGGCAGTCTTATGAACACCAAAAAGGAAGTTACGAACCGGGTAAAATAGACGCGCAGAAACTACAAATTGAGTTTTACGAGAAACAAGTTCGTGAAAAAAATCGCCGCGAAATCAACGGCTACCACGAGCCATTGCGGCGGCCCCCCACGCCCGCGCAGCCCACCTACACTGTGACCGACTACACGCCTGCTAACCTCGTCTCCACTTTTGTCCCACTTCAGCAGACGCCAGATATCGAAAAGGCTAGAGTTCACAAGGTCGATTACTTACCCGATGTTGTCATGAATGAAACCAATCAACCGACACAGACGTCACCTTACGGCCGTCGTGCTCTATCAAGTCCCCGTGGATCTAAACCCACAGCGGCGATGCAACCACAGCAACAGAACGGCGACACGCACCATACGAACGGAGGCGGCGAGGAGACCACAGAGCACTGCAGCGTGGAGACGCGCGTGATGCGCGGGCCGGTGCGTGGCGCCGCCACAATTACGGCGGGCGTACGCACGCGCCATGACGACGACGGCGCCGCCTCCAACCTGCGTGGCGTGCTGGACAAGTTCTCCGCCGCCAAGCGCGACAGTGGGGCCCAGGAGCGCAGGAAGCGCGAGACGGTGCGCTCGCAGGTACCCGCGCCCCCTCTGCAAAACGGCCACGCCCCTCCCGCGCACGCGCACGCACCCCCTCCCACCATCGAGCTCGCCCCCGCCCGCAGCCCGCTCGCCGCGTCGCGCGAGTCACTGATCTCGAGCGAGTCGCCGGCGAGCTGCGCTTCGGCGTCCAGCCCACTCGCACGCTCTGGTTCTTGGACTAAAATATCTGTACAGCAACCCGCATCCAAGTCACCCTCCCCCAGGAAAATCGTGTCACGCGCTAAGTCGATGCACCTTTTGTCTTTGCCGAAGTTGTTCGAGGGGGGGATAAAGAGTGAGGAAGTCGATGTCAAGAAGAAGACAGTAGAGGCGTACTTCTCGGGTCAGACGAACGCGAAGAGCAAGTCACACGCGGCAGCGATCCGAGCGCGCGCTCAGCGCTCGCAGACGCAGGCAACAGCGAAGGGCGCATTCGCGCTGGGCCGCAGCCGCACCATGCCCACGGTCTCAGAGCTGCAGTTCCTCGACGAGAGCAACGCGGACGACGCTTTCGAGGACCTGGTGTCGGGGCTGGCATAGCCGCGCTGCATACTACATTCCACTAGTTAGGAGCGGAGACGAGACGCGCGTGAGTCGTGTGTGTGTGGGCTGCTGCTTGTGTCGCGCGCATGCCGTCCCGCCCCGCCCCACTCCGCCTCACCCCCGCGCCAGCCACGTGTACATATACCGTATAACTCAACTCATTTCACGAGTCCCGTAACCGTTTCATTTTGACTAATAGCTTTTAAGTATCGTTGTACATGTAGGTACTGTTTTGCTGTTGTGTTTCAAATGTTTTGAGTTACCCATGTTGAACGTTTTTGTGTTTTGATTCACTGTTTCATACGTCAAATATTATAAAATATCGCATTATCATTACAGAGGAAGAGGAAGTGACTGTAACATCAAGCGTGAGGAGGAACTCGTCCGAGAAGACCGAGAAGACTGTTAGCAGTAGCACTACCACGAAAACTTCTAAAGGTATGTTGAGAAGAGAATTAAGTACCTACAATGAAACCCTGTAAATAAATTTCAAAAAATGAGATGAAATTTCAACTCTAATTGAGATTCTTTGATTTTAAACCGACGAAAAACGAAGAATGTTCTGAAGTCGACGCGTACATTTTTTTAATATATGATCACGCATAACTTTTTACAGAATTGTCCGATTTTGATAATTCTTTTTTTTATTGGAAATGGTATACCCCGAAATTGGACCCATATAAATTAGAAAAAAAAAACAACCCTAAGGGTAGGAAAACAGGGGATGATTGATTGTTCACTCACTGATTGTAATGTATGACCACGCATTTCTTTTTACCCCACTACGAAAAAGGGAGGGTTATGTTTTTGTTACAGAGTAGTCCGTTTTTGATGATTCTTTTTTTATTTAGAAGACAAAAGTGCTTTTAAAAAGATGCTGCACTCATCAGTATATTTTAGCCACAAAAAAATTAAAAATAAAAACTTTTTAACAAAAAAAATACCGACGAAAAAAGAAAGGAACTGAAAAGCGAAAAAGAAAAATAACCTTTGTAGTCTAACTGAGCTCCTACACTTATGTAAATATCTAAATAATTTTGATTCGGTGCCAAACAAACAAACGAAACGTTTGGCAATTGCCAAAGTGTAGAAGCTGAGTTAGACCACAAAGGTTCTTTTTATTTTTCGCTTTTCAGTTCCTTTCTTTTTACGTCGGTTTAATTTTTTGTTAAAAAGATTTTTACCAAAACATTTTCTGTTTTGGTAAAAATGTGATAGAGTAATTACTTTACAAAATCCTGTTTTTCTTACGCAGTGGTCGAGAGTATGGCTCGGCCAGCTCCTAAGCCCGTGTCGCCATTCACCAAGTTCCGGCAGCTGGAGAAACAAAATTCCACCACTACCCCAAAGTAAGTATATTTTTATCATTCCACTCAATTTGTACACCACTATAACTATTACGTCCTTCGCAATATGAAACACGAACAGATCATCCATTCAACACAGAAACTGCGACAAAACAATATCTAGTTTATACAAAAACTAATAGTATGGCTTGATACCTATATGATACGTAATTTAATGCATCATATTTATTTTGGCAGCCATATCTGTGGATACCAATAAGGATTATTACAAGTAAATATACAGTTGATGATATGCATAACATTCTTCATATTTATAACATCTGTATTCAGTAGCTTTATTATTTTTCGCGTCATTTGCGAGAGACTGCTCAGGATAAGTTTTAGAGCTTGATAATCATACATTTGTGACGTTGAGTACCTTTAGACAACTGAATTGCTCTCTAAGGAGCCTTCGTGCGTACCTACATAACATTCTTTATCATAAACATCAACGTGCACACGTTCATTGAAATTGCCTGTCCCAAAGCAGTCGCATTAAGTATTAATATTCTAGTGGAATAATATCACGCGTTTATTAACGATATGTAAATAACAGCGACTCCTAATATCTCGCACAAAATTTTCAAATGGCACCCGAATATGACATCGCACGACTAATACTGGTTAGAGAAGAAAGAACTAGAACTAACTCGAGCGAGATCTAGATTATCGCGCAAGTGTATAACAATACGAGACTAACGTGAGCCCCCGTTGTAGCTCTCCAAAGAGCCCGCAAACCCCGCAGAGCCCGGGCTCTCCGGCGCAACCCTACTTCAAGTTCACCGACCCGGCGCTGCAAGCCAGCGCAATGACTATTAAAGAACGGTTGCTGCAGTGGTGTCGCGACAAGACTCGGGACTACGAGGTACACCACACACAGGAACAGCCACTTGCCAATACCCCACTGCGTTGCCGTCACAAAAAAATATCATCTATATAAATCCGTACAAACTTATGATGTTCAAATCGAAGGCTTTTCTCGTTTATGTATTATGGTTCTGAATTTTTGGCTCATTTAAAACGTATTGGGGTTATTAATGGAATTCTTAAAAGACAGATGAAAGTTTTGACGCTTACCAGCTCATTTCTACTTAAATAACCCTGGAAACCATATACAATTTTCATCTGTCTTCATAAGGCGATAACTACCTAAGTGATCGTGCTGTCCGTACTGCAGCATGACGAACGAGCCAGCGCACGTGCACCCATGTAACACGACACGCACTTACACACAACACGCTTATATAGCTTCTTTATGGCTGCTTATTTGTTTATTTTATTATCATCTATCATTATACCATCAATACCAACTACGTATTTATACATGTTCATCTCACGATCAAATTATATTACTTTGATTTTTCATATCAAAATGTCATTTTATATTACTTACTTTTGTTTTGAAATTAAACCTTATCACGAAGTTCCTTCTTTTCTTAAGGACTTACGAACGACTAAATACAATAAGCATGAATTATTGAACCTAATAATCAGTATCTACCTTTTTTTACTTTGTTTGTTTTGTCCCTGTGAGAGTACCCAGTGATGTGATACAGCGCATGTGGTTTTGTGTGGTTCGTGAGTTTTATGATCATTTGATAATTTTCCGATTGTGTGTTCTTTTTCTAAAGTGCCTCCTTTTCTAAACATTACAGAAAAAAAGTTAACTTTGCACTGACTTCCAAATACTGGGAGCACATAGGTTATGAGCACTCTTTACTTGTTACAGGAGATATCCTGTAACATTGATCCAGCTTAGTGTGACGTATTGTTCTCGGGGCACTTCTTTTGAGTCACTTAAAAATGCTACTTAATTATGGGATTTTTCTTGGGGCGACTTGTCTCTAAAAAGATACCAATTATTTCTTGTTTCTGTGCAGAATGTAAAGCTGGAGAACTTTTCGACGTCATGGGCGGACGGGCTCGCGTTCTGCGCACTTGTGCATCACTTCCTGCCCAACACATTTGACTACTCCAAACTGACTCCAGAGAAACGCCGGCGCAACTTTGCGCTCGCCTTCAAAGTTGCTGAGTAAGTTCCCTTTTTGTGCTCTGAACAAGTCTATAGACACTTATAGAATAGAATGATAGAATATAGTAAGTCTATGTTTCCACACACGAAATATGATAACATACAGCCCAGATCGCTAATGACAGAACGTCCCAAAATCATTTGGAGAACCATAAAGCAATTAATAATATTTCATTTTTCAGAGAGAAGGCGGGCATTTATCCCTTACTAGACGTGGACGATATGGTGGCGATGAGCAAACCTGACTGGAAATGCGTCTTCACCTACGTGCAGTCAATTCATCGCCGGTTTAAAGACCAGCCGTGACCGGTGCCCCCGCTAGCCGCGTAATGTACTCTAATCGACTATAGCGTCGCAGAAAAATTCCGATCATTATGACTTATGAGTTTCGTCAAATTACACTAGAAAACGTGTTTTACTGCAATTTTATAGTTGGTTTCGGGTGCAAAGGGAACATAAGTTAGGAGTAGTCAAACGCTGTAGTCACAAAAACGTATTATTGTGTATGTACCTAAATGGAAGAGTATGTTTTGTCCAAAGAACGAATGTTGTTGATATTGTTGTGTTATTGTTTTGTAAGATTTTTATCGTCAGTGTCCGCCCGAGCCGTTGTTTCTCCAAGCGCTGTCTCGTGAACAGTTCTCCTATTTATTGTAATCTCAAGATGTATGTGATTTTTATATTAGTTCTAAGTTTGACTAACAGTTACTACATTGTGAACGGTTACAATGTAGATCGTAGTTGTTAGATGATTAATTGCATTGTGTATTTTCGCTATTGACTTGTTCGGAAAGCGCTGGCGCGGGATCGCTTTGACTTATACACGCATAAGGAAGTTGCATCCGCGCACGACGCACAGTTGCCAGTGCACAGACCATTTCACTTTTATTATTTTAACATTATCATTAAGTATCGCTATTTTTATTATGATTTTATCTCAAATTGATATTAACAGCAGCTTGAAGTATACTTACCTAATTGCCTACTGATTTTAGAATTTATATTATATGACTTTAATTATTTTTTATTAGTACGAGTATGTTATATACTCGCACCTACCTATGTTAATTTATTTCGAATAAAATATCATTAACAAATTACTGGAATTTATTAATTAAGGTTAATACTGGACCTTTATTCGTTTTTCTTATATTTTTAATTCCCTGAACTTGACATTAACCTTCTCAGTGCTACTATCAACAAAAGTACAATAAAAAATATTAATGATGTAGTTACCACGTAAACCCATGTCAAACCCATATGCCCCGACTTCCTGTCATAATTTCAAATGCAATCGTCAATTTTTGCTTCAACACCAAAATGCTAAGCTTATCGCCTGCTATAGCAGGCTGTAGTTAAGCTCAAACTACGAAGCCGTGTGGATGATCACCATGCCCGTTAGTAGAAAGAACAGGACAACGTTGCGTAGTCATGGATCCGGCAGTGAGTAGGGCAGAGCCACCATGAAGGGGTCTGCGATGTTGGTGGCGCGCTCTGCGGTGAGGCTCCTGGCGCTGCCCACCACCGTCACGTCAGACTCTCTCGGCGAGGGCCGGTCTTCGTCTAGGGTTACGTGGACGTGCAGGGTGCTGTCGCGCCACGCCTGCCACGACAGCTGGTGCTCCTGAATCTTGAGCAGCATCCACGTGGTGAGCAAGCCGTTGAGAGCGCCTGAGAGAATTACTTTATATATCAATCAAGTATGTTTTTGTTGATTTGTGACCACAAAGGTACTAACAGTAGAAAAGTAGGTGCCTAATAAAATTATGAAAGATCTTACGTAAAACACATAATACCTGCATAAATAATAAAGAAAGAGTTGTGGTGACAGTAGATGTCATAATATGAAGACAACAAAACCATCGCTCGTGGATGTCTGTTGTACAGAGCTAGAGAACTAGGTGCGTGTAGCTCGTAGCCCGTAGGTTCTTCGAGTTCAAAACTAAGTAGTATATCTAGCTACCCACTGTGGAGCCAAAATGAACCCGAACAAAATCTGGCCACTCTATTGCAAAAGGTGAAAAGTTTTATAACCCAGCGTGTAATGTTATAGTTTCCACCCGCTTTTGTGATGAGTCGTCTTTCTGAGTCAATATTTATGTAGATTGTCTAAGAAAAGCTAAAAACTTATAAATACCGTATCTATCAATAATAAACAGGGTGTAACAAAATTTGTGTAGGAGTTCTTTACTGGCACTTTCTACTCATCATATTGAACAACTTTCCACAGTTACAATCAACTCTCACAAAAATTCGACGCATCATACAGAAATGCTCAAAATTTGAAAATCAGCTGATCGATTTCTAACTATGATGTTCGATTTTTTTGCGTGTTGATTTAGGATTCCTTGGAGATAGTTATTCAGTGTAACCAATTTGGTTATACGCTGTATAAAGTGTTGGGGCAGTAAAGTTCTCGAGTGGCGACCACGCACCGGGAAGCACTAGGCAGGCCTCCCACTCGGTGGACCGATGACCTGGTGAAGGTCGCGGGAAGCCGCTGGATGCGGGCAGTCGTCGTGCTGATTCTTGGGGGAGGCCTATGTCCAGCAGTGGACGTCCTTCGATTGATATGATGATGATGATGAATAAAATAAAATAAAATCTAATGCTATACACACTATGAAGTATGAAAACGTCTGCCAAGTCAAACGTACTGTTATACGGACCGATGACGCCTATCAGCAGCGAGGAGAAGAGGTTTGCTGCGAGGGCTGCGCCGCCACCCCTGCGCGCGCCGCTCTGCAGCACGACGTCGCACGCGTGCAGCGCGCGCGCCGTGCCGAGCACCGAGGCGGCTCCGAGCGCAAGCCCGCGCCATAGGTCGGCCGCGAGGGCACGACCACGCCCGGACATTGCCCACGCGCAGAATGACATGAGCCATGACCATCTGTGGAAACCACTCATAGTAACTAACATCTTCTAATTACACTAGATGATATCGTAATAATAATAAAGAGTCTGTGCTGTGCTCAGAGTCAGCCCGCTGCAAAGGCCGAGTCGCAAAGGGCCACCAGCCATGATCATGGAAAGCGCTGATTTTAATATCTCCTGAGTAAATCCTTACTAATATTATAATAGCGAAAGTTTGTGTGTATGAATGTTTGTTACTCTTCACGCAAAAACTACTGAACTTATCTGGATGAAATTTTGGTCCTTTATTAACATATAGGTCGTGGATTAACGCTTGCGGCTCGCGCACTGCGCACTCTCGGAGACAGTCATAGAAATAATGTTCACGCGAGCAAAGCCGCTGGCAAAAGCTAGTTACTCTATATTATTATATATCTCACAGGACTAAGGCGACCTTCAGTGCTATATAGTTAGAGGCATAGGTTGGCTGCTTACATGCTCGGACATTGCTCAAACGCAATTGAGAGACCTCAAATCCTTCTATGTCTCACAGTACTTACTGGAGGAGGTCGTACACCATCTCGAAAGTTGTCGTGTCGTAGCTAGCGAGGTCGACGACAGTAACCGCCCCTCGCTATCAACATGACCACGACCAGAGTGCATGACGTAACGGTGGAGTTACGGTGGAGGCTCTAAATTCTTGTTGGAAAGTGGTGCTCCACTGCAGCCAGCGTGTGAGGCAGAAGCGGTGCACGGCGGTGATCTCACCACGGCCACTCACGGGCGTAGCCCGGTTTTAGTATCGTGAGTTCCAGAAAATAAAACTACAAAAAATGCATGAAATAAAATTTATGTTAGTGAGAAAAAGGTTGTTTTCATTATCTAATGAGTCTAATGCAAACGCATTAGAGAATCAATCTTCTATTTTTCTTTTTGAATACCTATATCCACTATGTGATTCGCATCAACTTCTACCCCATAGTAAATATTCATCATAAGAGCCAAACGTGGCCAAACTGTTCAGTGGTTCAGCGTATATTTACTCGTTGTGTTGCGCGAGTATGCTTTAAGAAAGTAAGTAGTTTCTGGGGTAGCAGCGTAAAACAGGCAAGATAGCCAGAATGCAGCAATGCGTACCTTAATGTTTGCATAGATCTAGGCATTCGAAAACAGGTTATGGAGTAGTGGAGGCGCTTTTCATCACCGCTTTCCACACTTCAAGTCCTGCTTTGACTACAGGTGTACTTATTTCGGGAAGCACTGCCGGGCGAGTACATACAATTGTTAGGGTTTTCCATTTTAAATGTCGCACCTCCAGTATGAAAGCGACTCAATTCAAAAAAGCAACTTCTCGGGAAATCGCTAAAAAAGATTGTAAATTTATGCACCTTTATATTCTTTCGTCGATTATTTTATAACTATTTAAGCTAGCATATAAGTTTAAACTGAAAATTTAAAAGAAAAGATTTAGCTACGAATCGGTTGAAAAAAAAAGTTATTTAAAAGCGAGTATGATAGGAAAAAAAAGTTTTTTTTATTATTGAGTCTTTATTAAACCGAAAAATACAACAAAAATTTTGACTGATTAGAAGTTATGTCCTTTTTTGATTTAAAACAATGACTAATGCTTAGACTGTTTACGAGATATGTCTTTTTAATATTTATGAGACCACATACGTTGTAGTAAGTTTTTGACATTTTTATGATGGAGTCTCTATTATTCTAAAAAAATCATAGATTTCTATTAACTTTGTGAAAATTGGGTCATGAAAAATGAAAAATGTACAGTACATGTAAAACATAACAGTCATTAGAAAAATAATGTAAGTAATTACTGTTAAAGTTTTCAATCAAAAATATTAATAACAAACACTTTTGGAGCATTGTTGTCCTTACTGCTAGATAAAATCTTAGGCATTTTAAGTTCATATCATGTCAGGACGTCCACTGCTGGACATAGGCCTCCCCAATGGATTTCTACGACGACCGGTTCTGCACTGCCCGCATCCAGCGGCTTCCCGCGACCTTCACCAAGCCATCAGTCCACCAAGTGGGAGGCCTTCCTACGCCAAGGTTTCCGGTGACCATTACTCGAGAACTTTACTACCCCAACGGCCATCTGTTCTACGAGTTATGTGCCCCGCTATGTCGGTTACTTTGGTTCTCCTACGAATCTCATCGTTTCTGATTCGATCACGCAGAAAAACTCCGATCATAGCACGCTCCGTTGCCCTTTGGGTGACCTTGAGCCTTCTTATGAGGCCCATATTAAGCGACCATGTCGCAGTTCCGTATGTCATTACTAGCAACACACACTGGTCGAAGACCTTTGTCTAAAGACACTGTGGTATCTGGGACGTGAAGATATTGCGAAGCTTCCCGAACGCTGCCCAACTTAGTTGGATTCGACGATTGACCTCTTTCTCGAAGTTAGACCTACCTAACTGGACTGTTTGTCCCAGGTACACATATTCGGCAACAACTTCGAATGCAAAGCCTCCAAGCGTGTGACACGGACGTTTTTGACATAATTTTCGTCTTGTCCATGTTCATTCTAAGACCTACTTGTTGAGAGGCTCTACTGAGGCCATCGAGCATTGTGCCTAAGTCGTCCTTAGTCTCAGCCATGACCACGATATCGTCAGCGAATCGAAGGTGGGTGATGTACTCGCCGTTGCTATTGATGCTGAGTCCACCCCAGATTTTAAGTACTTGTAAAAAAATCAACTCTTGAATTTTAATGTTTCATTGGATGAAACCAAGGTCTTTAACCACTACTTTTTTCCATAAATTATTATTTATAAATTGTAAACCGTAACAATATTCTGATGTTTAATAGGCATTAACCACAAGAAATTAAACCTTAAACGGGGTCGTTAAACATAATTAAGATTTTTGTTTAATATTATAATTATAGTAATAGAATTTTTACGGTTTATTAGAATAAGCAACAAGAAATAAAATTTAAAAAATAAAATAATATATACATCGAGAAAATATGTGGCATGCTCTATACTATTCTAATCTATTACTTTTCTTTTTCTCTTATGGGATAGACAGAGTATCTGACGCCTAGAGTGGAGATTCTAACATACGTACAACAGCCTTGCGGGTCTGCCAAGTTTGCTCATGCTATTTGGGCGCCCGGAACTCTCGAATGGTAAGAGGTCAGTCGAAGTGCGTCAGTTGGACAGGCGTTACACCGCATATACATCCAGCATGTGCCTACTGTAAGTATACAGGTCATGGAGTGACGGCGTGTGCTGATTTCCAGGCAGGGGGAGAAGCGCCGTGGAGTCGCCAGCAACACAGGTGGTGCTTCAGCTGCCTAGGGCCGCATATGGTGCGAGACTGCCCCACGTCTGGGAACTTTCTGTTCTGCCGATGGCTTTACCACCAGCTCCTGGGCATGAAACGGATTAAAGTGGCCACTCAAGAGCGGAGACAGTCTCTCGTATTGAAACGCGAAAGCAGGGGACAGCGTTCAACTCCTTCACCAAGACAATAAGCTTCTGGATAGGGGAGGAACGTACCCACGCCGACGTACGTTCCTCCCGCACGCGCAGGATGAGCGTAGGTACGTACGTTATCACAGATCCCCCCCATCGGAGCTTCGTGAAGTTGAAGCACGGGACCCTACTGGCGGGTGCCACATTTGTACACAGGGTCAGGGGCAACACACACAGGGCCAGGGGCCATACACATGCAGACTAGGGGCCTTACTCAAGAGTATTCGGAGTTAGTCAGCACCATGCCGCCTCATCTGAATCCGTGCATCTTTTCAAAACTAGCGGAGCATCCCCTCATCTGTCCACGCTCCCCCACCACTTCGCCGTATTCCGATAACATATTACAGATCCCTGAGGTGGCTCAGGTAAGTACGGGGCTCTTCTTTTCAGCATGGAACCCGGCCTGAAACCCCTATCACCGTTCCATGTTAGCCGTACTTACCGTCCTTGCCGCCCAGCTAGTCACAATACTCTTGCCCACTACTAGGAATTGCGCTAGGGGATCAAATGGCAAGAGAATGCCGGTACGAGCTCTGCCAGATACAGAAGCTCAAGGGTGTATCGTCTTAAGTGAACTGGTGAGCAGGCTAGGCTTACATTTAGAGGCAAAATGCCATAGGCATTGGAGGACAGGTTGCCCCTCTAAGGGGTCAGGTTGACATAATCTTTGAGCTTGACGGCGCTAGAGCTGTTCCAGGCATGCATTGTCATACGATATCAGCAGTGTCGGGCAATGTGGTGGCAAGTGGCAAAGTTGTGCGAGAGCTGATCACAGGTAGTTCTAGAGAACTCGCGGATCTAGAGTTTGAAGTTCCACGGTGGGTGGATGCGCTGCTAGGTACGCATGTCCGCAGGCTTATGTTGCGGAGCAACATAAGTAGAATAAACTAGTGTTATTTATTTACTAACAGTTAGTATGATCCATGTTTCATTTTCGAACACTTAAAAAAACATACTTATCCAATACCTACAGTCTTGAAACTAGTTAAAACGATAATAAAGACATGTAGCACCAACATACTCAAAATTTACAAGAATCGAGACTCTAAAATAGTTCTGGGCAGGGTATTAATTCGTTTTTGAATCAAGGGTTAACCTTCTCGGGAGGTACCCCAGAAGTTATGGGTTAATAACTAAATAATTCGTTTTTCAAAGGAAAAGTATTTTTTTTATTTATGATAAATTTTGAATTAAATAAACCTAATAAAATAAATAAATTAATACAATAATAACAATATTTTATTACATTCTCAGGTTGTTTTCATTATGTTGCCTCTTCTTCCTTTCGACATTGTCGAAAGGAAAATTGTAGCAAGGAACATCAGGTACAATCCGCGCGCCTTTTGGCAGCATGTTGACAGTCTGCGAAGTGTGGGTGGCATTCAGTCTCATGTTAAGTACGGTGACAAGGAGGTCACGGATGCTGATGCGGCAACTGCATTCGCGGACTTCTTTTCAAGAGCTTTCCTTGCAGATATTCCTGATCTTGATTATGACAGGGGTAACGCTGACGATAATACATGTTCTGCCAATCGCATTGACGTTAACAAAATAACACCTAGTGACGTCGACTTTGCGTTGCGTAGGCTCAAGCCCCGGAGTTCGGTCGGCCCTGACTGTGTCCCACCTTATATTCTTAAGGCGTGCCGGGATCAACTTGTAACGGTTATTTGTTTTATTTTCAACCTGGCTCTTGTAACTGGGAGATATCCCACGCAGTGGAAGGTTACCCGTGTTGTTCCAATTCCGAAAACTAGTGACAAAACTTGTGTAGAGAACTACCGGCCTATTGCTATTTTGTCCTCACTTGCGAAGCTATTTGAGTCGATCCTACATAGCAAAATCACGGACCAAGTGAGAGCCCAACTCTCTGACTCACAGCATGGATTCAGATCAGGCCGATCAGTCAACACTAACCTCTTGACACTAGTCGATTACGTTTCCCAGAATATGGATCGAGGTACCCAAGTGGACGTGGTTTACTTCGACTTTCTCAAAGCTTTTGACCGTGTCGACAATGATGTCCTACTTCGAAAGCTCAGTGCTCTCGGCTTCACGCCTAGGTTGCTTACCTTAATCGCAGATTACCTTCGCGACCGGCAGCAGTTTGTACGCCATGGGGGTTTTGTTTCTAGTTCATATCACACTCGTTCTGGTGTAAGCCAAGGTTCTATTCTTGGACCTCTACTTTTCACCTTAATGATTAACGACTTAGACAAGGTTCTCAAGCACTCAATGTGCTTACTGTATGCGGATGACCTTAAGCTTGTTCTTAGCGTGAAGCAGGAGTCCGATTATGACTTGCTTCAGGAGGATATTAATGCAGTGTATAAGTGGAGTGTAGCCAATAAACTACTGTTTAACACTAATAAATGCTGCACCATGTCCTTTACACGATCTGTCAATCCCTTACGTGCAAGGTATCTGCTTGGAGAGGAAGACATCCCCCGTGTTGGCTCTGTTAGGGACCTCGGAGTACTCTTCGATCCGGGGCTCACGTTCCGTGAGCATGTTCAAACCCTAGTTTCCAACTGCTACGGTAGGCTTGGATTCGTACTACGAAATGCTCGGGATTTCCGCGATCCTAAAGCTATACAACTTGTGTACACAGCACTTGTGCGAACCAAAATTGAGACAGCCTCAACTGTCTGGAATCCTTATGAGGATAAGTATATCTTGCAACTAGAGAAAGTCCAGAAAGCTTTTCTACGCTTTCTGTACAAGAAAAAGTTTGGGTACTACCCATTCATGTACCCCACGAAGTTTCTTCTCGGAGTACTTGGCCTTAACTCCTTGGAAACACGAAGAAACTGTGAACTTATGACGGGCGCTTGCCGGATATTGAGGGGTGAAATACAATGCCCTCAGTTGACGAGTTTCTTGCGTCTATTCACGCCCGACAAGCGCATGGCACTTCGTAGGCCGCGCTTGCTCGCGCCGCCGCTGTGCCGCACCGTGGCGCGGCGTCACTCGCCGCTCGTGCGCGCACTCCACATGCTGAACGAAATGCTCGAGGCGGCGCCGCACGCCGACTTGTTCGCTGACCACTGGGCCGGCCTATTCCAAGAGTGTTTGAGATTTTGTGAAAGGGATGGAAGGGTGAGTTCTGTTGGTGTATGAGTTATTAGAGTTATTAGTGTGAATAAATGTATTTGTTCTTTTTATGTAGGCACTTATTTTCATAATAATATTTTGATAATACTGTGAATAGGTAATAGGTAAACTGTAATGCAGTGTTATAAAGAAATAAATAAATAAATAAATAAATAAATTGTCAGTGAACTTTTTTTCAATTTCGTATATTATTTTGTTGTTAAAACGACACATTTACTAATGAACCTCCGACTTCTTATTTCAGCTTACTTAAAAACAGACCCAATAATCAATCAGACATATACAATTACACTGTGTTAAATACGATAATGACAAAATTTTGAATAGGTCAAATCAGACCACCATACATAAGTTATTATTCGTTATAGAAATGACTTTAATATAAATCGGTCACTAAAACGAATAGTAACTTCAAAACTAAAATGATGTAAACTTAAATAAGTCTTCGGATTTTTTGGTAATGTCGGAAGAAAACAATCACATATCTAAATCGGTCGTTTTAATACTAAATAAACTAAGGTGAACTTACTGATGGTATCGGTATAAAAACGACTTAATCTGCGTTAGGTCACTATCTTTCCGTGTGCGTGAAGTCCTCTCCACAGCAATGTCAACACAACACTAAAAGCGTCGTTTTAGAACTGGCCACGCCCCGAAATTCTCCGAGTGGGAAAGAGACAAACACAGCGGTTTTGTCTTGTTCCCGCTCGAATGTGGCTTTTTATTAATTACAGATAGTTGGATGTGATTGTTTTAGGTCTTTTCACGAATATAACTCATTTTTAAATTTTTTTGAATTGAGTCGTTTTCGTACTGGAGGTGCGATGTAATTTTTGAGTTATCTTATTCGTAAAAGATCGATTTGAGTATTGTTGGTCTAGCTATTCAATAAATTAATCTCGTATGTGATTGGCTGAGCCAAGGCGAACCGATAAGATGCGCGTATTTTTCAACCAATGAGAGAGATCCGTCTTCCCCGGCAAAATAATATACTTGGCAGGAGGCGCTGGCCCTGGCCGGTTGCGTTATTCTATTTGAAATATATATTTTTTAAAGGCATAATAAACATTCGGTCCGCAAAATAACTACTTGAGCGGCAAGATTTCATGATTGAGCGGCAGAAAAACATGTCTATAAGCAGCAACTCAACACTGTAGGAAGAGTGTGGTACGGGGAGTTCTAAATGGAAGCGGGAGCGAGCGAAGCGAGCTCGGACTTGCGGAGCACCCTGACTCGGATCCGTTAGGTTCGGAGACTGTGCGGGGAGGCGAGCTAAGCTCGCCTCCCCGCACAGTCGTAGTGTTAGGTTTAACATGAGAACACAGAAGTAGGAGCCCCGAAGGGGCTCCGTCGACCACTCAACACTGTAGGAAGAGTGTAGTACGGGGATGTTTAAAATAATTACAGCCATCCAGAATGACATAAATTGCTGATTGATTTTGAAATGTTTGCTGACCATGAGTTGCTGACCAATTAGCTATTTCTGCTGACCGATTAGCTATTTCTGCTGACCGATTATATTTTTCTGCTCACAGAAATAACAATACTATGCTAACCATTTAATTGACACCCATTCTATTTTGTGCGATTGTAAAAGACAGACAGTGGTGTCTAACAGAAAATAAAAGAAAGTAATATATTAACCCACAATCAGTTTTCCTGGAAACTATTCTAAGTATCCCGAGTATCTGGCTTATTACACAATTGCCTCTTCAATTTCAGTATTGGCCGCAAAATTTGTAAGTAACACACCAAATAGTGCCGACACTACTTGACACTGCAGGGTGCTCTGTAAACCATTCATTAAATTGTTGCACTGTACGTGGGCGGATCAAATAAAAACGAGACCTACAGTACTCGCATATGATGTGTAACATGTGACAAAATACTTATGAAATTAATTAACCATCGGGTCGTACATTCACGGGCCGACCCTTCGAATAGTAGTATGTCATCTTTGCCTTTGCCATCACACTAGGCGGCATGGCTATGACAACCTTAGTTTTCGAGAATTAAAAAACGTTCGCATTTCCTGTTACACATTTCCGTCCCATTTCACGAAATCACTCCCACAAATTGCAGGAAAGCGAGAGCAAAGATGTTACACATCAAAAATATCCGGAATATTTCAATTTAGACTCTACATGCCTATGTCATTGTAAGAGCTAATTTTTATTTGTTTGTTTGTAAAATATTTATTGAAATTCTTGTAATAAGACATAAAAAGTTATGAAGGCGGCCTTATTTTCTAATATTGTTACACACAAGTTACACATGATTATAATTTATGTGACAATGCTCAGCCACTATTTGGACGCCTAGTGTGTACTTGACAGATGAACGCGTAAGACTTGGTTTACTGTGATTGCGATTCTCTGAGATAAAAAAATAATAATATTCCCTTAGAAAAATTTACAGCAGAGAATTTGTCTAAGCATATTGCGACTTTTTTCTGTTACCTAAAATGAAGAGAACCAAGAAAAGGACGATGTTTCACAACCATAGAGGAAGTAAAGGCCAAATTGCTGAAGGCCACACAAAATAAATAGTACAGCCACGCTGTACATACTTTCTCGCGAAGCCTTACTATCTGTCGTAGTCAAGCATACACATCAACTATAAACATTACACTTACTTAGTAGCACAGTACTGGGGGCTCATTTGTGGCTCCGGGTGACGTTATAGTGGTGGCGGCACAGCTCGCAGTAGGAGGTGGCAGCCTGCAGCAGCCAGCGCTCGAGACAGGAACGGTGTACTGCATGACGGCTAAGGTCCCACTGCAGGCGCGCACTACTGGGGGCTCACTTGTGGCTCCGGGTGACGACATGGTGGTGGCGGCACAGCTCGCAGTAGGAGGTGGCAGCCTGCAGCAGCCAGCGCTCGAGGCAAGAGCGGTGCACGGCGGCGATGGTCCCGCGGCAGGAGCGCACTACTGGGGGCTCACTTGTGGCTCCGGGTGACGACATAGTGGTGGCGGCACAGCTCGCAGTAGGAGGTGGCAGCCTGCAGCAGCCAGCGCTCGAGGCAAGAGCGGTGCACGGCGGCGATGGTCCCGCGGCAGGAGCGCACTACTGGGGGCTCACTTGTGGCTCCGGGTGACGACATAGTGGTGGCGGCACAGCTCGCAGTAGGAGGTGGCAGCCTGCAGCAGCCAGCGCTCGAGGCAAGAGCGGTGCACGGCGGCGATGGTCCCGCGGCAGGAGCACGGCCGCACAAGCCGCTCGGCCGACTCGCCGCCAAAGCAAATGCGGCAGATGTTATCACTGGCCGGCGGCGACCCCGTCAAGCTCGATACCTCCTTCGGGGCTATCCTTGATCCCTACATTATATTTTGATATCAGTGCAGCAGGTAAAAGGCAAGGCGAATTCTAATAACCATAGTCATAAAAAAAATAACTGTCTAAAAATAAGTGTGTATAGTTGACCATATTATGATAAGGGAAACTAGTTGGCCGCGAAATCATCTTTCCTTGATCTTCAAAACAATAAGTAAGTAAGAACGAGCGTGCATATACGTGCACTTAGGAGATTGGGAAAGCTGTTTTTGCTCTTATCAAATTGCTATTATTATCCAACAAGGTAATTATCTGAACTTATCCAAATGTAGTAATAAAAAGACTTTATGGCTCAGAGCGTGCTTAGAGCACAGGGAGCACAGAAGCTGGTTTTTCTTCACTGCAGCAACGAACACAGCGAGTGTATAATTCAATGAAGTCTATGTAGAACTATTTGCTGAGCAGTAGTACGAAGACGGAGCCCAGGCAATTCATAGGGCCACCCCGCTGCCGCCTGCAGCGAGTAAGTGTATAATTCATAGGGCCACCCCGCTGCCGCCTGCAGCGAGTAAGTGTATAATTCAATGAAGTCTTTGTAGACCTGTTTGCTGCGCAGTAGCACGCAGATGGAGCCCAGACGATACATGGAGCCACCCCGCCGCCGCCAGGCTGCAGCAGCGAATACAGCGAGTTATGATTCAATGGAGTCTGTGTAGACCTGTTTGCTGCGCAGTAGCACGCAGATGGAGCCCAGACGATACATGGAGCCACCCCGCCGCCGCCAGGCTGCAGCAGCGAATACAGCGAGTTATGATTCAATGAAGTCTGTGTAGACCTGTTTGCTGCGCAGTAGCACGCAGATGGAGCCCAGACGATACATGGAGCCACCCTGCCGCCGCCAGGCTGCAGCAGCGAATACAGCGAGTTATGATTCAATGAAGTCTGTGTAGACCTGTTTGCTGCGCAGTAGCACGCAGATGGAGCCCAGACGATACATGGAGCCACCCCGCCGCCGCCAGGCTGCAGCAGCGAATACAGCGAGTTATGATTCAATGAAGTCTGTGTAGACCTGTTTGCTGCGCAGTAGCACGCAGATGGAGCCCAGACGATACATGGAGCCACCCTGCCGCCGCCAGGCTGCAGCAGCGAATACAGCGAGTTATGATTCAATGAAGTCTGTGTAGACCTGTTTGCTGCGCAGTAGCACGCAGATGGAGCCCAGACGATACATGGAGCCACCCCGCCGCCGCCAGGCTGCAGCAGCGAATACAGCGAGTTATGATTCAATGAAGTCTGTGTAGACCTGTTTGCTGCGCAGTAGCACGCAGATGGAGCCCAGACGATACATGGAGCCACCCCGCCGCCGCCAGGCTGCAGCAGCGAATACAGCGAGTTATGATTCAATGAAGTCTGTGTAGACCTGTTTGCTGCGCAGTAGCACGCAGATGGAGCCCAGACGATACATGGAGCCACCCCGCCGCCGCCAGGCTGCAGCAGCGAATACAGCGAGTTATGATTCAATGAAGTCTGTGTAGACCTGTTTGCTGCGCAGTAGCACGCAGATGAAGCCCAGACGATACATGGAGCCACCCCGCCGCCGCCAGGCTGCAGCAGCGAATACAGCGAGTTATGATTCAATGAAGTCTGTGTAGACCTGTTTGCTGCGCAGTAGCACGCAGATGGAGCCCAGACGATACATGGAGCCACCCCGCCGCCGCCAGGCTGCAGCAGCGAATACAGCGAGTTATGATTCAATGGAGTCTGTGTAGACCTGTTTGCTGAGCAGTAGCGCGCAGACGGAGCCCAGGATGGACATGGAACGCGCAGCGCCACCAGGCTGCAGCAGCGACGGTGCCGGCGACGAGAACGTCAATGAGTCCGCGATGCCTGCGCGCAGCACCCGCTCCTCCGCCTCCGACAGAGTCACTAACAGCCACAACAGTTAAATTAGTTTACCACACAAAGAAGGGTTAAATGATGACAAGCCCGTGCTGGCACGAATTAGAGCGCATGCATTTACCGAGTACTTCCCTATTATGTTTAATCCATCTGTAACTTTTTTAATTCACTACTGGTACGCCCTTGGCATCATCTCACCTAATGGTAAGTGACTATGATGCCGAAGATGAAAGCGTGCTTACTAAGATTCCCCAACGCTATGGGGAACTGACTACCTTATTTTCAAGCCGGATTACATTGATCTTTGGCGCCACGGCTTAAATAAAACGGTGAAAGCTACCCAGACGGACTTAGAGAATGCCTTTCCACCAAACAAACCAAGTCTTACATAGACTCCGCCAGAATTGAACCCGCGATCTCCTGGTGTAAAGCTAGTGGAATAACCAAAACTCCATGGAGACAGTTATACTCTACTCCTTTTGTATGACAATCTGTATACTGTATACAGTGCTGCTTGTTATGAATGATGATAAAATATTCACGATTTGCACAATGTTAATTTTTATCTGGTGATCAAACGGCTCTCAAATAGCTCAAGAACAACAAGGCACCGGGTGATGATGGAATTGCGGCTGAACTTCTGAAAGCAGGTGGTACATCGGTAGGTACTAAAAGCTTTGGAGTAAGAGTCATGCATATAGATTACAACAGTGAAAAAATTTCATGCCCCGGAATCCTTAAATTGTTTTGAGAAATTAAACTAATTTAAATACTGAATTGCTTGTTTTGCCTAACACGTCCGTCAAATACGTAGGTACGTTGCGCAAGGAAATCATGAATGAAAATATTTTCAGTAAATCCTTTCACTAATTAAGGGTTGGCTGGAAGAGATCTCTATTTGAGATAAATCCACCTTTGTCAGTGAATTACGATAAATTATGTATAAAAAAATTATTTGCAGGTTCTTTTAGTGAACAGCTGATTGCCATTAAATGAAATTTAGAGCAGAATACACAATCTTACCAGTTATAAAAACGGCTGATTCACGTATTAATTAACTTGGTGTATTTCCAAATTATTTACACAAAGTTTACACATTATTACACAGGACTAATTATTATTTATTCCACTATCTAGTACAAAACTGTTGCACGAGTTGATTGACCTCGCGTTGCACACACAGTGCAAAGACACTTAAGCACGCTTGCGTATGTGTCTTTGCACTTTATATAACGTGTCTGTTTTTTTTTAATACTGCTTCACCATCTCTCGTGCTCGCCATCGGGTGTCGCTGGAAAAAGTCTAGCAATTCTTCTTCGGCAGAATATCCTGGTCCAGGTAGACCAGTACAAAACGTTCGCGTCGGTACTGCGTTACGCTCGGCTGCGCGAAGCGAGCGAACTAACTGCGCCAACTGCACTGCGCAGGGTGCGTGCTAGCGCCGCGGACGCGGCCGCCCGGGTCGGGCGGGCCCCGCGTCTTTAGCACAATACTGGATGGCTTGATACAAGTAAAACAATTTATTTTAATGACTTATTAAGCTATTGCTTAGCTTTTATCGAGAGCTTTGAGCGCGGCGACCGAATCAAGAAATTCCGTAACGAAAATAACTTAACACCCCACGAGTTTCAAAAAACTCACAGTGCCATCTATTAGCGATTTGCAGTACTAAAAGGACTTAACACCCCACGTTCGGCCGAGTTCTAAAAAACTTACAGTGCCATCTATTAGCGATTTTCGGTACCAAAAAGGACTTAGTCAATTTACTGGTGTAACTTTCTTAGTGTTAATTTATTGCATAAACATCCCGCACCCCAAGGACTATATGGTACTGGTAAATACTGCATAAATAAAAAATTATAATTGCATAAGTTGATGAAAAATGCTATGTAGCTTTACCGCGGCAGTCCCCGAGTGCCACACGCTTTTTTTGTATGAATAAATTAAGATTATTTTCCGGATACAAATGTCTCATTTTCATAATCACTATACATTATACTTTCTCCATTGCGGCCGTAGCATATATTTTAGAAGCACCTTATATACAAAAGTCGCCAAACTTCGTTTGACCTTTATGTCAAAAAAAACTTACACTTTTGATGAGAACTTTAGAAACTATGTGAAACACTATTTAAAAATGTTTAAGCAGGTTTGCCGCGTAACAAAATCGAATTATCTAGCTAGAAAAATAATTTTTTTTAGTTAACAAAATTAAAACTGTTTGGAATATAATAAAGAAAAGAAACAGGTAAAGTCGAACACAAAACAAACAGACAAAGAAACAGACAAAGAATATGTTTTGCAAACAGATCAAGGTAAAATTAGTTCGAATGCCGATGTAGCCAAAGAACTCAAAACTTTTTTAAAAATATTTCGCTTAAAACTACTGAAGCCCTAAATTTATCACCTTTGTATGCTTAAAAGTTGCTACAGGATAATGTTAGTATTTGTGATCAAAAATTCTCCTTCAGAGTAATTGAAAAACTATTGTAAAAACTTTTAAATCTCTTAAAGTGAAAAGAACCGAAGACCTCTGGAGATTATCGTTAAGCTTGATCAGTATAATTGATACTTTAGCGCCATATTTAGCTTGTCTTTTTAATATTATCATAGATAGTGGCATCTTTTCAGATCAAATGAAGCTTAGTAAAATGATAACTTTATATAAATCTGGTTCTAAAACTGATCCGTGCAACTACAGACCAGTTTCTGTGCTGCCAGTTCTTAGTAAAGTATTTAAAAAGATTATGCTTAACCAAATGCTACAATATTTTACAGAAAATAAACTACTGCATAACCAAAAATTTGGTTTTACGAAATGTCGATCAACAACCGATGCAGGAGTAGCACTTATTCGCAACATCTATGATGCCTTTGACGAGTCGCAAAATACAATCGTTCCGTAACATGCGTTCTACGAGCTGTGTGCCAGCAAATCCGTTCTACGAGCTGTGTGCCAGCAAATCCGTTCTACGAGCTGTGTGCCAGCAAATCCGTTCTACGAGCTGTGTGCCAGCAAATCAATGCGTTTGCTAATGTTACTTACTGATCTGTCCTTTTTTCGCATGTAAAATCCTCGCCACGATCGTAGCATTGATGAACTAAAAACAAAACAATCATCATATCAGCCGAAAATCGTCCACTGCTGGACAAATGCCTCCCCCAAGGATTTCCACGACTACCGGTTCTGCGCTGCCCGCATCCAGCGGCTTCCCGCGACCTTCACCAGGTCATCGGTCCACCGAGTGGGAGGCCTGCCTACAACTACGCTTTCCGGTGCCCGGTCACCACTTGAGAACTTTACTGCCCCATCGGCCATAAGTTCTACGAGTTATGTGCCCTGCCTACTGCTACTTCAGTTTAGCGATTCTGTGAGCTATGTTGGTTACTTTGGGTATCCTGCGGATCTCCTTGTTTCTGATTTGATCACACAGAGAAACTCCGAGTAGCGTTGCCATCCGTCCGGATAAAGCCGGACAGTGTTAGGATTTTTGACCTCTTGTCCGGCCAAATTTGACTGCGTCCGGCCCGTCCGGATTTAGTTTAAGGCTTTTGTATTACCCTGTATCGTTCTTTTGTATCTTCCGAGCGTGCACGTAAACGCGAGCGGCGCGACGCTGCAGAAACTAAACTTTGGAAGAAAATCATGAGGAATTACTTTGCAATACTGGGCCATAATGCCAATTTTGAATGGGCAGCATGGACGAATCAAAGAAACAGGTCAAACTCCGAAACGATTGCTAAGACATTAATTGTTGAATTTAATCTACACTAATATTATAAACAGGAAAGATATGTATGTGTTTTTGTATGTTTGTAACGAATAAACTCAAAAACCACTAAATCAATTTAAAAAATTCTTTCAGCATTAGAATGCTACACTATTCCTGATTAATGTAGACTATATTTATTACTACAAAAATTAGGATTCCCGCTAAAACTTCAAAAATGTAACCCAAGGTGTAAAAAAATATCCATAAAATGTCTTTCATCGCAAGCACTGCGGAAATTATTGATGATAGAACAAAAAATGTTTTACAATATTTAAGAAAGAACATATCAATATCTACAAAAAAATATAAAAAACGGAGCTTTACAAGCAGACATCTGGCAAAGAAAAATATTAAATTAATACTTATATTTTTTTTGCGTCTGGCCTTGGGACCTAGAAGTCCGGCTTTTTTATCAGATAAGTCCGGCTTTCCGATTTTTAGAGATGGCAACGCTAACTCCGAGCATAGCACGCTCCATTGCCATCCAGTGACCTTGAGCCTTCTTATGAGGCCCATAGTAAGCGACTATGTCTCAGTTTCGTAAGTCATCACTGGCAACACACACTGGTCAAAGACCTTATGTCTTGAGACACTGCGGTATTTGGGACGTGAAGATATTGCAAAGCTTCCCGAACGCTTCCCAGCCGAGTTGGATTCGTCGATTGATCTCTTTCTTGAAGTTGGACCTACATGGCTGGACTGTTTGTCCCAGGTATACATATTCGTCAACAACTTCCAGAGACTAGACCTTTAGAGGGGTGGGTGCGACACGGACATTTAATATTATTTCGTATTGTCCATGTTCATTTTAAGACCCACTTGTTGAGAGACTTTACTGAGGCCATCGAGCATTGTGCTTGAGTCTTCCATAATCTCAGCCATGACCACGATATCGTCAGCGAATCGGAGGTGGGTTATACTCGCCGTTGATATTGATGCCGGACCCACCCCAGTCCAGAAGCTTGAAAACATCTGTCGCGACATTTGTCTAAGATGGCGCGAATGTTAATATTTCATATTGACAACACTACACTACAGAAGACGTTGTGAGCGTGCGTGACGTGGTAAACCTGTTTTCAACTCCGTCCGAGCACGCTATCGTACGTAAGTCCAGATATTTATTGATAATACATAAGTCCATTTTTTTCATCTGTACGTAAGTGCAGATATTTATTGATAGTACATAAGTCCATTCTACAGACCTATAACATGAGTCCATTCCACAGACTTATAACATAAGTCTGTGGTCCATTCTATTTCATCTGTACGTAAGTCCAGATATTTATTGATAGTACATAAGTCCATTCTATTTCATCTGTACGTAAGTCTAGATATTTATTGATAGTACATAAGTCCATTCTATTTCATCTGTACGTAAGTCCAGATATTTATTGATAGTACATAAGTCCATTCTATTTCATCTGTACGTAAGTCCAGATATTTATTTATTGTACATAAGTCCATTCTATTTCATCTGTACGTAAGTCCAGATATTTATTGATAGTACATAAGTCCATTCTATTTCATCTGTACGTAAGTCCAGATATTTATTGATAGTACATAAGTTCATTCTATTTCATCGGTACGTAAGTCCAGATATTTATTTATTGTACATAAGTCCATTCTATTTCATCTGTACGTAAGTCCACATATTTATTGATAGTACATAAGTCCATTCTATTTCATCTGTACGAAGTCCAGATATTTATTGATTGTTCAGAAGTCCATTCTATTTCATCTGTACGTAAATCCAGATATTTATTAATAGTACATAAGTCCATTCTATTTCATCATCATCATCATCATCATATCAGCCACAAATCGTCCACTGCTGGACAAAGGCCTCCCCAAGGATTTCCACGACGACCGGTCCTGCGCTGCCCGCATCCATCAGCTTCCCGCGATCTTCACCAGGTCATCGGTCCACCGCGTGGGAGGCCTGCCTACGCTACGTTTTCCGGTGCGCGGTCGCCACTCGAGAACTTTACTGTCCCATCGGCCATCTGTTCTACGAGCTATGTGCTCTGCCCACTGCCACTTCAGTTTAGCGATTCTGTGAGCTATGTCGGTTACTTTAGTTCTCCTGCGGATCTCCTCGTTTCTGATTCGATCGCTCAGAGAAACTCCGAGCATAGCACGCTCCATTGCCCTTTGGGTGACCTTGAGCCTTCTTATGAGGCCCATAGTAAGCGACCATGTCTCAGTTCCGTAAGTCATCACTGGCAACACACACTGGTCAAAGACCTTAGTCTTGAGACACTGCGGTATTTGGGACGTGAAGATATTGCGAAGCTTCCCGAACGCTGCCCAGCCGAGTTGGATTCGTCGATTGATCTCTTTCTTGAAGTTGGACCTGCCTAGCTGGACTGTTTGTCCCAGGTATACATATTCGTCAACAACTTCCAGTGTAGAGTCTCCAACCTTTATAGGAGTGGGTGGGGTTAGTCTGGCTCTTGGGTCTTCAGCCAGATCGCTGACAGGCAAACGTGTGGTTTTGTACAATTGTCCATAGAACTTCTCAACTTCTTCCAGCAACTCAGTCTTAGACGATATGGTCCTGCCATCCTCAGTCTTCAGCTTGGTCAGTTGGCTTTGTCCAACAGACAGATCTCTCGCGAACACTTTTGAGCCTTTATTGTGCTCAATCGCCTCCTTAATGCAATTTGTATTATATTGGCGTAAATCGCGAGTTAGGGACTTAGAGATCTGCCTGTTTAGTTGCCGATACTGAGTAGCGTCTTCAGAGGACTGCAAAACCAGTCTTCGTCTTTCTTCCATGAGGTTGCTGGTGAAGTCGGAGATTTTTTTGGTTCTGTTTGAACGGCGAGTTTTAAAAATCTTAGACCCGACCGTTTGAACAATTTCCACGAACCTGTCATTATAGTCGTCCACATTCTCGCAGTCTCCTAGGCATTCGAAACGATTGTGCAACTCGAGCTGAAAGCTCTCGGGGTTTTGGAGCTGGATGGGCGCCGGTCGGAGCGTAGACTTCATCAGTTGACATCTTTCTAGCTTGGTCTTTAGATTCAATGTGCCTCTGACCATCCGGTGATCGCTTCCTGTTTTAACTGAATTGATCACGGAGACATCATTGAATATTTGCCTCCTTGTCGACAAGATTCGTATGGTTCCCGGCTAAGAATTCTATTTCATCTGTACGTAAGTCCAGATATTTATTGATTGTACATAAGTCCATTCTATTTCATCTGTACGTAAGTACAGATATTTATTGATAGTAGATAAGTCCATTCTATTTCATCTGTACAAAGTCCAGATATTTATTGATTTTACATAAGTCCAATCTATTTCATCTGTACATAAATCCAGATATTTATTGATAGTACATAAGTCCATTCTATTTCATCTGTACGTAAGTCCAGATATTTATTGATTGTACATAAGTCCATTCTATTTCATCTGTACGTAAGTACAGATATTTATTGATAGTAGATAAGTCCATTCTATTTCATCTGTACAAAGTCCAGATATTTATTGATTTTACATAAGTCCAATCTATTTCATCTGTACATAAATCCAGATATTTATTGATAGTACATAAGTCCATTCTATTTCATCTGTACGTAAATCCAGATATTTATTGATTGTACATAAGTCCATTCTATTTCATCTGTACGTAAATCCAAATACTTATTGATTGATATTATATCTATTGCATAGTACAGTGAGCGTCATGCGCCATACTTATATGTATACAGTGCAAATGGCCCTTACGGCTTCTAGTCAGTGTTTTAGATCTCATGATTTTATGAATGAGAATGAGTTTGTGGCATTGTCGGCTGTGGGGCCCCCATTGTGGGGGTGGTGCAAACTATATGCACCATGTATTGTAGCGGCTGCGAGTAATTAACCACGGTTTATCCAGGGTCTTGCGGGAGCTGGATAGGGTTCCTGCTGGGAACCCGGCGTTGGTGCATTCCGGCGTGCAGTGGAATGCATAGCGTCTAGACAATGTATTAGTTTTATGCTGGCTTTATTATGTATTTTATGAGATGAGATGTACCTGATATTCAAAGTAATGTTATATGACTGTCCTGATGGGACTTAAGTCTTTAAGCTGCTGAAGAACAGTGGTCTCTGACCTTGAAGGGTTTGCGCTGTGACTAATCTTTTACCCCTTTTACCCATGTGCTGTGTACGGTAGACACTGCCTTCCAAGCAGTGTCTGCCCGGACTTACTTTGCATTACAGATTCATCAAACAACACCTGTAACTGAAACCCCTACATAATGCGAAGCAGTTCTGACATACGAAAGAACCGGATGACAGAGAGATCACCGGCTAAATATTGGTGAGCATTCCATCGACATACTCCAATTCTATGCATACTTAGCGTTATGGCGTTGCCCGGGGACATGACCTTGAGTTACACCTAGTCTATTTTCAATGCCTTTTGGTTTACTTACCATCTACGTATATATATTTTATCTAATTGCCCCTAAGTGGCGTCGCCATAATATCTTCCAGGGCGGCGGTGAACAGTTTCGCAGATATCACGTCCTCCTGTCTCACCCCTCGCTGCAACTGGATAGGTTTCAAGTTCTGGTCCTGGAGGCGCACCGACGCAGGTCCGAAAAGGCTTTAGTAATATAGACCGCATACATACGCTGCGGCAGATTATACAGAAGACTGATCAGTTCAGTTCAGTTCAGTTCATTTATTGATAAAATTACATTTTATAAGTCAAAGTTTTGTAAATTTAAATAATGTCAATTTATAGGTAAATATAATAGGTACAATGCAAAATGCAAAATTATTAAAAAAATAAAATAAAAATACATTTAAAAATCAATTAAATTGTCAGTAAGCCGATTTTAGACTTCGATCTGTCACGGGTGTGATTGTTCGGTTGAAGGTTGCGTGGAGAGGATGAAAAGTGACCAGGTTTGCAGTTCACGAATATCCGGATTTATTTTTTACATGAATGAATTACATAGGTAGGTTGTTCTTAGGTTGAGTCTATAACGGGGCGCGGTTCGGGAGCGACTGGCGAACAAAGCCGAGTCGAGCCACGATCGCTTACGCTGCGATATATGTGGTAGGTAGGTATGTACCCCTACATCACACCCCTCCTAAAATTTGGTAAACTGAAAAGTATACAAACCAAATTTTACAAATAAAATTCAAACAGAAGTTATACAGTATTACTAACGCATTAGGTACATTACGAAACAATCTCAAACAAAGTATGCAGTACAATAACATTGATGATACTTGATCCGCTGACTATGCGAGCGCTTTTATCAACATGAGCGGTAAGTATATTACATTTTATAGGTAGTAGGTACATAGCTCTTACACTACTAAACTGATACAGAATAATACTTGGATAAGGTTCGATCTAACAAGTAAGTGAGTATACATATTAAGTTAACAAGTCTGTTACATTACTTATACAAAATGAACGTTATCGATTTGAAATTAAAACTAAATTTAGGTTTTGAGTGTAGTGAAACGTTGCTGAGCTTTAGAGCAGGATTGAAGAAATACCTGGGCGCATCCACACACTATGGTCTAGATAATGTAGAACTGCCCTGAGCACGAGTCTGGTGCGTCGGTATGCAGCGATCGCGTTGGTACGAGTATATACAGCAACTTCTAACTGCGTTCTCCAGATTCTCTCGCTGATTCAGCATCCGCTGACCACGCGGTGCGTTGTGTCGATTGGTGCGGCGTGTTGGTACTTGCATGTTGCTTGACACGTGGAGACAAGTTTTAACACGTGGTGACGTTGACACGTGGAGACATGTGTTGACACATAGTGACACTGACACGTGCCTGAACTTCGTGGCGGGTACTGCAGGTTCCGCTACGTAACTCCCCTTCCGAGCGGGAGGTTGGTCCATGGTGAGTTGGCAGTCCAATGGTGCGATGCGGCATGTGCGTCGGGCGGAGACACTGCTGGGCCGATGTGCTCACTCGGGTCCATGACTCGGGTCGAGACGATAGGCGGTGAGTCGAGACGAGGAGCAGGTGCTTCAGGCGTACGGAGCAAGGGAAACAGGTTGACGCGGAGCGCGTGCTCGGTCCGTGAACTGCCGACAACTTGCTGCCTGGAGCGTGAAGCTGTAGGTTCGTCAGTTCGATTTGTCGTCGACAACTGCGAACCTGATGTGGCTTCGTTGCGTTGGACTGCGGACTGCTGCGGCTTACTTTACCGGCTGGAGGGTCGTTGTGGAGTTGCTGACGAAGGTGTGTCGATGTCTTCTGCCAAGGTTTCCTGTTCCTATTTACCGAGTAGGTATATATAGGTGAGTTTTGTGCTGCGCTGCCTCGCTATAGACGATGTTGAGTCGCCCCGAGTTCAGTAGAACTTGAGTCCGTGAACACTCGATTACAGTCTAATCACTTTCCACTCACTTAGGGTGTCACCAATGTCACGGGTGTGATTGTTCGGTTGAAGGTTGCGTGGAGAGGATGAAAAGTGACCAGGTTTGCAGTTCGCGAATATCCGGATTTATTTTTTACATGAATGAATTACATAGGTAGGTTGTTCTTAGGTTGAGTCTATAACGGGGCGCGGTTCGGGAGCGACTGGCGAACAAAGCCGAGTCGAGCCACGATCGCTTACGCTGCGATATATGTGGTAGGTAGGTATGTACCCCTACAGATCAATTTCAAAACCCAAAAAAGTTGTGGTCTGAACTTGATTGATCTGTATCCCATTTGCAATCACCACCAGGGGTTTTTGTGGTTTCCCTGACAGATCAAAGTTCATGATATGGGTTTTATTTAGATTTAGGACTAGTCCATTGGCCTTGAACCACATTGAAACGCTCGTAGCAGTTTCGTTTAGGGCCGCTTCCAGGGTAGAGTGCGACTGCGCCTGTACAATGATTGCTACGTCATCAGCGTACATGAAAGTTTCTCCTGAAGTGATTGCTTCCGGGAGGTCGTTCATTAGAAGGCAGAAAAGAATATTGGACACCGATGACCCCTGCGCCACGCCCATAGTCGTTGTCAACGGGTCTGATCTGACCTCGCCGCCGTCACCAACGACGAGTTGCGATCTGTCGCGCAGAAGATCCATCAGTATACAATGTGCGGCTCCCTCAATTCCATAATGAGAGTACAATCAGCCACTATGCTTAGCGTTTGTGGACTATGAGAAAGCCTTTCATTCAATCGAAATCTGGGCTGTGCTATAGTCTCTCCAGCGGTGCCTAATTGACCATCGATACATCGAGGTGTTGAAGTGTCTGTATGAAAACGCCACCATGTCCGTTATAGCTTACTCTCTTAAAATAACGTTACAAAATTAACGAAGAGCTAATACACATCTTCTAACTCCCTTGAAAACCCCTCTAGAGAGGAAGAGAGCGGCGATGTCAGCAGGGCTAGCTACATAATTTTAATTATGATAAAGTGTGCAGTTTTACCAGGAGACGTGGGCACGATGGGCGAGTGTCTGCACGAGATGTGAGTCTGCTGGGCGACAGTACGCAGTTCCTTCTCGCGTTGGCTCGGTGGCTACACAGAAACATTTAGGAAGGTGTAGGTGCAGGTAGGACCGTGGCTACTGCTCTCGGGTATAGCTGACCACAATTCAAAAGTGTAGAGGAGTTAAAGGATCCAATAAGAAGTAAGGAGATAATCGTCTCAACAATTCAGGAAAGAATAAGAAATACACAATTCCCTCCCAGGGATTCAGTAAGTTCTTATCCCAACAAAACTAAATGTGAATGGTAGCCAAGTTCGATACAAAAAAAATAACTACAGCGATCCGGTTGGCTAGGTACCAAGTTCTACAGCGGTTCCTAAATCATAGCTACGGAACATCAAATAGAAATATTTATTTTAGGTCTTCTCCAAGTAATAAAGAATGTACAACGGTTTTCAGTTGCTTAACAGAAACTTTGTTATGTTCTGTGCTAGTAAATGGTGTAGCTTGGCATATTGGCGAAGTGTGTCTAGATCTTTGGCATCATCATCACTTACCAATGCATCTAGGGTGAACGAAACGCAAGTCATCAGGCTATATTATGTGAATGATAGGTACGAACTGGTAAGATGGTTGAGGAGCTGGAGGCAGACATGCTGATGGTGACTCGGCTCTCTGAGCGCGCGTAGCCCCAGAACATCAGCAGCGTCTGTCCCTCGCCCACATCGCACTCCTGAGAACAATTATTAGTTTCCTAAGCTCGTCTTGCTAGCCGCCAAACAAAAATGTTAAGAGCTTTGATATACTTAGCTGATCATGGTAAGAGATAGCCAGTTCCCCGTTGTATCAGATGAGATAATTCGCAATAATACACTAAGTAGTACCTGGACCAGATTGAAGACGCTACAAGTTCTGTGAAACTGAAAGTTAGCGGCCTGCAACGCCCTCAGTATGTTCAACTTGTAGACCACGGGAAATAGGACGGCCTGGCGAAGGTTCTGTACGGTTTCTCCTCGGAATGCGTATAGGTTATCATCGCTATCAACTAGGCAGTCCAATATTAAACAATTTGGCATTTTTTAGTAAATATCCGGGGACATTTTGTCATGATTGCATTATTTTTTGATCCCCAGAAAATACATTTTTTATTTTACAAATCCATGTTCACTTTGATTTGGAATAATGACATTCGTGTCATTATTTTGGTCTTGCGAATAGGTACCTATATATATCTCCTTAGTAGTTTTAGGTATCCTGCGTATTTTACCCATCCAGAATGGGATGACAAAACAAAAAAAGAGGTTTTATTTATTCGGTGAACACATCCCTCATTTTAATTTAAAGGTTTTATGAACGTACCATAAACGAGGCGTCGCAGTCGCAATTTATTGTGGCCGGCCTGACTGTCAAAATTGTCAAATTGTCAATCATACATATGTCACCCTCGATGTTTTTGTTCTTCCCCACGTGAAGGTTTTATTTCTTGTGAAATACTTTGAAATTTGCACGTATAACGTTGATAAAACTAAAAACTTCTTAAACATGGCGGTCCGTGTCCAATTCGAAAACAATAACGAAGTGGGGGTGTTCAGTAAACTGACAAATTCGTACTGTTTGGTTGCCATCGGGGGATCGGAGAATTTCTACAGCGTGTTTGAGGCCGAGCTAGCTGAAGCGGTGCCTGTGGTGCACGCCAGCGTCGCCGGATGTCGCATCATCGGCCGCATGACAGTTGGCAACAAAAATGGGCTGCTGGTTCCGTCGGCGACTACTGACACGGAGCTTCAACACATCCGGAACAGTCTGCCGGACAGCGTAAAGGTACAGCGGGTGGAGGAGCGGCTGAGCGCGCTCGGCAACGTCATCGCGTGCAACGACTACGTAGCACTAGTGCACCCCGACTTGGACCGCGACACAGAGGAAATTCTCGCCGATACGCTAAATGTTGAAGTGTTCCGGCAGACCATAGCTGGGAATGTACTTGTTGGGTCGTATACTGCACTCAGCAACCGTGGCGGCCTCGTACACCCCAAGACAACCATACAGGACCAAGACGAGCTTTCCTCGCTATTACAAGTCCCGCTAGTAGCTGGCACAGTCAACAGAGGCAGTGATGTAGTCGCTGCTGGCATGGTCGTCAATGATTGGTGCGCATTCTGTGGCATGGACACTACTTCAACTGAAATTTCCGTGATTGAAAGTGTATTTAAACTGAACGATGCCAAACCTACAGCAATAACATCCACCATGCGAGCGTCACTCATTGACAGCATGTCATAACATTGGCACATATTGTGTCAGATCTTTGTGATATTGTTTTACTGTAAGTCCTCTTCTGACATCGCACCAATTGCTGGTAATTCTTATTCTGTTGAACAGATTGCATAACAAACCAATGAGTCTTGCTTGACCTGTTGTATAAATAAATAAATCACTACTTTATGTTGTGTAATTTTGTGTTTCCATATACCTCCTTGGAATATTTGTAATCTATTACTAATTTTAGTAAAACTATCTATTTTCAAATGGCTCTCTATGCTTATAATTTAGGTTGATAATCACATCGGATAGCATTTCTGGACACACAAGGTAAAATTAGTGCTAAACTGACCAAATATAATGGGCCAGCCCTATGCATACATTAATCACATAAAAAATGTGTCAAATACAACTAGACGCAAATACACACTCACACATCATAGTCTACCAAGTCTTGTTCAAATATAAACAACGACAGAGATAAAGAGACATACTTGGAATGTAGCATGAATGAGATATAATTTCACTCGTTATGACCTTCAAATGCGCTCATTCTGTAGGCATCCAAACCGCTGTTGGCATAGGCCGATCCATAACGGTTATATTGGTCCAAGATGCTAAACAGCTTTCGAACAATGGGAGGAGATGCAATGCCAGTACATATAACCAGGGTCCTCAGGTCGTGCCTACTCCACAACCAGTGCCCCAGGCTTAGAGAAAGGTGAAAGCAGAGATGGCATGTTTAAAACAAGTTGATAAAAAGCGTCGGTGGCTCAACCGGTAATGACTCGGTCCATCTAACCAGAGGTACCGGGTTCAAATCTGGATGGCCAATGTACCAATGAGTTTTTCAGAAAAAACTTACGTACATACTTACTGATTGCTTTAACGGTGAAGGAAAACATCGTGAGGAAACCTGCACACGCCTGCGAAGAAACTCAAAGGTTGTGTGTGAAGTCGACCAACCCGCACTGGGCCCGCGTGGTCGACTAAGGCCTAATCGCCCTGATTCAGGGTAGGCTCGAGCCCCTCGGTGGGGACGTATATGAGCTGTAATGATGAAATAAGATGTTGTTTTTAAATGGTGTTTAGAACAGTTTGAAATTCAACAACGTTATTTTATTGTGTTTAAAAATACAATCACTTTTAAACATATTGTTTAAAACATTACAAAAAACAGGGTTTAAAACAACTTTTCATTGTGAATGAATGGAATTATATGAAAACTAATAAATATTTAGGACTCAAAACAGATTATAAATGAAAAAGTTGATCTATGTTGCACAATTGTCTTTATTTAAATTAGGAATTATTAAGAAACTTTATTTGGCCTCGTAGTTAAAACATACTTAAAATATAAAGGAACATGAAATTTTTGGTCATACGACAGATTATGATTATTGTTACATTGAGGTATTTAATGTAGCGAAAATAAAAGAAACTGGGGTTTAAAGAAATAAAAGCAGTTATTTTTTCGCCACATTATACATAGAATTTGGTACCATAGCCTAAATATGGATTTTCGGAAAGAAAATATTTGTGGGGTAATTTAGAATACATTTATTTAATAAAAACAAAAGGGTAATTTGGTTTAACAATAGGATGACCGTGTAAATACCGATAAGGTATATTGTTTAAATCGAAACTATACCTACGAACATAAGATTTGGTTATTAAAACTAAATCAACTTTAGTTAATTAAATTAAATTAATTTACCCTTTTGTTTTTATTAAATAAATGTATTCTAAATTACCCCACTAATATTTTCTTTCCGAAAATCCATATTTAGGCCATGATACCAAATTCTATGTATAATGTGGCGAAAAAATAACTGCTTTTATTTCATTTAACCTATTTTCTTTTATTTTCGCTACATTAAGTAGGGCTTTCAAATTCGTTTTTCAACTTCCGAATTATTTACGATGTTGAGCACTTAACTCCGGCACTCCAGATTTGAGGAATTTTGTAGAATTAAAAAAATGTCTGTATTGTAGACTCATAAGTTCTGTTTGTACAGTCTTTTGTAGGTTAAGTTATTCGGTAATTGTCGTGTTTTCGACGTTTAAAAAATAATGTACCTAACAAAAAATAAACAGTACTTCGGTCTGGTCAATCATTCATTACAAATAATAAGATAAATTTTTGTTTATCATATATAGTAATTTAGTATTATTATGGTTAAAAATCTAAACTGGAAGTCATTTTGGGAAAAATACTTTTTTGAAATATTTTATTGTTTCTGTAATACCTTTTCTGGTATGCAATAAAGGATATTTATTATTATTATAAAATATTTCTTTAAATTTTTATTATAATTGTCAATAAATAGTTAAATGTCAAAATACAAAATGTCAAAAATTATATATAAATATATAATAAAATTAAAAGGCCTAAGCCTTAGTCAAAAAGCCCGCCCCGAGTCGTACCTGATGCAAATGTGCCCATTACGCTGGCTGCGTTACCCCGCTGTATGGCTAATGATATGCGTTGCACCAGATACGACTCGGCGCGGGTATAATTGTTATTATTATTTTTTTGAGATATTTTTGGATTTTTTGGATTCTTTTTAAAAAACTTTTTTTATTAATTTTAAAAGATATACTTTTTTAATATATTTTTTAAAATATTGTATTTTTTAGTATTTTATTTTTTATTTTTTTAAATACTTTTTAGATTTTTGTTTTCAACTTTTTTAATACGAAATATATTTTTACAAATATTTTATCAAAAAAAAACTGAATTCAATCCGAAACAAAAAAAAAATGTCAAAGAAATGTTTTATAAATATATTTCGAAAATAAATATTTATATCAAAAATTATATAAAAAAAATATTTCTAGGGTTTAAAACATATATTCAAAAAAAATCAATCTTAAAAATTCATAAAAAAAATATTTTAAAAAATATTAGTAAAAAATTATTTTAAAGATTGAAATTTAAAAAAACAGAAATATATTTACATTTTTAAAAAAAAGACTAAAAAAGAAAAACATATTTCAAAAAAAATATTTGTAAAAAAATATTTCATTTTAAAAAAGTTCAAAACAGAATTCCAAAAAATCAAAAAAAATATTTAATGAAGTATTTAAAACATATTTTAAAAAAAACCAAACAAATATCAAAAAAAAGTAAAAAATAAATAAAAAAAATGGTTAAAAAAATATCTTATAATAATAAATGTACACCAGAAAAATTATTACAGAAACTTAATCATCATATCAGCCACAAATCGTCCACTGCTGGACAAAGGCCTCCCCCAAGGATTTCCACGACGACCGGTCCTGCGCTGCCCGCATCCATCGGCTTCCCGCGACCTTCACCAAGTCATCGGTCCACCGCGTGGGAGGCCTGCCTACGCTACGTTTTCCGGTGCGCGGTCGCCACTCAAGAACTTTACTGCCACATCGGCCATCTGTTCTACGAGCTATGTGCCCTGCCCACTGCTACTTCAGTTCAGCGATTCTGTGAGCTATGTCGGTTACTTTAGTTCTCCTGCGGATCTCCTCGTTTCTGATTCGATCACGCAGAGAAACTCCGAGCATAGCACGCTCCATTGCCCTTTGGGTGACCTTGAGCCTTCTTATGAGGCCCATAGTAAGCGACCATGTCTCAGTTCCGTAAGTCATCACTGGCAACACACACTGGTCAAAGACCTTAGTCTTGAGACACTGCGGTATTTGGGACGTGAAGATATTGCGAAGCTTCCCGAACGCTGCCTAGCCGAGTTGGATTCGTCGATTGATCTCTTTCTTGAAGTTGGAATTACCTAGCTGGACTGTTTGTCCCAGGTAGAAACAACAACAACAACTTCCAGTGTAGAGTCTCCAACCTTTAGAGGAGTGGGTGCGACACGGACATTTAACATTATTTTCGTCTTGTCCATGTTCATTTTAAGACCCACTTGTTGAGAGACCTTACTGAGGCCATCGAGCATTGTGCTTAGGTCTTCCATAGTCTCAGCCATGACCACGATATCGTCAGCGAATCGGAGGTGGGATATGTATGCCGATGACGTTGATATTGATGCCGAGTCCACCCCAGTCCAGAAGCTTAAAAACATCTTCCAGGGCGGCGGTGAACAGTTTCGGAGGTAGGTTTCGAGTTCTGGTCCTGGAGGCGAACCGACATGGTGGCGTTTTCATACAGGCACTTCAACACCTCGATGTATCGATGGTCAATTTGGCACCGCTGGAGAGACTGTAGCACAGCCCAGGTTTCGACTGAATCAAAGGCCTTCTCATAGTCCACAAACGCCAAGCATAGTGGCTGATTGTACTCTTCGGTCTTCTGTATAATCTGCCGCAGCGTATGTATGTGGTCTATGGTACTAAAGCCTTTTTGGAAACCGGCTTGTTCGGGAGGCTGTTGTCACGCTTTTTGAAGAAAAGCACGACCACACTTCTGTGCCATGCCTTAGGCGTTTGTCCCTCGAGTATAACGGAATTAAATAACTTCTGAAGAGCTTTTAGTACCGGTGATCCACCTGCTTTCAGAAGTTCAGCCGTAATTCCATCATCACAAAATCAAATCAAAATCAAATCAAAAACAATTTATTTCAAATAGGTGTTTACACACACTTTTAAATAGTCAAAACAAAAAAAAATACAATAAAAATAAAAATAAAATTACAAATAATGTCATGATTCAGATTACAGTCTCAGGTAATGGTATTTGTTATAGAATCAACATATATATCTTTGTCATTTACATAATCTATTATTTTATAATATCCTCTAGAGCACAAAACTTTTTTGACATGAGTCTTGAATTTATTCTCTGACAAACTAGTTACATTTTCTGGAATTTTATTGTAGAATCTTATACACTGCCCCACAAATGATTTTTTAACCTTACTCAGTCTCGAAAAGACTATGTCTATTTTATTTACATTTCTTAAATTCAAATTATGCCTGTCACTGTTTTTAGGAAATAAATGCAAATTCTTACGAACGTACATGATGTTTTCATATATAAATTGACTAGCAACAGTTAAAATATTGATTTCTTTGAACTTATTCTGTAACGAGTCACGTGATCGCATCTGATAGATTGCGCGGATAGCTCTTTTCTGCAGGATGAAAATAGTTTCTATATCAGCCGCATGCCCCCACAGTAATATGCCATAAGACATTATACTATGGAAGTAACTAAAATACACTAGTCTCGCAGTATCTACATCCGTTAACTGTCTTATTTTCTTAACGGCATAAGCAGCTGAACTAAGCCTTCCCGCTAAAGTTTCAATGTGTGGTCCCCATTGAAGTGAAACATCCAAAGTTATACCAAGGAACACCGTGGTATTTACAAATTGTAATTTATTACTGTCTAATATTATACTATTATTGACCTTTTTTACATTTGGCAAACAAAATTTTATACATTTTGTTTTCTTAGCATTTAATAATAAGTTGTTCACAGTGAACAACTGCTGGACAAAGACCTCCCCCAAGGATTTCCACGACGACTGGTCCTGCGCTGCCCGCATCCATCGGCTTCCCGCGACCTTCACCAGGTCGTCGGTCCACCGCGTGGTAGGCCTGCCTACGTTACGTTTTCCAGTGCGCGGTCGCCACTCAAGAACTTTACTGCCACATCGGCCATCTGTTCTACGAGCTATGTGCCCTGCCCACTGCTACTTCAGTTCAGCGATTCTGTGAGCTATGTCGGTTACTTTAGTTCACCTGCGGATCTCCTCGTTTCTGATTCGCTCACGCAGAGAAACTCCGAGCATAGCACGCTCCATTGCCCTTTGGGTGATCTTGAGCCTTCTTATGAGGCCCATAGTAAGCGACCATGTCTCAGTTCCGTAAGTCATCACTGGCAACACACACTGGTCAAAGACCTTAGTCTTGAGACATTGCGGTATTTGGGACGGGAAGATATTGCGAAGCTTCTCGAACGCTGCCCAGCCGAGTTGGATTCGTCGATTGATCTCTTTCTTGAAGTTGGACCTACCTAGCTGGACTGTTTGTCCCAGGTATTCATATTCGTCAACAACTTCCAGTGTAGAGTCTCCAACCTTTAGAGGGGTGGGTGCGACACGGACATTTAATATTATATTCGAAATTCGAAGTCTTTAGAAATTATGTGAAACAATATTGAAAAAAATTTAAGCAGGTTTGCCACGTAGCAAAATCTAATTATCTGGCCAGAACCCATGTGTTTTGTTTTTCTCTTACGGTCGTTTTTTATTTTACCTCTTTTGTCACATCTGTATTGAAATATCATGTGTCCTCTTAAATTATTAACTCATATCCTATAGTTATTACCAAAGTATAAAGTATAAAGGCCTACAAAATATATATATGTTACAAGGTAGTAACATAAATATATTTTTTATTGTACAAAAATGTTTAATTACGAAAATATACAGTTAAGGTAACGAAATATACACATGCATGCAAGGTACTACCGAAAAATGCATGTGTGAAATATTTTCATGTTGTGCAGACGCAAAGCCAGTTGTTGTCATGGTAACCAATTGTGATTCTAAGCGGATTGTTTGCCGGCTTAACAGCTGTACCCTAATGGTGACGGAGGGAGCCGGGGACGCCAGATGACTACATAAACTAGTAAACAACGGGTCCAATTCAAGTCACGTAGAAATTCCCTGCTATCATTGCGATCTTTTTAAAACCAATTGAGGTTCAGTTTGAACTTAATTATTTATTTACCTAGCTACTGATTACTATTACGTTGAAGTATCTTAAATTTCTCACAATACAAAGAGTTGTTTAGATTTATGATTATGTTCCATTGAACTTAAACGATGCTAATAAAAATGAAGAGAGATCCTCTTTAAGTTAACAAAATACCTTGCCTTCGACTATCACTAATTCAACAGCTGAAAGAACTTAAAAATCATTGCAAAAATCTTAAAGAAAGAATCAGAAATCTTACGAGTTTTCCCCCATTAGTTCTGGTGAGAGTGACCCGGACTTAAGTTACACAGATCCCACACATACTACCGAAATGGAAGAACATAAACGACTGCCACCATCATTGTTACGATCCACTTTTCGCCGTAGCAGAAATCTTTCGTCTTCATTATCGTCTTCATCGTCGTCGTCATCAAGCATTTTTGATACCTAAAATCACCTAAAATGTCAATTTCTCAACAACACCACAGCGCAAAACAATAAATCGAAAGCGTGATCCTGAAAGTTGTAAATTTAGCAATGCAAAACGTTTACAAAATATGGTCAGTCATACATATCTGTGAAAACCAATAAATTAGTCGATGCGCGTTCAGTCAAACCACCTTGTAATAAAAAGTGCCGTTCGAAATGTTCCGAAAAAATTCCTGAAAAATTTTAATAAGTTTTGGAGTATGATGAATGTAGATATGCAAAGACCATTTATAAAAAAAACTTTTCGTGTCACATTGTTTTCATGTTCTAATGACATAATCTGGTTTATATCAAGGATTTAATTTTGACGTAATAACTAAATAATTATTGTTTAATTCTTGTTTCTTCACAAATGACATTGTTATTATTATTTTATGACTATCAGAAAGAGTGTAATTTGCACCTATTTTAAATAAATATATTTAATTGAAAAAAAAAGTTTAAATAAAAAACCTAAAAACCGACTTCTAAAAGAAATTCATTCAAAAGTTTGAAATAATATTTTCATAAACGAATGCACGAAATTAGCCAACATTAACGAAATCAATAAGTAGGTACGAATCACATTAGGGGGCCAAATTTTTTTTTGAGGTCTGTGCCAGCAATGCCATCGAATCTAAAATATTTTCATTTTTGTTGTCACACGACGGAAGTAGGTGTAGGGTGATATAAGGGCGTGGGTTAAAACTCCATCATGGACATACATTTAATTATGGAAATAAGACCTAGAAAGAAATATAAAATAGTCAAAACATCATACACTTAAATTTAAAATACAAATAAACATAAATTGATCTTACCCGTAATGGGTCTTTTATAAAGTATTAAGATAGGTATCTGTTATAGTAGTTTATGAAACTGTTGCATAATAAGGGTTCTTAAAATACGAGTGTAAGTTAAAAAACGAGCCATACGCGAGTTTTTTTTATAGCATTACACGAGTGTTTTAAGACCAAATTATGTGCAGTTTTATACACTACTTTATCTAATCTCATACATTAAGATTGAACCAACTAAAATACAAAGATCAAAGTTAAGAGTAAGAAAAAAATCCCACGAAATTCAGTAAGTACCTACAACAAAACCTGTCATAGCTCTGAATCCCAGGGCATCACCACGCTTGCACTGAAGCGAACGGTGTCACAGACAGGTAAAAACAATGCTTTCACTGATCTCAGACATTTTTAAACCAGAATGAAAATTATCCACGAAATTCAGTATCTACAACAAAATTCAATGAAAAACCAACACATCACCGCGCATGCGTTAAAGCGGACGCTGTCACAGACAAGTAAAAATTAGAATGAAAACTTTTTGTACTGCTGTAAAAATGGCGTTTCAATAAAAAAATTATTATATGTAACTGAAAAAAAAATACATTATAACATTATTTCTCTAACAAAATAATGTTATAATGTATTTTTTTTTAATTACGGTATTGTGTTTATAAAGTATGCCAATATAAACTCGTTTTGAAGTTGATAATGCAAACTTTACGATATGAGAGTAGATAAAATTTATAATTTTATGAGGTGATGATAATAATTTTTTGGTTTTTGAATGAAGTTGTTAGATGGATGACAGCTGTTGCGTGGAAAAGAAATAGATGGAATGAAAAGAAGGTCGAATGAAAGGAGAATGAATTTCTGCGCACCGCGCTACAAAGTAGATGTGTGCTGGCAACAACCTCAAAAAAAATTGTAGGCCCCTAATTTGATTCGTACCTACCTTTGATTTCATTAATGTTGGTTAATTACGTGTATACGTTTATAAAAATATTATTTCAAGCTTTTGAGTGAATTTCATTTGAAGTCGGTGTTTAGGTTTTTTTGAACCATTTTAACATGGGGTTGGATTATACCAGATAAACAAAATTCTTGTGATATGGTGCCAATAGTACTCATTAAATATATAAAGTTTCGATCGCGCAGCTCTTATAATTTAGATTTTATTGATATCTAAAAAAACCCCGATTTCGTCATTGACTCACTGATGATCATCAAAATTCTTCGGGTACTTCCTGAAGTCGTACAAAGCTGAATTTTGGTATGTAACCTAGTATTAGTAGGTACACAGATAACAAAAAATTTAAACTTGGAACATTTACTTGAAAGTTTTTATGAGACTTACGCAAATTTTTATGCTAGAGGTCTGAAAATTGATATAGGGTAATCTTGGTAAGCCCGCTTCCATCTTCGGCATCATCGTCACTTACCATCAGGTGAGATGATGCCAAGGGCTTACCAATTGTGAATAAAAAAAAGTGTGTGTGTCAGCTCCGACGCACGACTGGAGTTTACTTCTTAAGTACGATCGTCTAAACAGGCACAAAACAGGGCTTGACTTTGGTTTTAAGTTTACTCTGCACAGTTTTTATAACTGATGGATGATTCCAATTTCCGGCCTCTTTTCTTAGCTGATGTGTCAGGTGTTTTAGCTCCCATGATCGCAGCTACTAATGATCCATCTGGTGTTTGGCAGCAACTAACCTAATATGCTTTGGATGCGATTATACAAGCATATCTTAGGTCATAACATAAAGGGCTCTTACGTTGATTTCAAGTTGACTCTTCAATTAAATCAAGAGCATTTTTGTTAAGTTTCTCTTGTAATGTTTCTAGTAATTTGTGGACATTTCTTTATATCATCACTCGCTTGAATAAGGAAATGATGAAGTGAAAACTTTCTAACATCACTGTGTTTAAAGTCGTTCTGATACTTCAACAGTTCACAATTCATAATTTTCTTCTTTTTTGCTTCTTGAAGAAACTCGTGGAAAAGGTCTGTGATGTATTTGCACGTACCCAATAGCATCGTCACCATAAGATTCTCGTGCAGCCCTGAAAATGCAAACTAATTACTTACTGTAAACAAAATTTATTCTTTATAACCTAAAAAAGTACAATTGAAAGAAAAACCATTATTTTGCCTTCGCAGGATTAAGGTTACTTACGTAGGTAGTGTTATATTATTTTATAGTACTTACATTGCTGTTTTTACATTTCTCAGCTCTGCAGAATAAAAATCGGGGTTATTTTTGAAGAACATTTCAATCCTTGATTGCGTACACTTTGGGCAAGTTTCTGCTATCTGCTTTCACAAAATTGACATGCATGATGGAGTGGAATACCAAATTATACGATGGAGATTGTAAAATATCACAAATTTTCAGTATATTTATAATCATAAATATTTTATATACTGAAAATATACAGATCAAAAATAGTAAAGACGCGTCTCCTCCGACCTGTTTTGCAAAACAATACACAGATAGGTACAGTACAATTATACTCCCCGCGCGGGTGGAGAGGGGAAGGATTTGTTTCATTTTTCTACAACTGCCGTGTCGCGCACATTTTATGTTTCAGAAACATTTCCCTGTAGCAGGAGACGGCTTGAGTATGAAAACAAATGTTTTTGTTTCATGTTTTCTGTGTAATGTAATGTTTCAAAAAAGCGGGCGCAGGAGACACGCCTTAAGACTGCAACAATGACAGAACGTCATCTTAGATTCAGCCAATCCTGACTCGCGTAAAAAACGTAACGCGCAAAGAGAATATAACAAACTACGTTTTCGATCACTAGGTTTTACTCCTCATATTTTTTTCATACCGGGCGCCTTATATGCAAATTGATTCTTAAGGAGTAAACTCCAAAAAAAACCTCCCTTTTTTTATAGGTAAAAATGTTTAAAAATGTGTGTGAGTTCCATACATTTTTTCCATCAATTTTTTAGGTATATGCAAAAAAAAGGTCGTCAAAAGAGACATTAATATCTCTTTTGACGACCTTTTTTTTGCCTTTTGTGCATGCATTAAGTACCATACAATTTTCCACCCATTTTCTATGGAAAATAGAGATGTCTGATTGAAAATACAAAAAACCGCCCGGTCAGGTATGAGTCGTTCTCACGATAATGAGAAATTTACCTGAATAATAGAAACCATTTTTCTGTTGCTCATGTTCGCTCAGGAGGACCTTGTCCACTTTCCTTTTTCGTCATCTTCCCACTTAGTCCACTTTCCTACTTCAACTTTCCTACTTCAACTTTCCTACTTCAACTTTCCTACTTAGTCAACTTTCCTGCTTAGTCCCCTTACTTTGGCACTATTGACACTGGAGCCACGTGTGCCCAATTTCCAGGCATCGGAAACACTTCATTTGGCGCGGCTCCAGTAACTCGACGCGCGCACTGCTCCACCCAACCCTGAGGCTTTTGGCAGCCACTAATGCCTTGGCGGCCGCCACTGGGCACTGCACCCAAAGAGAGCCGGCACCCATGCGGCCCACGCGGATTTCGCCCCCCTTGATTTGGTCAATGGGGCAGCCCGTCTGGGCAGCGATTGCAGAGAGGACCTCATCCTTTGTGACGGAGTCATCCAGGCCTGCCAGGCACAGATCTGCGCACTTAACAGGCCTAGCGACCCGCGCCTCTCCAGCCAGGACCTCGCGGAGTTTCGCTGCAAAGCGATCCGCCATTTCTACCGTGACCGCGGACGGCAGCTCCAGGACCCGAGCTCCCGTGACCGCCTGCCTTATTTTGAGGCCTGCCGGAATATTTAGGGCCGCCAGGTCAAGCCTCTGACGAGCCTTCAGGAGAACATCCTTATACGTCACTCCCTTCTCGACGGCATCATGCTGCAGCGTAATAACTATAGCTGCCGTCGTGGGAGCACGCATTTGGCGCCCACCACGCTTGCGCCTTTTGCCAGGCTTTCTGGCATTCCCGCCGCTGTTTGCGGGCTTCGGCACCGCTGCAGGTTTTACGCCAGCTGAAGCGGGCTTAGGCACCGAGGCGGGCCTCGACGTTGCAGAAGAGTCGGGCTTTTTGGCCACAGACTTCTTTGCCTTAGCGGCAGTGGGGGCTGGCACCACCGCGCTAGGCGTGGGTGCCGTCCTCTTTCCTTTTCCCTTGCCTTTTCTTCTTGCCACCGCACTCCATGTCGCCACCTCCTCCAAAGAGGGGAAAGGGGGGGGATCCAGCGCCGACGACGATCCAGGCTGGGGCTCGGGCTCTATATTTCGCCTGTCTGCTGCCAGAGGCGGCCTGAGACGTTTCTCAGGCAGCAGGCGCTCCTCGAGTGCCTCAAACCGTGCGCTGATTAACGTCCCAACCCGGGACAGTACATCGCGCGCTATGGCCTCTGTCTGTGAGTGCTGCGCTGACAACTGCTCCGGGACGGGAGGCACGGCGTTCACAGCAGCAGCAGCCACGCTTGCGCGCATGCTGGTGACCTCCCTCCTGAGCGCAGCCAGCTCTTCCCGCAGCCGGTTGTTGTCCGCCTGGAGTCTTAGGGTTTCCTCAGTAGAGGTGTTATTCCTGAGCAGAGTAACTGCCTCTCGAATGGTCGCCGCCGCATCCTTCAAGGCCCTGACAAACGTGCCCTTCAGGTTGTTCGACTTGGTGGCAACTTGAGTAATGACGTTCGTGCACTCCTCGACCCTATCTGCCAGGGTTGAAGAGAGGCACGAATTATCATCATTGCCGCCACCTAGGCCCGCCACCGGCACCCTCGCAGCAGACACATTCCTCAGACGGACTTCACGAGCGAGTGCGGCTACTTCCTCCTCCGCTTGGAGCTCCAGCTCCTTCCTTCGGGCTACTAAGAGCTCTTGTTTGGCTTTCGCCAAACCGACGTACTGCCCCGTCGTCGGCGGGCGCCCACGCCCGCGACGGGCCGGAGAAGATTTGGCAGGTGGCGAATCCTCGCCTTCCGCGTCCTTTCCATCCTCTGGAGGTTTGGGGCGTTTCCGCTGCGGCTCTCGCGAGTTGGAACTCGCGAGGCTCATATCCGAGTCCGACTCGGATATGTAGACGAAGTCAGACGTGGGCCCAGCAGGGGTTACGTCTCTTACGTCATCCTTCATCGAGGCGGGTAATCCGCCATCCATCTCGTCACTTATACTAAACTTAAAACTAGGCGGGGGGGGATCAGTGCTCATTTTTGTTCCCACGAGTAGTAGGCGAAATAAGATCGCTCCCCGTTACGCCAATTAGAGGAGGGGCTACATACTGCAGAGGTCGCCAGGTATCCGCAGGTTTTAACGAGGGTTCTCTCGGGTTTTATAGGGTTTACCTTCCCGCGGGTCGGCCAATTAAGGCAAGCCCTCCGGGAGGCGAACACACAACATCTCCTGCTGGAGCCACCAGGCAGGGTCGTTGAAGTGTTAGGTTAGGTTAGGTTAGGTTAGGTTAGGTTTGGGCGGATTCCCTTTTCAGGAGGGAGAATGCCGCTGCCATCCGATGGCCCCAAAGGGCCATAGCACAGCGGGTGGCCAGGGCTTATCGTTCGGTGAGCTTTTCGGCGGCGTGCGCTCTGCCTGGTACACCTCCCTGGGAGCTCGAGGCGTGGGTGCTCGCCAGAGTGTACGAGTGGACAGCGGGGCGGAGGGCGCTCGGGGAGCGCCCAGCTATGGAAGAACGGGAGGCCGTTCGGCGGGAGGCGAGGGCCGCAATCGTCCAGCACTGGGCAGAGGACCTCGCTAACGCGACATTCGGCCGCCGAACGCTGGACGCGCTTGGGCCAGTCTTGCAGGACTGGCTCGAGCGAAGGCACGGTTTCCTCTCGTTCCGTCTGGTGCAGGTGTTGTCCGGGCACGGCTGCTTCGGATCGTACCTGTACCGGATTGGAAGAGAGGGAACCCAATCGTGCCACGAATGCGGTGCGGCGGTGGACACGGCGCAGCACACACTTGAAGTGTGCCCGTCGTGGTCCGAGCCACGTCGCGACTTAGTTGCGGCGGTCGGGCGGGACCTCTCGCTCCCCAGCGTGGTCAAAGCCATGTTGGAGGGCGAGGGGACATGGGCGGCAGTTGCCTCCTTCTGCGAACACGTTATATCACAGAAGGAGGAGGCGGAGCGCGCACGGGAGGACGACCCTCTCGCAGCGCCACTCCGCAGGCGGAGAAGGGGCAGGAGAAGACGGTCGTGCAACCGTCTTCACCCTGCCGGTGGTGATTAGCGGGCGACAGGCGTGGGGGCGCTTTCGCCCGCATTGCACTAATCACCACCCTCGCCGACGGGAATGGCCGAGCACTCACGGTCATTTCCGGGCCCCTCCCTGTGCGGAGGGGCGTGAAGGGCCTGCCGTAAAGGCGGGCAGCCGCCGGTGGAGGACTGGACGTAAAGGCTCTGCCGGTTTCCCAGTCCTCTGCCACTCGGGCGATGCGGGAGTGACGTGGGGTTTTAGCCGGTAAGAGTCCGGCATAACCCGTCGGCCTCCCCCAGCGGACGGGTATCCATGAGGATTTCCCCACGTAAAAAAAAAAAAAAAAAAAAAAAAAGGTTAGGTTAGGTTGGGATGCAAGTCGGGTTCCTCCTCGTGTGCCAAACTGCTGCTTGTCCCTTTGGATACGTCTGGAGGGAACAGCAGCATCTTTTGGCCGGTGCATCCTGGGCGCTTGTCAATTATATCTCCTTGTGGGATATAATTGACTCGCGGCGAATACCCGACAAGCGGGAGGTATGCGTGTTCTGGGTTAAGTCACAGACACGCATACGGGCGCACGCCTCGCTCTACTTTTAGAGTGCTGGCGTAGCGTGGAAGTATACCGTAATCCTTTGGGGGCGGGGGCCTTGCCTTAAATGGCCGGGCTGCGAGGAGACAACCTCTATAAAAAATATTGCGGGCGAGGAGACAACCTCGTTAAAAAACATTGCGGGCCGTGAGAGGAGGGTTTTGCCCTCAGCTCACGGAAAAGGTGGGACTGCGGGGGAGGAGGAGTGTCGGTATTGCGATGCGCCGCTCTCCCTATCCTCCGCAGCCGAGCGGGGTCGAGGGTTGAGGAGTTGGAGGCAGGACCGTGGAGGGAGAGGAGTGTTGGTATTACGATGCGCCTCTCTCCCTGCCCTCCGCGGTCCTGCCTGGGCCTGCCGAAAGGTGGGCGGTCGCCGGTGGGGGACTGGAAGTAAAGGCTCTGCCGGTTTCCCAGTCCTCTGCCACTCGGGCGAAGCGGGAGTGCCGTGGGGTTTTAGCCGGTAAGAGTCCGGCATAACCCGTCGGCCTCCTCCAGCGGACGGGTATCCATGAGGATTTCCCCACGTAAAGAAAAAAAAAAAAAAGGTTAGGTTAGGTTGCACGACCGTCTTCACCCTGCCGGTGGTGATTAGCGGGCGACAGGCGTGGGGGCGCTTTCGCCCGCATTGCACTAATCACCACCCTCGCCGACGGGAATGGCCGAGCACTCACGGTCATTCCCGGGCCCCTCCCTGTGCGGAGGGGCGTGAAGGGCCTGCCGTAAAGGCGGGCAGTCGCCGGTGGAGGACTGGACGTAAAGGCTCTGCCGGTTTCCCAGTCCTCTGCCACTCGGGCGAAGCGGGAGTGCCGTGGGGTTTTAGCCGGTAAGAGTCCGGCATAACCCGTCGGCCTCCCCCAGCGGACGGGTATCCATGAGGATATCCCCACGTAAAAAAAAAAAAAAAAAAAAGGTTAGGTTAGGTTGGGATGCAAGTTGGGTTCCTCCTCGTGTGCCAAACTGCTGCTTGTCCCTTTGGATACGTCTGGAGGGAACAGCAGCATCTTTTGGCCGGTGCATCCTGGGCGCTTGTCAATTATATCTCCTTGTGGGATATAATTGACTCGCGGCGAATACCCGACAAGCGGGAGGTATGCGTGTTCTGGGTTAAGTCACAGAGACGCATACGGGCGCACGCCTCGCTCTACTTTTAGAGTGCTGGCGTAGCGTGGAAGTATACCGTAATCCTTCGGGGGCGGGGGCCTTGCCTTAAATGGCCGGGCTGCGAGGAGACAACCTGTATAAAAAATATTGCGGGCGAGGAGACAACCTCGTTAAAAAACATTGCGGGCCGTGAGAGGAGGGTTTTGCCCTCAGCTCACGGAAAAGGTGGGACTGCGGGGGAGGAGGAGTGTCGGTATTGCGATGCGCCGCTCTCCCTATCCTCCGCAGCCGAGCGGGGTCGAGGGTTGAGGAGTTGGAGGCAGGACCGTGGAGGGAGAAGAGTGTTGGTATTACGATGCGCCTCTCTCCCTGCCCTCCGCGGTTCTGCCTGGGCCTGCCGAAAGGTGGGCGTTCGCCGGTGGGGGACTGGAAGTAAAGGCTCTGCCGGTTTCCCAGTCCTCTGCCACTCGGGCGAAGCGGGAGTGCCGTGGGGTTTTAGCCGGTAAGAGTCCGGCATAACCCGTCGGCCTCCTCCAGCGGACGGGTATCCATGAGGATTTCCCCACGTAAAAAAAAAAAAAAAAAAAAAAAAGGTTAGGTTGGGATGCAAGTCGGGTTCCTCCTCGTGTGCCAAACTGCTGCTTGTCCCTTTGGATAAGTCTGGAGGGAACAGCAGCATACTTTTGGCCGGTGCATCCTGGGCGCTTGTCAATTATATCTCCTTGTGGGATATAATTGACTCGCGGCGAATACCCGACAAGCGGGAGGTATGCGTGTTCTGGGTTAAGTCACAGACACGCATACGGGCGCACGCCTCGCTCTACTTTTAGAGTGCTGGCGTAGCGTGGAAGTATACCGTAATCCTTCGGGGGCGGGGGCCTTGCCTTAAATGGCCGGGCTGCGAGGAGACAACCTCTATAAAAAATATTGCGGGCGAGGAGACAACCTCGTTAAAAAACATTGCGGGCCGTGAGAGGAGGGTTTTGCCCTCAGCTCACGGAAAAGGTGGGACTGCGGGGGAGGAGGAGTGTCGGTATTGCGATGCGCCGCTCTCCCTATCCTCCGCAGCCGAGCGGGGTTGAGGGTTGAGGAGTTGGAGGCAGGACCGTGGAGGGAGAGGAGTGTTGGTATTACGATGCGCCTCTCTCCCTGCCCTCCGCGGTCCTGCCTGGGCCTGCCGAAAGATGGGCGGTCGCCGGTGGGGGACTGGAAGGCTCTGCCGGTTTCCCAGTCCTCTGCCACTCGGGCGAAGCGGGAGTGCCGTGGGGTTTTAGCCGGTAAGAGTCCGGCATAACCCGTCGGCCTCCTCCAGCGGACGGGTATCCATGAGGATTTCCCCACGAAAAAAAAAAAAAAAAGGTTAGGTTAGGTTTTTTTTTTTTTAATACTTACACCTCCAACGTTGTCGGAGACTGTTTTTGCTATTTTACACTTTCATTCCAGTTCTCGCAGTTATTCCTCTCGTACTTTCATGCTTCATACTTTGTCTTTCTGTCTTTCATCTCTTTCATTCTTAAACGGGTGGGATTCCCGACTACTCTAATTGATCTAATAGTGGTGATTGTCTCATTTGTGTCTTACAGAAGGGCAATAAAATATACACATTACATTTTACACTTTTTTCTTTACGGTTTCAATAGGGCAATAATTACACATTTTAATTTAAACAGTTTTTCTTTACAGGGTTATTCTTAATCTATTGTATTTTTATCTTATTATTTATTTTCTATATCTATTACTAGTTCTATGCTGATAGATTAATATCTTCAAGATATTATTTCAGCATAGCTTATACCTACTTATTTTTATGTATTGTCTTCCTAACTATATTATTCCAATATTTTAAAAAAGTTTCCCTTTCTTTGCCTGACATAAGGCTATGTTTTCAATTGTCAGTTCGGTGTCCAGTAATTGTTCTGTGTTGTGTCGTTCGTATGCGTAAAGGGGGCATTCCAGAATAAGATGGGGAACGGTTTCCTTGACATCAGGGTCGCAGGTGCACGATGGGCTCTCCTTACACCTAAAGCGGTTTAGGTATTCAGAGAACCCACCGTGCCCGGTCATCAGTTGGGTCACCAGGTTAGTTAGCTCCATTTTCCGTACAATAGCGTACGCCGCCACCGCGTCAGGGAGAAAGATCTTTGTGACGCTTCCGGTTGCACTGTTTTTGTACCTTTGGTTCCATTCGTCAAGCGAAGCTATGCGTATACTTCGCTTGACGAATGAGACCGGGCACAGGTCGTAGTCAGGTCTACGCTTGGAACCCAGGGCGGCTTCTTTGGCGAGTTGGTCTGCCCGTTCATTCCCTTCAAGCCCTACGTGAGCTTTAATCCAAAAATGCTGCACTTTTTTATTTTGTTTTACTGCTGTTTTTAGATTTTTCCGCGCTTCGACTGCCAAGGGATGGAGGGAATTTACGTTAGTGACTGTTTGTAGTACCGCCGTGGAGTCGCTGTAGATGCCGCAGCTGGTAGCCCTGTGTTTTAAGAACTCCCGCGTCGCTCTACATATGGCCAAGAGTTCTGCCTGGTAGACGGTGCTGTATGACGGCAAAGCTAGCTTGAGGGCCTTGAATTCGGTTGCATTATTGCACATGGATACTGCCGCCCCGACTCGGCCCTCAATCTTGCTGCCGTCAGTATAGATTTTGAGTTCAAGATGTTCTTGAGAGTCAAGTTCATGCTGGTCTACCAGACTCACGAACTCCAGGTCCATATGTTCCGCGGGGTGCGGGGTTTCCAGAGCTGAAGTCGCTCGCTCGATCTCCCTGTCTCCCAATCCCGGATGGGGCACACCCCTCCTGGCCCCATACAGCGAGGATGCCTCGCGTATACGTAGGTCAAGGGGGAGCAACCCAGCCAGGATTAGGGCCGAGTTCAGGGAGACCGTTTTGTAGGCCTTACATATCTTCTGTGCATATCCTCTTTGGACTGCGTTTAGGAGTTTTATTATTCCCAATTTTGACGCGGCTTGTGCCCACGCGCTGGCGGCGTACGTAATGATAGGTTCCGCTGTGGTGGTATAGATTATCCTAACAACCTCCGGGTTTAGGCCCCAACTGACTTTCGCTGCTTTGGCGAGTTGTTTATAAACAGCTATGGCCTTTTTGCAAACGTTTAGGTTAGGTTAGGTTAGGTTAGGTTAGGTTAGGTTAGGTTAGGTTTTTTTTTTAAATGTTTGTTCTTCTGTTTTCCTCTGATATGGATGTCAGAGACTTTTTACATCAGAACACTTTTGGATCTTTCGATTTTTATTCTATTGTATGGGTCATGAGCAACATAATATTAGTGTTGTCATTGTTGGTATGTGTATTTGTTTTTTATTATTCAGTGTAGATGTTGTGACTGTATATAGATACATTATATATAGGTATGTCCTCTTTTTTTTTCTTCGTATTGTAGCTTTTTTTTTTATTATTATTATTATATATATTTTTTTTCATTTTTTTTTTATCTTTTTTTTTAATTTTTTCTCTCTTTTTTCGTACTTAAATATACATATTCAGTAATACATATTTTATAGTACTTTTCTTACATCTAAATCTACTCCAATTTATTACTCTATGTTTTAATTTTACTAATATAAGTTCAGATTTACAGATTTTGCCCTTATTTTTATCTTGTTTTATTTCTTGCTATTGCTTTTTTAGCAACATATTTACAATAACACAAAAACTTATCTCTTATTTCTTTAACACTTATAATTTGGTTTATTGATTTTAATTCTATTTTCCTATCAATTTCTATTTCTAGCTCGCTTCTCTTACTACAATTTTGGGGACAGTCAATTATGAGATGCATAATACTTTCTTCAACATTGGGGTCGCAAATACATCCCGGCCTATCCTTACATTTAAATTTATATAGGTAGCTGGAGAAACCCCCGTGCCCAGTCACAACCTGAACCAAGACTGGGTCTAGTTTGATTTTACCCAGTAGATGATATGCATCGATGGCGTTTGGCAGGAATATCTTTGTGATGGCTGCCGTATCACCCCCTGAATAAATCTCTTCCCAGCGGGACAGAGTCTCCACACGCAGGGATCTACGTACGAACGAGATTGGACATTTATCATAATGCGACGATGTTTTCAAATTAAGTGCTGCAGACTTGGCCAACTCGTCTGCACGCTCGTTCCCTGGTATACCAACGTGTGCCCGTATCCAGAATAAGCGGACCTCTTTGCCTTGACGCTGGATTTTATTAAGGTTCTTTCTGATGTTAAATGCTAGGGGATGGAAGGTTTCGCAGTTTTTTAGTATCTCCATGGAAGATCGTGAGTCGCTGAGTATACTCCAATGCTTTTCGACACTCCCTGTGATAATTTCAGTCGACTTCAGGAGAGCGTACAACTCCGCCTGGAATACCGTACAGTATGGCTCTAATTTATACTTTTTCGCCACTACCTCGATAGAGTTGTCCCAAATAGAGAGTGCCGCACCAACTTTGCCTTCTATTTTGCTGCCGTCTGTGAATACCATTTTTCCAACTGGTTTGTTCGGGTCTTCTGTTTCGCCTGGCAGCTCTTCCAGGCACTTAAAGTCGACCTCAATCTCACTAGCAGGGTGAGGGGCCCGCATGAAGCACACTCTCTCTTCTACTTTGCGATCACCGAGCAGTTGTTGTTGCGGTCTTCCTCGCTTGGCTTCGTACAGAAGTCTTGCTTCCCGTATGCGTAGCTCCAGCGGTAGTATACGGGCCAGTAGTAGTGCAGCGTTTAACGACACGGTACGATAGCTCTTACAGATCTTCTGGGCAAATCCCCTCTGTACCGTGTGAAGTATTTTCTGGATAGAAATCTTTTTTGCTGCCACTGACCATACACTGGATGCATACATGACGATCGGCTCTATGACCGCCACGTAAATGGTCCTAATGATCTCCGGACACAGTCCCCATGAGATTTTTGCTGATCGTGCTAGTTGTTTATATATGTTTATGGCCTTTTTACAGACATGGTTTACGTGTTCTTTGAATGTCAATTTATTGTCTATAATTAGTCCAAGTATTTTTATTTGTTCCACAAATGCTATCTCCGTGCCTCCCATCCTCAATCGTGGGGAATCATATTTTAACTTCTTTGTGACTACCATAGCGTTGGTTTTGTGTGCTGCAAATTTAAGCTTATTTTGTATTCCCCATTCATGTATTCGGTCTAGCATTGCATTTGCTTGTTGTTCTATGTTGAGGCCTGTGCTCCCGGAGAACACCAGGACAACGTCATCAGCGAAGGCCTGTATGTGGATTCCTTCGTTATCCAACTCATCCAACAATGGGTTCAGCAAGATATTCCAGAACGCCGGTCCCCCAATAGATCCCTGTACGCATCCTTTAGTGGTCTCCTTAGTTATTTCCTGGCCTGCGTATCTTACCCTGACTCTACGGTCCTGGAAGTAACTATTCACTAAACGTCTCAAGTTAATAGGACAGCACTTTTCTTTAAGCTGACATTGCACCGCTGGCCACCATGCGCTGTCGAATGCACCTTCAATGTCTAGTGAGACAACTACACTGATGAGTCTCTTGCGTGTGTTGTCATTAAGATGTTCAGTAAGGTCGTACAGTGCGTCTTCGGTACTGCGCTGCGGTACAAATCCGTATTGCCGAGTATTCAGTAAGGGGAATATGTGCCAACGAATTCTTCTGATCATAATTTTTTCAAATATTTTTCCTAATATCGACAGGAGTCCGATTGGCCGGTAAGATTTGGGCTGTGTATAACATGCTTTGCCAGGTTTTCGCAGAACCACAATATTTGCCACTTTCCAGATGGCAGGGAAATGTGACAATTCCAGGCACTTATTAATTAATTCAAGAAATACACATGGTTTGGCATTTATAGCGGCTATACAGATATCTGCTGTGAATCCATCAGGTCCGGGTGCCTTTTTTGGGTTGAATGTCTGCATAGTTTGTATTAGCTCTGACATTGTAATGGGTGGATCCATTTTGTCCTCCGGTGTTGGAATAATGGACGTCTCTGCTTTTCGTCTTGTATCGGAGTGAACAGGGCTATCATCCCCCCTATCATCGTCAGGAAAGAATGTTTCTGACAACCATCTGGCTGACATCTCGGAGTTTAGCGTGACGCCATTTCTGGCTAGGGGTAGGTCTTCCTGTTTTTTTACGCTGCACCTGATGACTCTGTATATCCCATCCCATAGGCTCTCCCGATCCTGAGTAGTGCAAAATTTTTTCCAACTTGATATCTGAGCTTTTTCAGCCTCCTCTTCATAATCTCTTTTGGCATCAAGGAACTCTTGGATCACAAATTGTTTCCTCCTAGGGGCAGCATAAGATATTCTCCTTTTCAGGGTTGTCACCCGGTTTTTGAGTGCAGTGAGTTCAGGGCTCCACCATGGTGTTTTTGACTTTGTCACCGTATTAATTTTAGGAATAGTCTTTTTACATGCAGCGCTTATAATTTCACTATATATATTTACTTTTTCATCGAGTTTCTGGATGTCATCAAGAGCCTTAATGTCTTCAATATTTACTTTTTCTTCTAGTTGTTTTAGAATAGTTTCCCTAAAGTCTGACCAGCGAGCCTTCTTGGTATTGTAAATTTTATTTGTGTGGAGCTTCCGAGCTTCACGTGGACTGCCCAGTGAGAGTAAAAAAGTGATGGCATTGTGGTCGGAACTTGTCATATTTTGGTCTACTGTCCATTTGGAAACCAGCTGGAGCATACCTGATTTACACGCTGTGATATCAACGTGGCTCGTATACAACTTTCCGCCTCGAATGGTTTCGAACGTTGGAATTGTCCCTTCGTTCAAGATGTGGAAACCCATTTCTTCAAGTTCCCCTGACAGTATTTCGCCGCGGTGATTTTCTGATGCACTACCCCACCAGGCGCTCCAAGCATTACAATCTCCACCAATGATTATGTTGTCTGTTTCTAAAGCTCTGCAGGCCATCCTTAATTCTTTAATATACGGTTCAATTGGCTGATCTCCTTCAAAGTAAAAACTTATGATTCCGACTTTCCATGCATCTGTCTTCAACAGCGCCACTGTGAGGTTTTCTGTTGTGGCCAGTGGCTTCTCACAGATTTCTATATCATTGTCGAAAACCAAGATGGCTGCTTTAACTGGTTTATCGGTTCTCTGAACACACTGCACTATTCGCATGCCTGGACATGGTTTGACTTCGCCCAGTGCACCCACATAAGGTTCTTGAATCATGGCCCAGCTGGTTTTCTTCTTATTGGCCTCTAAAATGAGCTCCCGGAGCGCTAGTTTTTTCCTTTGTAGGTTAGCCTGAGTAATTTTATAGGATTTTGAAGAGGATCCGACGTTCTGATCCATGTTGTCGACTCTGGAGACCTTAGCAATATGCCACGCTTGACCTTACTATAAGGTCCCATTTCTTCTTTACTGGGCAACCCGCATCGAATGCATTGTGGCAGGTCTTGTCGATTTTTGCCGCCTTGCAATTACGACATGTTGGATCAGCTCCCGCTAGCCAAACAGGACAATCGGCTCGCATATGCGGATCTCCACAGTGGCTACACAAATCAACAGTCTCTTTGCACAGTTTGCGTCCATGACCGAACCCCAGGCAACGTGTACACTGGACTAGAGGTGTTTGGTCCTGCACTGTGATCCGCTGAAGGTCGATGTGAACCGATCCTGCTGCTACCAGTTTCTGCCAAACCAAGGGCGAAACTTGTAGTACCACGTGAGATTCGTGCGGATTTCTGCACTTTCTTCTGTATCGTGGTACTACTCTATAATCTTCGGGATTAACATCTCTCAGAAGGTGGTCGTTTTGCTTCCTTAGTGCCTGAACTATCTCTTCGTCAGTATTGTAGGCTAGGACATCCTTCAACACAACAAGGGGGTCCTTGTTTTTTGCGTCTTCGACGTTGAGCTTTAGTATCGATGTCTTAATCCTCTCTTTGATTTTATTTAGTTCATCCCTGGTTTGACAGCCAATAATAACTTTTTGGTCGCGGGCTTTTCTAAGGCGGTCTACCTTTAATCCAGTAGTCTTTGCGTCGACTGCCGTCCGAATTTTGTTTATGACTGCGTCACTGGTATCCTTCTCTTGCTGAGAGGAGACTATAATAGAGTGCACAGAAGCTGCCATGGCGGTAGGTGCTCTGGCGGTTACCTGCGCGTAGCTGGCCATATTTACTCCCGCAGACTCCGGTACTGTTTGCCATTTTTTAATTCCATCATCTAGCGATTGGATTTTTCTGTTTATCTCCTCAGTCATTTTCTTCTGCTCCTTCAGATCTGATTGCAAGTCTAGGTCTACTGCTGCATTTGTATCCTTTGCTGTCCCTGCACCTCGCTTTTTTATATCTTGGGCAATAGGATGTAATAAGTTAGAGAATTGATCAAGTTTAGATCGTATGTCACCCAACTCAAAACTTTGGAAATCCCTTATTGCTTTGGCTTCTTTTAAAATTCCTTCGTTTTGATCTCGTAGCCCTGCCAGCTCTTTTCTAGAGCTTTCTAGATTTTTAGAGTTTCTGGCCTCGAGAGCGGTTATCCTTTTCTCGTAGGTGGCTTTAGACTTGTACAGTTCAGCCATGTGCCTCATTCTGGAGTCTGCAAGTCTTAATATCATTTCATAGAGCGCTTGGAGTGAGGAAACTGCATTGTCTCTGATATCCCTTTTTAAGTTACCCGACTTCTCTAGTTCACATTTTGCGTCCTGGAGGATCGTGTTAGCTTGTCTGGGCAACTCACTAAGCATACCACCCCCCAACATAGTTATGGAGTGGGCGGAAGCATCGTCATTGGACTTATAGGAGTCATCAGATCCTGGTTCCGGCTCTAAATTTGCATCTTTTATGAGGGCATCCTGCATTTCCTTGGCCTTTGCCTGCCGAATTTGCGTTTGTATTCTTAGAAGGCTGGAATCTGACTTGGGGGCCCTGTACTTAAATTTTGGGGGTTTCGGGTCCACATTCACTGACGGGGTTGAGGTTAGAGGAAACTCCTGGGACGAAACTTCTTTATTTAGATGGTCATCGCCCATGTGTTTCGATGCCCCTGCAGTTTTATGTATTTCCGGGTCGTCATCGGTAAAAGACTGGGTTAAAGGCACGCTGGAGGTTTTGGTTTCCTGTGGCCTCTCCAGATTTGTAGCTACAGGAACACTGGGATCCTTAGTATTTTTACATACTTTTGCTGAGGAGCCCTTTGTGCCTGATGTTTTCTTAGAACCTGTAGTTACCGAAGTCTTACCTGATTTTTGGGAGGCAGGTTTTTGTGCCTTTGGGAGTGCAGGGGTTTCATCCTTGCTTTTGTTTGAAAGGAGGGATTTACCGGACCCCATCCCCGTAGACATTATGTTAAGAAAGCAAAAATTTTTATTTTACAAAAATGTCACAAAATACCCGCCAACAGATTTTATTGTTCTGATTATTCAAAAAGACAGCCCTGGCTGTGCCAATGTCACCACAAAAAACCGCGTCTCGATACGAGCACGGGTTCCGAAGTTATCCTCAATTTAATCTCTCAAAGATGGCGACCAAGATGGCCGCCGTCAACTTCAAACTGGGGTTTTGAGCTCAGTTTTGACCGTAGAGAGACGGGAAAAAGTCCTACAATATGGCCGCGCTTAGATCTACTATATTAGCTACAAAAATAGAGCCAACAGATTCTCGACTCTACATAGAGTTTAGCCCTTTCGTTAGGTAGAGTCTTCGCCTCTATTCCAGGTACAGAAAACCGCGTCTCTCTACGATCAATATTCTCAGAGTTATGGCTGAAATAAAAATTAAAGATGGCGGCCAAGATGGCCGACAGAAATTTAAAAAGTTCCTAAAATCGGTTCCCGTGGTCGTATCGGGCCGTGATTGGGCTCGTTTTGTAGGTCTTGATGATAGCTATACAATAAACCCATACACGTAATAATAGAATAAAAACCTGAATTAATATTAACAAAAAACACACAAAAATTGACAAAAATGGCCTAAAACTAAAAAATTATACATAAAATTTTACTTTTTTGGTTATAATTATTTAAAACTAATGTTAACTAAATTTTAAGATGATGTTCAAGAGTTCTAGCAGTTATGCTTCTTAGACCACGTGTCGGCTCCAGAAATTTAAAAAATCGTAGCACAAAATTTTTCAAGTCGATGATACCCTAATTTTTTTATCACGTGTTCTATTCACTTAAAGCAATTATTTAAGTCATTAAAAACAATATGTCACAGATCTCAATTTGGAGATATTATTCTTTGAAAAATACACAAAATTTAAAAGTTTTTTAATTTGAAAACCACTTAACTTACAATTATAATCCAAACGGCGATAATTATTGTCCAGCTGCAACAATGAATCGATGAACTCACGCACGCCCCTGGATCTAGGACCTCATGGCCACGTGGTTTTCAGTTTTTTGGTTTTAGCTCGGCCCCCTTTGGGAGCAAAAATCCAAAAGTTTGTAGGGATGTAGTCCTTTGATATCCTCGTGCTCCAATGCAGAAAAACATGTAGGTCACCGCGCCAAAACTTACGGCGTACGCACTTGAAATTTCCAATTTCTCAAAATTTTCACTTTTTTCACAATTTTTATTAATCCAAATGTGTCCGGCTGAAAAACTTTGCACCGTAGGATAGGCCGTATTTTTCCAGAAATTTTGGTGTATCACACGCGAAAATTGGTGCACTTTTACTAATTATTTACAATTTTTAAAGAAAAATCCGAGCGCGGAGCAGCGCTGGCAGCGACCGTATTGCGCGGGGGGTGGCGCGCGACTTGGTTAGGTTAGGTTAGGTTATTACAATGATGTATAACACGTTATTATTCCGTTGAAAAATCCAATTTTTACTAATTTTTGAAGAAAAATTTGGCCGCGGAGCAGCGCTAGCTGTGACCGTTCTGCGCGGGGGGTGACGCGCGACGCGTTAGGTTAGGTTAGGTTTTTTTTTTTTTTTTTTTTTTTTTTTTTATTCCTGATCCCTCTGACATCATCAGAGTCTGTTCTAAGCTAAGTTTCTCTTTCATACAAGTTCCCGCTTTTATGCTTCTCGTACTTTTATTCTTCATACTTTATCTTTCTTTCATCCGTCACCTTTCATTTCCATTGTGGGTAGGACTCCCACCTATTTTTTGCCTAGGGTTCTACTTTTTATCCTTATCTGTTTATTTATTTGTTCTATTATGGGTTTGAATGAGTGTCGTACAACAATTTATTTTATTTTACAATATCCAATTTTCTTACTTTTACATTTTATTCTTACTATCTATTATTTACATCTAGATACTTTATTTACCTTACAATTACAATCTATGTTATACAGTAATATGCTAACGATATTATGATAACATTATTTCTTATACGGTTTTGTTTCTTTTCACGACAATGTTTGCAATTTTGTTACAATAGCTTAAGAATACATCTCTATTTTTACTCATCATTATTATGCTCACATTTTCCGATTTCAACTCCAGGTCTAGCCGTCTCTCCAGATTAAATCTCTCCACAGCGTGTAAAGGACACTCAAACAGAATATGTGGGACTGTCTCGTCGGCTTCAGGGTCACAGATACACGACGGGTTCTCCTTACACCTGAAGCGGTTCAAGTATCCGGAGAAGCCGCCGTGTCCCGTCATTATCTGAGTGCTGATACTGCTGATTTCCAGCTTGCGCACTACGTTGTACGCCGCCACGGCATTAGGGAAGAATATTTTAGTAACTGAAGCCGTTTCGCCTATGTCGTATCTTAGGTTCCATTCATCAAGCGTTGCCGCTCTGATGCTTCGCCTGATGAATGAAACGGGACACAAATCATAGTCGGGTCTCTTTTTGGAACCTCCAGCGGCCTCCTTGGCCAGTGCATCTGCTCTCTCGTTTGCCTCCAATCCCGCGTGGGCCTTCACCCAAAACAGAGTTGTTATTTTGTCCTGACGAGTCGCCAGTTGGATGTTATTTCTGGCTTCCACGGCCAGGGGATGGAGGCAGTCGTGGTTTTTGACGGTTAGGAGAGCTGCCATGGAGTCGCTGAAGATTCCAAACGAAGAGCCGGCCCCGTGCTGCAATATTAACTTTGTTGCCTTGTTTATCGCTAGGAGCTCGGCCTGATAAACTGTACAATACGTTCGTAGAGCAAGTTTGAGGGCCTTTATCTCGGCTCCACCACACCAAATAGACAGTGCAGCGCCGACCCTGCCCCCAATCTTGCTCCCATCCGTGAAGATTTGTACATCGAGTCCACTGTATTCATTTACCTCAGCTTGGCTCACCAGGCACACGAGCTCCAGATTTTCGCGCTCTGCAGGGTGTGGGGCTTCTATTGCTGGGGCCATCCGTTCGACCTCCCGGTCTCCCAGGCCCGGCTGTGGAACGCCCCTCCTGGCCTGGTATAAACAGGCCGCCTCATGGACTCGGAGGTCAAGAGGGAGCATTCCAGCTAGTACCAATACCGAGTTCAGGGAGACCGTGCGGTAGGCTCTACACAGCTTTTGAGCGACTCCACGCTGCAGGGTTGCGAGCTGTTTTATAGTTGTTAGCTTTTTTGCAGCAGGGGCCCAGGCGCTGGCGGCGTACAAGACAATAGGCTCAATTGTTGCCACGTATATCACCCTGATAACCTCCGGGTGCAGTCCCCAGCTGACTTTAGCAGCCTTTGCTAGTCTCTTGTACACGCCGACTGCTTTCCTGCAAACGTTTGCAATGTGAGTATTAAAAGTTAGTTTTTCATCAATGGTAAGGCCTAGAAGTTTCATCTCCTTTGACATGCCAATGTCAACCCCCCCCATGCTCAAGCGTGGTGTGTCATATTTAAGCTTTCTTGTTATAGTTATAGCCACTGTTTTGTTTGGAGCAAACTTGAGTTTGTTCTCGACACCCCACGCCAGAACACGTGCGAGGGCGGCATTGGCCTGCCTCTCCACTTCAGGTGCTGCACTGCCGTCAAAGGCCAGGACAATGTCGTCGGCGAAGGCTTGACAATGGGTCCCCATGTTGTCCAGGATTTTTAGGAGAGGGTCCAGTAGGAGGTTCCACAGTATTGGGCCACCGATAGAGCCCTGTACACAACCTTTGCTAGTGCTCTTCCTGAACTCTTCCCCAGCGTATCTCACCGTAACTTCCCTGCCCTTCAAGTAACTGTCGAAGACCCTCCTCAAGTTCCAAGGACACTGTTCCTCAGCCAGTCGGACTCTTATAGCTGGCCACCAGGCGCTATCGAAGGCCCCCTCTATATCCAACGATACCAAAGTAACAATTTTCTTATGGTCCAGCTTATGGCGGATGTGTTGCATAAGGGTACAGAGGGAGTCCTCGGTGCTCCTCTGGGGCATAAATCCGTACTGGCGAGTACTCATCCTTGGCAACAAGTAAAACTTGAGGCGGGCTACCAGCATCTTTTCATAAATTTTCCCTAATATTGGCAGTAACCCGATGGGTCTATAAGATTTTGGGTTGGTATAATCTTCTTTCCCTGGTTTTTTCAAGACTACGACAGTGGCTCTCTTCCAGGGCTTTGGGAAGTGATGACACGCAAAACATTTGTTAAAGAATGCTAAGAAGAGCTCAGGATCGCAATTTATGCTTTGGCTGCAAATATCGGCAGTAAGGCCATCATCCCCAGGAGCCTTCTTCGGGTTGAACGACGCGCTGGCATCCCCGAGGTCCCCCCAACCATCTCCGCCTCCGGCGTTTTGGAGGCTGCCTCTGCGTCCTTTACTAGGTAGTAGAGTCGGTCAAGGGCCTCGGTGATGTTGTTTTTAATGTCAGTCTTAAGGTTCCGAGAAGCACTCAGATTCAGCTTTGCAGTCACCAGGCAAGCCTTGGCTTCTGCTGTACGGCTTTCGAATGTTTTGCCTCTGCTGCCCGGGGAGGCTCTAGATTTTTCTGTCTGTTTCGCGGCCTGTTTTGTTTGATTTGACAGCCTTGTCAATTCAGGGTTGGATGACTCCCATTTATCTATACTGCGCCTCACATTGTCCTTGGTGCCGGATTTATTTAAAGATGACTTTTTGCAGTCGGCGTTGGTCGTGTTTGGGGGAGTCCTAGCGATAGCCGACATCCTGGGTATGTCGAGATGTGTTTCCGTTCTAAGATAAAATAATCCAAGATCGACTCTACCCAGAGTCTCTATCTAGTCTCTAGATGTCAGAAGTATGTGTCAAAATATTACAATGATAAAGTAAAGTAAATAATTTTAAGAAAAATTTTTGACTCTACCTAGAGTCACTCTGTAAAATTAATGATTGTCAAAATATTTATAAACTAATACTGTATAATAAAATTTTTTAGGAGATAAGATAGTCAAATACTTAAAGCTAACACAATAAAAGAAAACAATAGTGGTATATATTATACAATGTCGTCAAGTGGGGCCCAATAAGACCCCGTCAATAATAATAATAGTCAACAATGGCAAAAATATAATAAGGACTATCCTAGTAGACGTATAATACAAACGTCGTCAATTTAATATTTTGCTCTATTTAGCTCTCTGTAAACTTAAAATAAAACTTAAAATAAAAATCTAAAATAGAGTCAAGCTCTACATAGAGTCCTACTCTATATTTAAAAAGGTAGCTATTGCTGAGCCCCTCAGTCCACAAAAAGTCGCGTCGGAATCGGTGCAGTGGTTCCGGAGATACGGGACTTCAAATATTTCCAATATGGCGGCCAAAATGGCGGCCACGGACAAAAAGTGATTTATTGAGGTCAGTTTTGATCGCAGAAGGTCGGGAAAAAGACCAGTGACATAAGCGTGTTTAGGAGCGTCGTATTAACCACTGAGACGGGTTCAACTTTCTTGGTGCTCTACATAGAGTTTTGACTCCTTAACACGATAGTGTCACTGCTCCTGATGTATACACAAAAAACCGCGTCCTTCTACGATCAAAGCTCCTGGAATTATTCGACAAAGAAGATTTTCAAGATGGCCGCCAAGATGGCCGACAAAAGTTAAAACTGCTCCTATCTCCGTTTCCCCTGGCCGAATCGGGCCGAGTTTGGGCTCGTTTTGAAGGGCTCAGCAAGAGCTATAATATAAGGCTACACAAGTAAAATAAAAACGAGAACCTGATTTGATACAAGCAAAAAACACAAAAAAATTACTAAAAAACACAGAAAAATATGAAATATAAGACAAAAAACAGAATTTTTTCACAGTCAGTCCTCAATATACCTAAGATGTAAAATTTTGAGATTATTTTGGTGGTTCTAGAAATTCTCCTTCTTCGGCCACGTGTCAGGTACGAAATTTCAAAAATTCATAACTCAAAAACTTTTATGTTAAAGTTGTCAAAATTTTTTGACCACATATTGAGCTCAATTAAAGGTATTTTTTGATAAGTTAAAAATATGGGGTCACCACTCCCAAAAAGGAGATATAAGTGTTCAAAAATTTCAAAAAAGTTAAAAAGTTTATAAAACACGAACCACTTGAGAGAACTTTTCGGACTAAACGGCGAAGTGTTGTGTCAGGCTGCTCGAAGAAAATGGCATCTCCAAAAGTAGCCGCACGCCCCTGGAACTGCGACCTCGTGCCACGTGGTTTTTGATGTTTTCAGTTGTGGCTCCGCCCCCGCTGCAGGAGAAAATCCAGAATTTGGCAGCAATATAGTCCTTCACTGCGCCGATGTTTCAGCTCCAAAAAACCAGTAGGTCACCGATCCAATAAAGGCGCCGTACGAGGTGAAAGTTTTAAAATTTTTGAAAAAAGCACTTTTTCACGAATAACAATTTTCCTGGGAAATTTTCGGAAAAGTTTTTTGCACCAACAGATAGCTTGTCACTCTCCGCGTGTAATGATGTATCGTACGTCACTATATCTTAACAAAATCAATTTTTTAATGATTTTCAACGCAAAATCCGAGCGCGGAGCAGCGCTGGCAGCGACCGTATTGCGCGGGGGGTGGCGCGCGACTGGTTAGGTTAGGTTAGGTTAGGTTAGGTTAGGTTTTTTTTTTTTTTTTTTTTTTTTTTTTTTATATTCTTTCACCTCCAACGTGGTCGGAGTCTGTTTTTTCTAATCTTCACTTTCATTCCAGTTCTATCATTTATTCCTCTCGTACTTTCGTGCTTCATACTTTATCTTTCTTTCTTACTTCTCTTTCATACTTTAACGGGTGGGATGCCCGACTACTCTGTTGATCTATTAGTGGTGGTTTTTATTTTATTTCTTTTATTTCAGTACAGGGGGTAATAAGTACGCATTTACTTCACACTTTTTTCTTTACAATTTTTATCTTATTCTATTGTATTTTAATCTATTTATTTTTATTCTATATCTATTTTCTATATCTATGTTGAAAGGTATTCAAGATATTACTTCAGCATATCTTAAGTCTACTTATTTTTACAAATTGTTTTCTTAACTATATTAATACAATAGTTTAAAAAGGTTTCCCTTTGTTTTCCTGACATTATATGGCATACGTTGTCAATCGCTAAGTTGGTGTCTAGCAAATGTTCTATGTTGTGTCTCTCGTAAGAATAAAGGGGACATTCCAAGATCAGATGGGGGACGGTTTCCTTAACATCTGGGTCGCAGGTGCACGATGGGCTCTCCTTGCACCTAAAGCGGTTCAAGTACTCTGAGAACCCACCGTGCCCAGTCATCAATTGGGTTACTAAGTTTTTGAGCTCAATTTTCCGTACTATAGCGTACGCCGCCACCGCATCGGGGAGAAAAATCTTGGTTACGCTGCCTGTTGCGCTATTTTTGTACCTATGGTTCCATTCGTCAAGCGAGGCTAGGCGAATACTTCGCTTGACGAATGAGACCGGGCACAGGTCGTAATCAGGTTTACGCTTTGACCCCAGGGCGGCTTCTTTGGCGAGTTGGTCTGCCCGTTCATTCCCCTCGAGCCCTGCGTGAGCTTTAATCCAGAAGAGTTGTACTTTTTTGTTCTGCTGTATAGCTGTTTTTAAGTTTTTCCGGGCTTCTACTGCCAATGGGTGAAGGGAGTTAATATTGGTGACTGTTTGTAGGTTAGGTTAGGTTAGGTTAGGTTAGGTTAGGTTAGGTTAGGTTTTTTTTTTTTTTTTTTTTTTTAAACTTAAACCTCTAACGTGGTCAGAGACTGTTTCTACTTTTTAACACTTTCATTCCAGTTCTCGCTTGTATGCCTCTCGTACTTTCATTCCTCATACTATTTCTTTCTGGCATACATCTCTTTCATTCTGTTACGGGTGGGACTCCCGTCTGTCTCTAAGCTATCTGTGCTCCTATTTCAGTTTCTTAATTCTTTATTCTTCAAAAGCAGGGGTAAATAATTGGACACAGTTACAAAATAAAATAAAAATTTAGACACTACAATTTTTCTTTTGATGTGATAACTTGAATTATCTTTAAATGATGTACATTTAATATACACTTTTATTTACAGTTTTACCTTATTTTCTACTTCATCATATCAGCCGAAGGAAGTCCACTGCTGGACATAGGCCTCCCCCAAGGATCTCCACGACGACCGGTTCTGCGCTGCCCGCATCCAGCGGCTTCCCGCGACCTTCACCAGGTCATCGGTCCACCGAGTGGGAGGCCTGCCTACACTACGCTTTCCGGTGCGTGGTCACCACTCGAGAACTTTACTGCCCCAACGGCCATCTGTTCTACGAGCAATGTGCCCCGCCCACTGCCACTTAAGTTTAGCAATTCTGAGAGCTATGTCGGTCACTTTGGTTCTCTTACGGATTTCCTCGTTTCTGATTCGATCACGCAGAGAAACTCCGAGCATAGCACGCTCCATTGCCCTTTGGGTGACCTTGAGCCTTCTTATGAGGCCCATAGTAAGCGACCATGTCTCAGTTCCGTACGTCATCACTGGCAACACACATTGGTCGAAGACCTTGGTCTTAAGACACTGCGGTATCTGGGACGTAAAGATATTGCGAAGCTTCCCGAACGCTGCCCAGCCGAGTTGGATTCGACGATTGATCTCTTTCTCGAAGTTGGACCTACCTAACTGGACTGTTTGTCCCAGGTATACATATTCGGTAACAACTTCGAGTGTAGAGCCTCCAACCTTCAGAGGAGTAGGTATGACACGGACGTTTGACATAATTTTCGTCTTGTCCATGTTCATTCTAAGACCCACTTTTTGAGAGGCTCTACTGAGGCCATCGAGCATTGTGCCTAAGTCGTCCATAGTCTCAGCCATGACCACGATATCGTCAGCGAATCGAAGGTGGGTGATGTACTCGCCGTTGATATTGATGCCGAGTCCATCCCAGTCCAAAAGCTTGAAAACATCTTCCAGGGCGGCGGTGAACAGTTTCGGAGATATAACGTCTCCCTGCCTCACCCCTCGCTGCAGCTGGATAGGTTCCGAGTTTTGATCCTGGAGGCGCACCGACATGGTGGCGTTTTCATACAAACACTTCAGCACTTCGATATATCGATAGTCAATTTGGCACCTCTGGAGAGACTGTAATACAGCCCAGGTTTCGACCGAATCGAAGGCTTTCTCATAGTCCACGAACGCCAAGCATAGTGGCTGATTGTACTCTTCGGTCTTCTGTATAATCTGCCTATTTTCTACTTATACTACTGTTATTTCTTAATTCTATTATTTTCAATATTAATTCTATGCTTAGAACACAATATACTCAAATATTCTGGCAGCATAGTTTATATTCTATTTATTTCTGTTTATTGCTTTTTTACAAATATCTATACAGTAGTTTAGAAAGACATCTCTTTGTTCGCATCTCATTATTTTGTGAATACTGTCTGTTGTCAGTTTAATGTCTAGTGTTTGTTCCAGATTATACCTTTTATGATTGTATACTGGGCATTCCAGGAGGAGGTGTGGGACAGTCTCACTAACTTCCGAGTCACAGATGCACGATGGGCTTTCCTTGCACTTAAAGCGATTTAAGTACTCTGAAAACCCACCGTGCCCCGTCATCAGCTGCGTTGTTACACTTGTGGGTTCAATTTTCCGCACTATGGAGTACGCCGCCACCGCATCGGGGAAAAACATCTTGGTGATATTTGCCGTCGTATTATTCTGATACCTTTGATTCCATTCGTCCAGCGAGGCCATACGAATGCCTCGCTTTACGAATGAAATCGGGCATAGGTCATAGTCGGGCTTGCGCTTGGAACCTAGAGCGGCCTCCTTGGCGAGTTGGTCAGCACGTTCGTTCCCCTCCAATCCTGCATGAGCTTTTATCCAGAACAGGTGTACTTGTTTGTTTAAAAGCGTAGCGTTCTTAAGATTTTCTCTTGTTTCAACTGCTAGGGGATGGAGGGAATTAGGATTGGTGACCGTTTGAAGCGCTGCCATGGAGTCGCTGTAGATTCCGCAGTTTATTGCTTTATGTTTTAGTATCTCCCGCGTCGCTTTGCATATGGCCAGAAGTTCCGCCTGGTAGACGGTGCTATAAGACGGCAAAGTAAGTTTGAGGGCCTTAAATTCGGCTGCACTATTCCTTAGGGATAGCGCTGCGCCGACCCGGCCCTCAATCTTACTGCCGTCGGTGTAAATTTGGAGTTCAATATCTCTGTATTGTTCTGTTTGCTCCTGGTCTACCAAGTTTGTGAACTCCAGGCCAATACGTTCCGCGGGGTGCGGGAGATCCAGCGCTGATGTAGCCAATTCGATCCCCCTGTCCGCCAGCTCCGGCGGGGGCACCCCTCTCCTGGCCTCGTACAGCAAGGCGGCCTCGCGGATTCGCAGGTCGAGAGGGAGTACCCCCGCCAAGACCAGCGCCGAGCTCAGGGAGACCGTTCTGTATGCCCTACACATTTTTTGTGCATATCCTCTTTGTAAAGTGTTAAGATGCTTGATGGTTCCTAATTTAAATGCGGCTTGGACCCACGCGCTGGTGGCGTACGTCACAATGGGTTCAGCTGTTGCAGTGTATATCGATCGTATAACCTCGGGGTTGAGGCCCCAACTGATCTTTGCGGCCTTAGTGAGTTGCTTTTGCATCGCTATGGCCTTCCTGCATACATTGGCGACGTGACTGTTGAAAGTCAATTTATTGTCAATTGTTAGGCCCAGTAACTTTATTTCATTAACCATGCGAATGCTGACACCCCCCATGCTGAGTCTTGGTGTGTCAAACTTAAGTTTCCTCGTCAAGACCATTGCATTGGTCTTGTGTGCTGCGAATTTTAACTTGTTTCTAACACCCCACTCCTCAACATGGTCGAGTGCAGCACTCGCCCGATCCTCTATTTCCAGGGCCGTGTCGCCATCAAAAACAAGTACCACGTCATCGGCGAAGGCTTGGCAGTAGTCACCTCTGTTTTCCAGGCACTTTAATAGGGGGTCGAGTATAAGATTCCATAGGATGGGTCCCGCTATGGAACCCTGGACGCATCCCTTAGTTGTGCCAGTGCTGACCTCTTCCCCACCATATCTTACGGTGACCCTTCTATTGGTTAGGTAGTCATCAATGACTTTTCTTAAATTTATTGGACATCCTTCCTCCGCCAATCTTAGCCTGATCTTGGGCCACCAGGCACTGTCGAAGGCTCCCTCTATATCCAAAGAGACAAGCGTGATTAGTTTCTTTTGTTTCAGCTTGCTGCGGATGTGCTGCATGAGGGTATAGAGGGAGTCCTCCGTACTCCTCTGTGGCATAAATCCATATTGGTGGATGCTCAGTCCTGGCAACAGATGGTATTTCAGGCGGGCGACCAACATCTTCTCATAGATTTTGCCCAGTATTGGCAGAAGTCCGATGGGCCTGTAAGACTTGGGGGTTACGTAGTTGTCCTTCCCTGGTTTCCTAAGTATGACCACCGTGGCCTCCTTCCATTGCCTTGGAAAACAGTGGTGCTCCAGACATTTATTTAGAAGACCCAGAAATAGTTCCGAGTCATTTTCTATAATTTTGTGGCATATGTCGGCAGTGAACCCGTCGGCCCCAGGTGCCTTTTTAGGATTAAAAGACTTCACCGCAGTCATCAGTTCGGTCATAGTGAATTTTGGGTCACATAGATCACTATGGTCACCATCGTTCACTTTCATTGCTTCAGCCCTGACCCCGCGGTGAAATATGCCATCCGTGTCCTCCTGGTCCTCGGGGAAAAATGTCTCCGCCAGCAGCCTCGCCGAATCCTTCATATTTAAAGTTTTTCCATCCTTTTCCAAAGGTGGGTCCTCCTCTCTCTTGTTTGTTCTGGAGAGCACTCTGTAAATCCCCTCCCAAACGGTTTCTCTATCCTGTTTCGCACAAAACTCCTTCCAACTATCCGTGAGAGCCTTTGTTACCGCCATTTCGTATGTTTCTTTTTGTTTTAGATACTCGTCAACCACCGTTTTTCTGCGTACGGGAGCGGCACAGCGGATCCTGCGACGCTTTCGAGCTACCTCTTTCTTCATTTCCGCGAGCTCTTCAGACCACCACCGCATGGTAAGTGTTTCCTTGCTTTTCTTCTTGGGGATTGCTTTGACACAAGCTTTGGTAACAACCGTGTTCAGGTTATCGACTGCTATTTCAACTTGGTGTTTGTTATTTATTCGCTGTATTTCCGTGTTGGTGACCAGGTGTTCAGTTTTCAATTTTTGCAATTCTTCATGAAACACAGTCCAATTTGCTTTTCTGGTGTTGTACAGTCGCGTGGTCCTCTGTATTTTCGTCCCTTTGGATCTTGACAATTTTATATTGAATGTGATAGCGTTGTGGTCCGAGCTCGTCAGATATTCGTCCACTCTCCAGTCATCTATGAGATCTAAGATGTTGGTTGTGCAGGCAGTCACGTCGACATGGCTAGAATACCTTTTGCCCCCACGGATAGTGTCGAAGGTAGGTGTATCGCCGGTATTCAGGATATGCAGGCCCAGTTCGTGAATGGTACTAGCTGTGTCCTCGCCTCTATGATCTATTTGGTTGCTCCCCCACCATGTACTTTTCGCGTTAGCGTCGCCACCTATGATCAAGCTCTTTACCGCCAGTTTCTTCTCAATCTCCCTCAGTTGGTCGAGGTAGCCGTCTATGGGTTGGTCTGGTTCAAAGTAGAAGGATACTAATGCGATCCTCCAAGCACTGGTCTTAATTTCGACCACTACAATGTTGCAGGTGGTGAGTTCGGGATGTTGTATCACGTCGATGTCAGGTTCGAAGATGGCGATGACTGCTTTGACCACCTGCTCACCAGTGCTTTGGAAGATGCGTACTCCACGTTGGCTCTTCATACTTTTTGCCCCACCCACATACGGCTCCTGGAAGAGTGCTATATCTACTCTACGTTTACTGGCTTCTATAAGAGCTTCATCGGTGGCCAGTTTCTTCCGCTGTAGGTTGGCTTGCATTACGCGGTAGGGGAGTTTTTCAACCTGGTCGCCTTCAGCAATACGAAACTGACGCTCTTGCCAATTTATCCCATCTTCTCCTCACAGGGCACTCATGGCTAAAAGCGTTGTGTTCCGTGCGGCTTACCTCCAGATCGGCTTTTACGCAGTTTTTGCAAGCGGGCGCTGCTCCGGCTATCCATTCTGCGCATTCTGTCTTCAAATGAGGACCGCCACAATGACTGCACAGGTCTGTTTCTTCCCTGCAGAATCTTTTCGTATGCCCGTAACCAAGGCAGCGAGAACACTGTACCAACGGCGATTGGTCCATCACTCGGATCCTTTGAAGATCTATATGTATGGACTCAGCTTCTAGTGCGCGCTTCCAGATAATGGGGGAGGCGGTGACGACAATGTGGCAGGTGAGGTGGTTTCGTGCTCTACGCCTATATTTGATCTCTAGCCTGTCATCCGTTTTGTCCAGGTCGTGAAAGACGCCCCGATTTTGGTTTCTAAACGCCCTGAGGACATCCTCATCGGTGTGCATCGACAGGACATCCCTGAGCATTAGAAGGGGATCCTTATTCTTCACGTCCTCGACAATCAGGTGATTTCCTGCTTCTTGGATCCGGTTTTTGACCTTTAGGCGCTCTTCCTTTGTCGCACAGCTCATGATAATTTTACGGTCCTTCGCTTTTCTCACTCTTTCTATTTGGACCCCTCCCTCCTTTGCACTCATCGCCTCTCTCACTTTTTCGAGAACCTGCTCTCCCGAGTCTGCTTCATTTTTGGATGTGACAACTACGGAGTGTAGGGCGCTTTTCAAGGGAGACTGTCTTGAGGTGTGACTTGCAGCGACACTGGCGTATGTTTTTGTTTCCAAAAGCACCTGGTGTTGCTCAATTTTTTCCTTGAGTTCCTCCATCTTTTTCGTGTTTTCCAAAATAAGATGGGTGTGCTCTTCTATTTTGGCAATGATCAGGTTTTGTTCTCCTGCCTTTTTTGTGGCTTCTGAAGTTTCGGAGGCTTCAAGTTCTCCTCTGTTTGTGCCTTTTGCACCTTTCAGTTCTCGCTCTGCCTCCTTGACTAACTGAAATAACCTATCAATGGCCTCTATCACTCCTGTTTTTATATCACTCCTTAGGTTCCTTGAATTATTCAAGTTAAGTTTGGCTTTATTAAGACATGCTTTGGCCTCTGCCGTGCGGTCTTTATGTAATAGGTTCTGTGGGGAGTGGGCCGCCGCGGTCGATGCAGGTTTTGGTTTACTATTGCCAGCCTTGCTTGTCAAGGGGGTGGTAGATTGGTCGGTATTTGCGGCTTCCCACTCGCCGATACTCCGCCTGACGTTTGGAGCTAGCGTTTGAGTCTTGGGGGGTGATTTTTTGGAATTAGAGTCATGCCCAGCTGATTCAGTAGGAGTCCTATACCCAAACATTTTGTTAGAGGTTTGCGTCGGTCGGTAAAGTTACTGTTAAGGATAAGTAAGTTTGTAAAAGTTGTAAATAGTTTTGTGAAGACCTCTATGTAGAGTTCGTCGTCAACGCGTGCCAAAAAGCCAAGCAATGCAAAAGCAAAAGCAATTGCTGTCTCAAATAGTTTTTGTCAATAGTATAGTCTGTTATTAAAATAATTAATAGTAGAGTTTTATTTCAGCTATAGACAAAGCAGTAAGCAATACACAAGCTTAAATTTTAAAAAATATGTGTACAAGTTTTGTAACAGTGACTTATATCTAACACAAAATAAAACATAAAAACAATTTCAAAAAATAAAGGAAAATAAAAGTTTCTCTACATAGAGATCCGTCTTAAATTAACATAATAAATGGTAGCAGGTCAATGAGTTCAATACACAAAGATAATTTAATCAATAACGATAGTCAAATAGAAATTAGATAATAATTTTCAAAATTGCTCTACGTAGAGTTTATGTAGAGTTAATATTACAAAAGCTAATTATAGTACTAAAGTTGCCCTTATAAAAGAAAAAAGAACGGTCCAGATCGGACCAGTAGTCACGAAGAAAACTTAGTCTAAAGATTTGCAAGATGGCGGACAAAATGGCCGCCTTGATTTAAAATGGCTGTAGAAAGCTTGATTTCCAGCGTACGAAGCTGCGGTTTCTTCTGGGGTACTCGGCTCGGCACCACGGACTTCTCTATGATGCAAAAATGGTCTTGTAAATTTCGACTCTAGGTAGAGCCTTTTGGTAGCTTTAAGTGTGAGTTAAGTTGTACCAATGCCGATGCCGAAAACCCCGTTCAGATCCGCTCAAAAATGACAGAGTAATGCAAGTTCAAGTAAAAACAATATGGCGGCCAAGATGGCGGCCAGAATTAAAAATGGTCGTAACTTCTTTGTTTTTCGTCCAAAATGACCGTTCTTGGGCTCGTTTTAAAGGTCTTAAAATGATCTATACATAAAATACATAAAAATATGAGAATAAGGATAACCTGATTTAATATATGCAAAAAACACTAAAAATTAGAGAAAAACACAATAAAATAGGGAAATAAAAGAAAATGTTTTGTTTTTTCCGCCGTCAATACTTAAAACTAGCAAGGTCTAAATTTTTTGAGGTGGTCCTTTGGCTCCAGCAGGTTCCCTTCTTGTACCTCGTGTCAGCACAGAAATTTCAAAAATTTTTATCTCAAAATTTTTTAAGTCAATGTTGTCAAAATTTTTTCACTGTACGTTCTATTCACTGGGTTCTATTTTTTGAGGTAATAAAAATCTGGGGTCACCGATGGCAAACAAAAGATATGATTTTTTAAAAATACACTAAAATTTCAAAATTGTCTTACTCAAAAACCACTGAAGATAACTTTGCGGTCTAAACGGATAAATGTTGTGTCCAGCCGCTCGAACAAATCCACATTTTAAAATTAAGCCGCACGCGTCAGGAACAGGTACCTCGTGTCCACGTGGTTTGAGGTTTTTTGACTGTAGCTCCCCCGTCTTCGTCGAGAAAAATCAAGAAGTCTGCAGCAGTGTAGTCCTGAGTGGCGCCGATGTTGGAGCGCCATAAAAACCATAGGTGACAGCGCTTAAACGAGCGCCGTACGCACACCAAGATTAAGTTTTTTGCAAAAACACTTAATCTTGGTGTGCGTACGGCGTAATCCATATTGGTGGATGCTCAGTCCTGGCAACAGATGGTATTTCAGGCGGGCGACCAACATCTTCTCATAGATTTTGCCCAGTATTGGCAGAAGTCCGATGGGCCTGTAAGACTTGGGGGTTACGTAGTTGTCCTTCCCTGGTTTCCTAAGTATGACCACCGTGGCCTCCTTCCATTGCCTTGGAAAACAGTGGTGCTCCAGACATTTATTTAGAAGACCCAGAAATAGTTCCGAGTCATTTTCTATAATTTTGTGGCATATGTCGGCAGTGAACCCGTCGGCCCCAGGTGCCTTTTTAGGATTAAAAGACTTCACCGCAGTCATCAGTTCGGTCATAGTGAATTTTGGGTCACATAGATCACTATGGTCACCATCGTTCACTTTCATTGCTTCAGCCCTGACCCCGCGGTGAAATATGCCATCCGTGTCCTCCTGGTCCTCGGGGAAAAATGTCTCCGCCAGCAGCCTCGCCGAATCCTTCATATTTAAAGTTTTTCCATCCTTTTCCAAAGGTGGGTCCTCCTCTCTCTTGTTTGTTCTGGAGAGCACTCTGTAAATCCCCTCCCAAACGGTTTCTCTATCCTGTTTCGCACAAAACTCCTTCCAACTATCCGTGAGAGCCTTTGTTACCGCCATTTCGTATGTTTCTTTTTGTTTTAGATACTCGTCAACCACCGTTTTTCTGCGTACGGGAGCGGCACAGCGGATCCTGCGACGCTTTCGAGCTACCTCTTTCTTCATTTCCGCGAGCTCTTCAGACCACCACCGCATGGTAAGTGTTTCCTTGCTTTTCTTCTTGGGGATTGCTTTGACACAAGCTTTGGTAACAACCGTGTTCAGGTTATCGACTGCTATTTCAACTTGGTGTTTGTTATTTATTCGCTGTATTTCCGTGTTGGTGACCAGGTGTTCAGTTTTCAATTTTTGCAATTCTTCATGAAACACAGTCCAATTTGCTTTTCTGGTGTTGTACAGTCGCGTGGTCCTCTGTATTTTCGTCCCTTTGGATCTTGACAATTTTATATTGAATGTGATAGCGTTGTGGTCCGAGCTCGTCAGATATTCGTCCACTCTCCAGTCATCTATGAGATCTAAGATGTTGGTTGTGCAGGCAGTCACGTCGACATGGCTAGAATACCTTTTGCCCCCACGGATAGTGTCGAAGGTAGGTGTATCGCCGGTATTCAGGATATGCAGGCCCAGTTCGTGAATGGTACTAGCTGTGTCCTCGCCTCTATGATCTATTTGGTTGCTCCCCCACCATGTACTTTTCGCGTTAGCGTCGCCACCTATGATCAAGCTCTTTACCGCCAGTTTCTTCTCAATCTCCCTCAGTTGGTCGAGGTAGCCGTCTATGGGTTGGTCTGGTTCAAAGTAGAAGGATACTAATGCGATCCTCCAAGCACTGGTCTTAATTTCGACCACTACAATGTTGCAGGTGGTGAGTTCGGGATGTTGTATCACGTCGATGTCAGGTTCGAAGATGGCGATGACTGCTTTGACCACCTGCTCACCAGTGCTTTGGAAGATGCGTACTCCACGTTGGCTCTTCATACTTTTTGCCCCACCCACATACGGCTCCTGGAAGAGTGCTATATCTACTCTACGTTTACTGGCTTCTATAAGAGCTTCATCGGTGGCCAGTTTCTTCCGCTGTAGGTTGGCTTGCATTACGCGGTAGGGGAGTTTTTCAACCTGGTCGCCTTCAGCAATACGAAACTGACGCTCTTGCCAATTTATCCCATCTTCTCCTCACAGGGCACTCATGGCTAAAAGCGTTGTGTTCCGTGCGGCTTACCTCCAGATCGGCTTTTACGCAGTTTTTGCAAGCGGGCGCTGCTCCGGCTATCCATTCTGCGCATTCTGTCTTCAAATGAGGACCGCCACAATGACTGCACAGGTCTGTTTCTTCCCTGCAGAATCTTTTCGTATGCCCGTAACCAAGGCAGCGAGAACACTGTACCAACGGCGATTGGTCCATCACTCGGATCCTTTGAAGATCTATATGTATGGACTCAGCTTCTAGTGCGCGCTTCCAGATAATGGGGGAGGCGGTGACGACAATGTGGCAGGTGAGGTGGTTTCGTGCTCTACGCCTATATTTGATCTCTAGCCTGTCATCCGTTTTGTCCAGGTCGTGAAAGACGCCCCGATTTTGGTTTCTAAACGCCCTGAGGACATCCTCATCGGTGTGCATCGACAGGACATCCCTGAGCATTAGAAGGGGATCCTTATTCTTCACGTCCTCGACAATCAGGTGATTTCCTGCTTCTTGGATCCGGTTTTTGACCTTTAGGCGCTCTTCCTTTGTCGCACAGCTCATGATAATTTTACGGTCCTTCGCTTTTCTCACTCTTTCTATTTGGACCCCTCCCTCCTTTGCACTCATCGCCTCTCTCACTTTTTCGAGAACCTGCTCTCCCGAGTCTGCTTCATTTTTGGATGTGACAACTACGGAGTGTAGGGCGCTTTTCAAGGGAGACTGTCTTGAGGTGTGACTTGCAGCGACACTGGCGTATGTTTTTGTTTCCAAAAGCACCTGGTGTTGCTCAATTTTTTCCTTGAGTTCCTCCATCTTTTTCGTGTTTTCCAAAATAAGATGGGTGTGCTCTTCTATTTTGGCAATGATCAGGTTTTGTTCTCCTGCCTTTTTTGTGGCTTCTGAAGTTTCGGAGGCTTCAAGTTCTCCTCTGTTTGTGCCTTTTGCACCTTTCAGTTCTCGCTCTGCCTCCTTGACTAACTGAAATAACCTATCAATGGCCTCTATCACTCCTGTTTTTATATCACTCCTTAGGTTCCTTGAATTATTCAAGTTAAGTTTGGCTTTATTAAGACATGCTTTGGCCTCTGCCGTGCGGTCTTTATGTAATAGGTTCTGTGGGGAGTGGGCCGCCGCGGTCGATGCAGGTTTTGGTTTACTATTGCCAGCCTTGCTTGTCAAGGGGGTGGTAGATTGGTCGGTATTTGCGGCTTCCCACTCGCCGATACTCCGCCTGACGTTTGGAGCTAGCGTTTGAGTCTTGGGGGGTGATTTTTTGGAATTAGAGTCATGCCCAGCTGATTCAGTAGGAGTCCTATACCCAAACATTTTGTTAGAGGTTTGCGTCGGTCGGTAAAGTTACTGTTAAGGATAAGTAAGTTTGTAAAAGTTGTAAATAGTTTTGTGAAGACCTCTATGTAGAGTTCGTCGTCAACGCGTGCCAAAAAGCCAAGCAATGCAAAAGCAAAAGCAATTGCTGTCTCAAATAGTTTTTGTCAATAGTATAGTCTGTTATTAAAATAATTAATAGTAGAGTTTTATTTCAGCTATAGACAAAGCAGTAAGCAATACACAAGCTTAAATTTTAAAAAATATGTGTACAAGTTTTGTAACAGTGACTTATATCTAACACAAAATAAAACATAAAAACAATTTCAAAAAATAAAGGAAAATAAAAGTTTCTCTACATAGAGATCCGTCTTAAATTAACATAATAAATGGTAGCAGGTCAATGAGTTCAATACACAAAGATAATTTAATCAATAACGATAGTCAAATAGAAATTAGATAATAATTTTCAAAATTGCTCTACGTAGAGTTTATGTAGAGTTAATATTACAAAAGCTAATTATAGTACTAAAGTTGCCCTTATAAAAGAAAAAAGAACGGTCCAGATCGGACCAGTAGTCACGAAGAAAACTTAGTCTAAAGATTTGCAAGATGGCGGACAAAATGGCCGCCTTGATTTAAAATGGCTGTAGAAAGCTTGATTTCCAGCGTACGAAGCTGCGGTTTCTTCTGGGGTACTCGGCTCGGCACCACGGACTTCTCTATGATGCAAAAATGGTCTTGTAAATTTCGACTCTAGGTAGAGCCTTTTGGTAGCTTTAAGTGTGAGTTAAGTTGTACCAATGCCGATGCCGAAAACCCCGTTCAGATCCGCTCAAAAATGACAGAGTAATGCAAGTTCAAGTAAAAACAATATGGCGGCCAAGATGGCGGCCAGAATTAAAAATGGTCGTAACTTCTTTGTTTTTCGTCCAAAATGACCGTTCTTGGGCTCGTTTTAAAGGTCTTAAAATGATCTATACATAAAATACATAAAAATATGAGAATAAGGATAACCTGATTTAATATATGCAAAAAACACTAAAAATTAGAGAAAAACACAATAAAATAGGGAAATAAAAGAAAATGTTTTGTTTTTTCCGCCGTCAATACTTAAAACTAGCAAGGTCTAAATTTTTTGAGGTGGTCCTTTGGCTCCAGCAGGTTCCCTTCTTGTACCTCGTGTCAGCACAGAAATTTCAAAAATTTTTATCTCAAAATTTTTTAAGTCAATGTTGTCAAAATTTTTTCACTGTACGTTCTATTCACTGGGTTCTATTTTTTGAGGTAATAAAAATCTGGGGTCACCGATGGCAAACAAAAGATATGATTTTTTAAAAATACACTAAAATTTCAAAATTGTCTTACTCAAAAACCACTGAAGATAACTTTGCGGTCTAAACGGATAAATGTTGTGTCCAGCCGCTCGAACAAATCCACATTTTAAAATTAAGCCGCACGCGTCAGGAACAGGTACCTCGTGTCCACGTGGTTTGAGGTTTTTTGACTGTAGCTCCCCCGTCTTCGTCGAGAAAAATCAAGAAGTCTGCAGCAGTGTAGTCCTGAGTGGCGCCGATGTTGGAGCGCCATAAAAACCATAGGTGACAGCGCTTAAACGAGCGCCGTACGCACACCAAGATTAAGTTTTTTGCAAAAATCCACTTTTTTAAAATTTCCGGACACAGGAAGAAGTTCTCAAAAAAATTTTTTACACCACCAGGTAGCACTTTTTATTCCGCGTAAAATGATGTATAACACTATACAGTTACGTCAAAAAATCCAATTTTTACAAATTTTTGAAGGAAATTTTTAACGCGGAGCAGCCTTGGTAGCGACCGTTCGGCGCGGGGGGTAGCGCGCGACTGGGTTAGGTTAGGTTAGGTTAGGTTAGGTTAGGTTAGGTTAGGTTAGGTTAGGTTAGGTTAGGTTAGGTTAGGTTAGGTTAGGTTAGGTTAGGTTAGGTTAGGTTAGGTTAGGTTAGGTTAGGTTAGGTTAGGTTAGGTTAGGTTAGGTTAGGTTAGGTTAGGTTAGGTTAGGTTAGGTTAGGTTAGGTTAGGTTAGGTTAGGTTAGGTTAGGTTAGGTTAGGTTAGGTTAGGTTAGGTTAGGTTAGGTTAGGTTAGGTTAGGTTAGGTTAGGTTAGGTTAGGTTAGGTTAGGTTAGGTTAGGTTAGGTTAGGTTAGGTTAGGTTAGGTTAGGTTAGGTTAGGTTAGGTTAGGTTAGGTTAGGTTAGGTTAGGTTTTTTTTTTTTTTTTTTTTTTTTTTTTTTTTTTTTTATACTTCTACCTCCAACATTATCGGAGCCTATGTTCGCTAAGTTACTCTTTCATACTAGTTCTCGCTTTTATTCCTCTCGCACTTCCATTCCGCATACTGTTTCTTTCTGGCATACATCTCTTTCTTTCTGTTTCGGGTGGGACTCCCGTCTAATTTTATAGGCTTACTTTTTGTATTTCTTGTTTGACATATTCGGGGTAAATAAAGGTGATAGACAGATGGGGTAAATAAATGTACAGTATTCGGCGTAAATAAATTTAAGTCGACAAGGTTAAGATTGTTTTTGGTTTCGGAATTTTTTCTTTTTGTTCTTATTTCACATAATCCTATTTTAATATTACTTAATTTTAAAAATCTATGTATGTATTTATTCTTATATTCTATACTTATCTCTAATATTCTTAATGATATTAAGATAGCATATTTTCTTAACTCTAAATATATATAATCTATTTTCTCTATGCATATCTGCAATATACTACATGATACTAAGTATGCATAGTTTCTTAAACACTTTTTTATTTGTTTTGTGACATTATACGGATTTCTATTTTTCAAAAGGACACCTACACAATATATTTGTCTCGCCCAGAGAACTACCAGACACAGATCACAATCCAAACCCATGCCCAAGACCCCAGCGGCCCCCTTTGCAAGCAAAGGGCCCTCCTCACTACCCTCCAATCCTGCGTCAGTCCAGGTCCAGTACAAAGCAACAGTTTTGTCCTGGCGAGATAGAGGTTTGTTTGTATCTCTGACTGCTACCGCTAGGATGCGGAGGGAGTTTGGTTTCATGACCTTCAAGAAAGCTGCCGGTGAGTCACTGAGGGCCTCAAGGCAGGGGACTGCTACCAGCTGTCGTGAAGAATCGACTATAGTAAGGTCGCCCAGGATGCCCTCAGCAATAGGCTACGGACATCCGGGCTAACCCGTCCCATTTTAAGCGTATTGGGCAGCTGGAGCTAAAAGCATTGTGATCTGTGCGCTCTAGCTTGGCTTTGACGCAATTCCTACATGAGGGTGGGTCGCCAGTGAGTCGGTCAGCGCACTCCGCACTGAGGTGGGGGCCGCAGCAGTGGCTGCATAAGTCAGCCGGCTCTTTGCAGAACCGCCTGCCGTGCCCGTACCCCAGGCATCGCGTGCACTGGACCAAGGGGGACTGGTCCTTGGCGACGACGCGCTGGAGGTCAATATGGACATACCCTGCCTCTGTCACCCTGCGCCAGATGATAGGCGAGGCGCTTACCACAATGTGGCATGCGTGGGGGTTTCTGGCCTTTTTCCTATATTTAACCTCCAGGCGGTCGTCCGCTGCGTCGAGGCCGTGAAAAACACCCCGATTTTGGTTCCTCAGGGCTTTTGTGACGTCTTCGTCGGTGTTAATTTGTAAGACGTCCCTGAGGATAACCAATGGGTCTTTGTTTCTCACTTCCTCCACGCTTAGGGCCGTCCCATCTCTTTCCAGCCTCTCCATGACCTTCTTCCTATCTTCCTTTGTTTGGAAGCCCATGACGATCTTCCTGTCCTTGGCCTTCCTTACACGCTCCACCTTGACCCAACCCTCTTTTGCGTCAATCACCTGCCTCACCTTGTCCAAAACCTCCTCCCCCGTCTCCATCTCGTCTTTGGAGGTGACGACAATGGAGTGGAGCGTATTAGGCAGCGACCTCTCGGTAGCGACTACGCTAGCGTAGCTCCTCACCTGCTCCATTGCCGCCCTCTGACTCTCCAAGGATTCCCTTAGCGCCTCCATTGTTTTCGTATTATCCATAAGCAACCTTGAGTGCTCCTCGAGACGGATAATTAGGTTGGGATCAGAGTTGACCATGAAGGTGGTGTCGGTTGCAGATGCCTCCGGCTCCACCCCCACCGCCCCCTCCTTTTCCCCACCCAACCCTGAGGCCCCTACGACCTTTTCCACCCCCGGCGTTTCGGAGGCCTTCTCTGCCTCCTTTACCAATTGGTAGAGCCGGTCTAGGACCTCGATGATGGTGTTTTTAATTTCCGTTTTGATATTTCGAGAAGCACTCAAGTTCAGCTTCCCGGTTACCAAGCATGCCCTAGCCTCAGCCGTACGGGTCTCGTACGCCTTGACCTTACCATCAGGGGAGGCTCTACTTTGGTCAGTCGGTCTGTCCTGGGTCTGCATTTGGCGAGGCTTGGTGGCGCTAATCTTCTTGGTGGCACCAGTCGAGTTGGAGTACGACGACTCCCACTCGTTGATGCTGCGCCTTACGTTGGTGTTTTTTGCACCGAGTTTGGCAGGAGATTTTTTGGCGTCGGCACCGGTTGCCCTCTGGGGAGTCCTGACCGTATACATGTCGGAGGTATGCGTCTAAACTATAACAAAAATAAAATATAATATAAAGCAAAACAAATAATATAAAAAAAAAAATTTTTGACTCTACCTAGAGTTACTATTTGATGACCTATATAGTTTAGAGAGATTATGGTCAATATACTTAGAGACTAACACAAGAAATTACACAATAAAATGAATTTTAATTTTTAGGTAGAGTCGTTAGAGTAGGGGCCCAATAAGACCTGGTCAGTTTTATATAGTCAATTTACAATAAAACCATAAATCAAAATAAAATTAAAATAAAAATCTAAAATAGAGCCAGAACTCTACGTAGAGTCAATCTCTACAAATAAAAGGATAGCTATTGCTGAGCCCTACTGTCCACAAAAAGTTGCGTTAGAATCGGTTGAACGGTTTCGGAGATATCGGACTTTGAAATTTTTCAATATGGCGGCCAAGATGGCGGCTCAAAACTAAAAGTGGTTTTTTGAAGTCAGCTTTGATCGCAGAAGGACGGGACAAAGACAGGCAATATGGGCCCGCCAAGGAGTATCAGAGCAAACTCCAAAAAAGGGTCAAAAATGTTTGAGCTCTACCTAGAGTTTATGCTCAATAGTGTGATAGAATCGCTTCTCCTTTAACAAACACAAAAAACCGCGTCCGTCTACGATCAAAACTCACGAAGTTATTTACAAAATAAATATTCAAGATGGCCGCCAAAATGGCCGACTAAAATTTACAATTGTTCTAATTTCGCTTCCCCTGGTCCAATCCGGGCGTTCTTGGGCTCGTTTTAAAGGGCTCAGCAAGAGCTATACAACGAGCATACAAAAGTACAAAATAATTAAAAGCCTGATTTAAAATTAGGAAAAAACACAGAAAAAACCCAAAAAATCGTAAAAAACAGTAGAGTTAACAGAAAAATAAAAGTTTTTTCGCAGTCAAATCTTAAATTATATGTGAACTAAAATTTTAAGAGAAGTTTGGTGGTTGCAGCAGTTATATTTCTACTACCACGTGGCAGGTCCAAAATTTCAAAAAATTTTAACTCGAAATTTTTAAGGGGGATTGTACCAAAATTTTTTGACCACGTATAAACCTTGAAAAATTCTATTTTTTGGAATAATAAAAACATAGGGTAAAAGATCTTAAAAAGGAAATATTAAATTTTGAAAAATCCAAAAAATTTAAAAATGCAATTACTAAAAAACTACTCAACTTAGATTAAAAATCCAAACGGTGATGGAGTTTGCCCAGCTGCCCAAACGTTTTCTGAAGGTCAAATTTAGCCGCACGCCTCTCGTTCTATGACCACGTTGCCACGTGGTTTGCACCCAAGCAGCAAAATAGTCGAATAAGAATTTGTTTACTCAGCCTTTAATCGTATAAGAGCCGAGTAACTGTTCTTAAAACACCCATTTATCGTATAATAGCGGTTATCTCGACTATTTGGCAATATTGCTAATGTGTGCTTTAAGGACGTCGAATAAACGTTTACAGCACTATGTTTTAGCACTTTTACTCCACCTTTTAGCAGATGCTGAATTAAAGTGGCTAAAATACTCGTTATTCGATCTTTTGATCTATAACAGTCGTATAATAGCTGTAGAATAGCTGATTCGCTGAATTGGGTGCTTTTATACAGCCGTTACTCAGCTCTCTTTTATGTTTCTATAAAAGGTCTATAAACGCAATCGAATTGCTTATGGCAACATTGCTGCTGTTACTGCACGCTTATAGACTAACTCGTATAATAGAATTAACGAACGATTGTATAGGAGCTGTAGTGTAATTAAGAGCTTTTATACGATATTTACTCAGTTTAAAGTAGTATTGTAGAGTTCTGGGAAACAGTAACAGCACAAGTCCGTCCATTTTGTTGATCGATACCTTGAAGACGTTTTCGCGAGTATTTTTATATCAAAATGGATAAAAACAAATGGAAGAAATTGAAAAAAGCGGCCATTTTCGTAAAAAAGTTAAAAAAACGTTGGAGCAGATGAAATGCTCTGCAAAACTGATTCAGAAAAACTTAATTTCTGCAAGTAACGCTAGTGAATTTCCAAGCGCGAGTCCGAGTATTTTAAGTGGTTCCGTAGACTCAAGTAACACAATAATTAACTCTGTTAGCTATAAAAATTACACGCACATCACAATATTCAAAATAAACAAAACGAATTTCGCAACCCACGTCATGATGGCTCACTTCACAACTGAAATGAATAAAACTGGCTTGTAGATAACTACTTGTGAAGACATAGTATTAACAAAATGTCATTACTAAAAGAGCTGTATTTTTTCAATTCCAGCCTTACTGTAAACTATTACGGTTTACTATTCTCTGCATTACTAAGCAAAATTAACCGACCACTTATTTTTTACGATTCCTCAAAGAAACAACTTTATAGTCATACAATTTAAGTTCAAAATTGTTTTTCTTATTTCGAGGTTTGGAACTTCCCCGTCGACAATTTGAGCATGCGAGCGAGAAGGGCAACTGCAGATAAGTTTTAGGGACTTTCCCGAGTATAAAAGTGCTCCCAGACGAGGTATAATCTATTAACACATCTCGTAGTGTTGTAGTTGTGTCTATCTATCTAAATAAAATAGGACCCCTATAAAAAGAACCCGACTGCTATAGCCAAAAAGAAAGTCCAGTTTCCAGCGTAACTTGACCTCTACTCAAAGCCCGAATTCCTCTTCGAAAACAGCATGACATGAGCCGAGCTGGCCACCATGATCACGCGTGACATTGCGAACGCCCTGAGTAAAGTTCGTACTACACTCACCTTAGGGTTGTAAAAATATTTAGTTACAATAATAACACTCATCATTCGTAAAATGATCATAAACAGCAAAGTAAGCACAACCTCGACACCAAAAGAAACCGGTATTTAGTAAATGTTTTATTTTAATGTCAGGTAAAACAAAGTGAAACCTTCTTCGGTTTGAGTTATCGTTTGTCCTAAGGCCACATCCGTTACATTTATCTGATAATATAAAATGCGTTTCCTTCCAAGGCCATCTGAATTGGTCAAGTTGTTTTAAATCATCTTTGTTAAGAAAGGTATCAACATCCAAGAAGTCTGGCATTGTTTTATGAAATAAGATGTTCCTTTAAAGAAAAATAATCATAATTAATTAAATTGGTTTTTTGGTCTCGTACCAAGCGAACCCTAAATCCTATTATCATGGCGACACCTTGTGCTATAAATGCGGTGACCAGCACTTTTACTCGACTTTTAATAGAATAAGTTAGCTGTAACTGCAACTAAATTATCAATATGGACATAGCATTAAAGATAATTATTTAAAATATATTTAATTTTATAACTTAGTCGTCAAATTTAAGAAAATAGGCAGCGCATGAATGTTTATGTAAAAATGCCTTTGGGTTTATCAATAAAGCTTGTTGCGCATAATGTTTTGGAATAGCTACACGAACAGTAAAAATAAACACATTGATTGCTCAAAAACTTGATAATTACTTAATATTATTAATAATATGGTAATATTGCCTTTGAAATATAGTTTACTTGTTTTACAAATAATTAGCACACAAGCACTTCGCACTCGTTGAGTTGAATATTTTCATTAACTTAGTGGTATAAAAGCCTCCCTAAGATCGTTTACAGCACTTATTAGTCGAGTAAAAGCATTCTATTCGCTGTTATAGAACTAAAAAGGCGAATAAAAGCAATTCGGCTGCTATTATAGCATACTTTATACACTCTTAGTGTTTTCTACCACTTTTACTCAAATGTTACAGCATCTTTTTGCTGCTTACTCAGCGCTTATTCCACTTTAATAGGACTATAGTCTGAATAATTTGCGCCTTTTTCGCGTCGAGTAAACGTTTACAGCACTTTTACTCCACTGTTTTAAGAACTTTTATAGAACTTAAAGCGAAAACAAGAACGTGCTCTCGACCATTATAGCACGTCCATTTGCTGCTTGGGCAGTCTTTTGGGTGTAGCTCGTCCAATTTTGAAGGGAAAAATCCAAAACTTCGCAGAAATGCAGGTCTTCACTATGCCTTAATTTTGATGTTGAGAAATATATATGTCACAGCGGTAAATCAAGCAGCGTTCGCACTTAAAGATTGAAAATTTTAGAAAAAAGCACTTTTTCGTAAATATCGGCTCAGGTTTTATCGTCCGATCCACACTTTTTACACAGCACGATGCAGCACTTAAAGACGCTTACAACGGTGTATCACACGTCACTGTAGCGTAGAAAAATCCAATTTTTTCGAATTTTTAAAGAAAATTTTGGCCGCGGAGCAGCGTTGGCAGCGACCGTTCTGCGCGGGGGGTGGCGCGCGACTGGGTTAGGTTAGGTTAGGTTAGGTTAGGTTAGGTTAGGTTAGGTTAGGTTAGGTTAGTTTAGGTTAGGTTAGGTTAGGTTAGGTTAGGTTAGGTTAGGTTAGGTTAGGTTAGGTTAGGTTAGGTTAGGTTAGGTTAGGTTAGGTTAGGTTAGGTTAGGTTAGGTTAGGTTAGGTTAGGTTAGGTTAGGTTAGGTTAGGTTAGGTTAGGTTAGGTTAGGTTAGGTTAGGTTAGGTTAGGTTAGGTTAGGTTAGGTTAGGTTAGGTTAGGTTAGGTTAGGTTAGGTTAGGTTAGGTTAGGTTAGGTTAGGTTAGGTTAGGTTAGGTTAGGTTAGGTTAGGTTAGGTTAGGTTAGGTTAGGTTAGGTTAGGTTAGGTTAGGTTAGGTTAGGTTAGGTTAGGTTAGGTTAGGTTAGGTTAGGTTAGGTTAGGTTAGGTTAGGTTAGGTTAGGTTAGGTTAGGTTAGGTTAGGTTAGGTTAGGTTAGGTTAGGTTAGGTTAGGTTAGGTTAGGTTAGGTTAGGTTAGGTTAGGTTAGGTTAGGTTAGGTTAGGTTAGGTTAGGTTAGGTTAGGTTAGGTTAGGTTAGGTTAGGTTAGGTTAGGTTAGGTTAGGTTAGGTTAGGTTAGGTTAGGTTAGGTTAGGTTAGGTTAGGTTAGGTTAGGTTAGGTTAGGTTAGGTTAGGTTAGGTTAGGTTAGGTTAGGTTAGGTTAGGTTAGGTTAGGTTAGGTTAGGTTAGGTTAGGTTAGGTTAGGTTAGGTTAGGTTAGGTTAGGTTAGGTTAGGTTAGGTTAGGTTAGGTTAGGTTAGGTTAGGTTAGGTTAGGTTAGGTTAGGTTAGGTTAGGTTAGGTTAGGTTAGGTTAGGTTAGGTTAGGTTAGGTTAGGTTAGGTTAGGTTAGGTTAGGTTAGGTTAGGTTAGGTTAGGTTAGGTTAGGTTAGGTTAGGTTAGGTTAGGTTAGGTTAGGTTAGGTTAGGTTAGGTTAGGTTAGGTTAGGTTAGGTTAGGTTAGGTTAGGTTAGGTTAGGTTAGGTTAGGTTAGGTTAGGTTAGGTTAGGTTAGGTTAGGTTAGGTTAGGTTAGGTTAGGTTAGGTTAGGTTAGGTTAGGTTAGGTTAGGTTAGG